>QEPC01008920.1:0-44144 GCA_003113815.1 Sphenodon punctatus
TTTTTTCCCAGAACAGACTGATCTTGCTGCATCTCCATCAGCAATGCATATAGTCTGCTTGTTCCCCACAGTCCCTCCAACAAAAACCTTTTCCCCCTGTGCCCATATACCTCAATTTCACTGGGATCAAATAAAACCTGGTTGTTAGCTTTATTTGTATTTCTTTGACCTCCATTGAGAGAGCGCAGTCATGCATATGGTTCCATATCTTTTTTCCCTCTATTTCTCCTAGAGTCACCTTCAAATCTTTTTTCCACCTCTCCATATATGTTATCTTTTGTTCATAACTGCACCTCTTCAGTTCTTTATTGGGATGGGCGAACAGATCGCGGTTCGGGTTCATCCGTTTGATTCAGCTGTGTTCGGTTTACTCTAACTTCACCCAATTAGATGTTTCTATTTCTGGCCAAAAATCATTGCAGACGATTTATCTCTGTTGACCTTGTGTCCTGATATTCTTCCAAACTGATCCATTACTTTTAGCAGCTCTGGAAGGGAGCTTTCTGGTTTGGCGACATATAAAAGAAGGTCATCTGCATATAATGCTAGTTTTTGAACACTGTCCCCTATCCTTACCCCTTTTATTATCTCATTCTGCCTAATTGCATTGGCTAGTAATTCTAGTGATAAATTGAAAAGTAATGGTGACAGGGGGCATCCTTGTCTCATCCCTCTCTCTAACCTAAAGCTGTCTGTTAAACTGCCATTTATTATTAGTATTGAAACTGGCTCCTTATATATCACCTTCAGCCAGGTCATGAAATTTCCCTGAAATACCATCTTCTTCATGACCAGGAACAAACATTTGGGCTCTGTGAAATCAAAAGCCTTCTCGGCATCAGCTGCTATAATCATGCCTAAGTTCCTCTGCTGCTTTAGTGCATAAATTATATTTACCGTTTTACGAATGTTATCTTTCCCCGCCTACCGTGGATAAAGCCCATCTGGTCCTTATGGATGATTTCAGAGACCACCGCCCTTAATCTATTTGCCAGAATTTTTGCTAAATTTTTATAATCTGCATTGATCAGAGAAATTGGCCTAAAGCTTCCACATTGATCCTGCGGTCTGCCTGGCTTGGGAATCAAGGAAATGACTGCCTTATAGAAGTCCTGGGGCATTTCCTCATCTAGCAGCATATTATTGAATACGTTTGTCAACCGAGTGGTTAGTACCTTTGCAAATGCTTTATAGAATTCGTTCGGGAAACCATCCGGTCCATTTGCTTTGGGGTTTTTTGTATCTGCAATTGCCTCTTGCACTTCTTCGTTAGTGATTTTAGTGTTTAAAAAGGCCCTTTGATCCTCATTTAGTTTTGGGCTTTCTATTTTATTTATTACATCATTAATTTCTTCTTCAGCTGGATTTTGGGTGGTATACATTTTTTTATAAAATCTCCAAAAAGCCTCCTGAATCTTCTCTGGTTCCTTAACCACCTTTCCTTGGTCATTTGTCACTTTTATTATGCATGCCCTTCTCTGCTTAGCTTTAACTAGATTTGCTAACAGCTTCCCTGCCTTGTTGCTCCCCTCAAAAAAATACAATTTCATTTCATGAAGTTGGCCTTTGACTTTTTCTAATTCTATTCCGTTAATGACATCCTTAATTTTAACATTTTCTTTTTTCAACTATTTTGTTGGGGTTACTTTGTTTTTGGCTTCCAACCTCTGTAACTTTGGGTGATATCAGACGTTACGCGTCTGAACCCCGGCTGAACCACAGTCAAACACGGGCTGCATTTGACTGTGGTGCACGTCTGTTGACTCTCCGCCAGATGTGCACCACAGTCAAACATGGCCCGTGTTTGCATTCACCACACTTCTGGACCTCCAGACACCAAGAGGTCCAGAAGGTTCACTGGATGCCAGGAGGTTCACCATCACGGCCGTGGTGAATGGAAAGTAATGTCTGGTTACTTACCGTTTACCGCGGTCAATGGCATTCATTCCTGCCCATGGTTGCGGCAGCGGCCGGATTGGCCTCTGCCGCCACCCGTCAAGAGGGGGGATGGCCACTGAGAAATGCAGGGGGCGGGGCCATGCGGCAGCACGCTGCACCACGCGGCCCCGCCCCCTCCGGGTGTGTGTGCCGCTTTAGATATTACGGTCGGACACTTTCAACACGGGCCATGTGGTGGTTCAGACCACTGCCGGGGGCAATGGGACGCATGTCTGTTGGTGTGCCCCTTCACCCCCGGCTGTGGTTCGAACCACCCCACGGCCCATGGTGAAAGCACCTGGCCGTAACGTCTGAAATCACCCATTGTGTACCATTGTCTGGTAAATTGTATTTTTTCTCTTGCAATTTTGGTTTGCAAAGCAATTAATTTCCCCCTTATTACAGCCTTGACTGTTTCCCAGAGGATAGCTGGTGAAGAGACTGAATTTTCATTAATTTCAACATATTCCAGCAATTCTCTCTTTATTTGTTCCCTATTTTTATTAGCTTTCAGAATGTCTCTCTTTAGTCTCCATGTCATGCCGCTGCCTTTAGTTTCTGCTCCTACTAGCAGAGAGGTGATCATTGCATTATGGTCAGAAAAAATAGCTGGGTTTATAAATGATTTCTGGCATCTGTAAATTTCTGTGTTTGTCGTAAATACTAGGTCAATTCTGGTATAACTGTTGTGCATGGGTGAATAGAAAGTGAAATCCTTTGTCTTACCATTTATATATCTCCATACTTCTGTCCAGCCTAATGACTGCATTAGATTTGCCAGACCTTTCTGGAAGCTTCCCGGCTCACCTACTCTTGAATAATCCAAATCAGAAAGAGATGTGTTAAAATCCCCCTGCACAATTAGTAGCCCCTTCGCATTGTCTACCACTAATTGCAGATACTTCTGAAAGAAGGCTGCTTTGCCTTCATTTGGCACGTATATATTTACTAAAGTAACCACAGTATCATCTTACTCCCCCATCAGGCATAGAAATCTTCCCTCTTTGTCCTTTAACATCCTATCTAGCTTAAAAATACTGTTTTCTTTAAAAAATAACCAATTAAAACTCCAGCTTTTTTCTTATTTGCACAGGAAGCATATATTTTGTCTATGTTTTTATTGGTAAATCTTTGCACATCCTTTTCCATGAGGTGTGACTCCTGAATAAAGAAGACATCATTTTTTTGGTCGTCTAGCAAGTCCCTTACCCTTCTCCTTTTTTGAGGGGAATTGAAGTCCTAACTTCCCCCATGGAGAAAGTCCAATGACTTTTTTACCTCAGATGCAGTACCAAGATACCCTTGTTTTCTTGTCTGTTTCCCTTCTTCATATCTTTTAAACATGGATAATTGTTAACATTCATTTCCCCCCTTACCCTCCTCCCCCACCCCTTCCTTCCCCCCCATTCTCCTTTCCCTGGCCAACATCTCCTCTCCCCTCCATGGAGATCTTCCGGGGACTGTTTGCCTTCTGGTATAACACATTTGTGCTTCATCTCGCCCCCCCCTTTGCCCTTTTTGTAGCATATTTATTATAATTTTTTTCAACCCATAAACCCCTACAATATAAGATATTTAACAATGTTTAAGAACCCCAAACCCTCTTCCTCCTTCACCAGAATCCCAATATATTCAGCTCAAGATCTTTAACCTTTATCTAGTTCCTTGGGCATTTGCCTGGTTATTTGCTGCTGCAGGTAGTGAGGCCAAAAAGACCTCCAAGTCCTCTGTATCTTCAAATATCTTCTTTTTCTCTCTCTGGTGATCATCATGCGTGCTGGAAAGATTAGTCTTGGCATTAAGCCTTTTTCCATTAATGCAGAGAAATAGCTGAACCATCTCAGCCTCTTTTTCATCGTGTCAGAAACATAATCAGGCTGAATCTTCACTGCTCTCTGGTTAAATGTCGGCTTCTGCTTTATAAGCGCCAGCCTTAGGATCTGTTCTTTTAGTTGATAGTCTTTGAATTTAACAATAATGGGGCGAGGGGGGGCAGCGTTTCCTGCTCTAGGGCATCCAACTCTATGGGCCCTATCCTTATTTGCCACGTGGAATTGCTCCCAATTGGAGAAATTCTCCGTTAGTAGGGCCTTAATTATGTCACTTGCCACTTCTGCCCCCTTTGATTCTTTGATCCCAGTAAAGCGCAGGTTTCCTCTGCGCGATCTATTTTCCAGGTTTTCACACTTTTCTTTCAATAATTCAGCTGTTTTTTTTGAGATCAGCAAGCTGCTTATTTAAAACCAGGGCCTGGTCCTCTACCGCTGAGATCGTGGCCTCTGTTACCTCAATCCTCCTTGCTAGCCCCTCCAACTTCCTATTTCCTTCGTGTACTGAGGACATTATTTTCTTCATATCTGCTCTGATCTCCTTTCTCATTTGCACAACTAGCTTATGCAGAGACTTGCCTGTCTCTCTGTCTTCTTCAGAGTCAGATGAAATTGACCCATTATCAGTTTTGTGTGCTTCTCCGACCATGCTTCTCTCACTAGGCTGCCTCTCTGTTTCTCTGGGTTGCGCCGTGGAGCTTCTCCAGCAGAATCTCTCCAAGGCATTCTCTTGCGAGATCATCTGCCGTCTCTTGTTCTTCCCAGTCATTTCTAATCAGCTTCTTCTGTTCTTGGGCTCTTTTTAGTCACAAACTTTTTTTCGGGGAGCGCAAAATAGGGCTTGGGGAGTGAAGCGCCGGCAATCCCCAGCTACCCGCTGTCGCACATGTGCAGATCTCCATCAGCACGGATATTTATAAATTGGGATTTCTGTTAACCAAACCGCACTGAGAGTTATTGGCTCCAAAGTGGTGACTGTTTATTAATCGATGGTTTAAAAGAGTTACCACATTACCACAGTGTTACCACATTACCACGTAGCACTTTGTAATGTTTACCATGTTGCCATTTTCCTATTCATTTTGGTCTGTTTCCATTTGCACACAATCCTTTTTCAGTTAATCCTATCCTCAGTTTAAGCTTAACTTCATTTCCCATTGGATAACAGCTGTAAATCTGCTGGATTCAACTTTGCTATTAGTCAAGGTGTGCCTATGGGCTAGATGCCATGACCAATATAAAAGTTTGCTGTTGGACAGAAATGACGAAATACAGAAAAATGGTTAGGTGGTTAAACTGACAATGGTAAATCGATTTTGCGCTTTATATGGAACTGTATTCACTGTTATTTCAGATAATCAGTTAACCAAGGTGGCATGTGGATACCAACTGGTTAATTGATCAGCTCTCTGGATTGTCCTTACTATACCCACAATTAAAGAATTCGACCCATTAATTTCAGCTCAAAGCGATTCTCTGCAGAATCCTCCCTAATAGCAGGCATATGGTCCTGACTCCGGTAGCCATCAGCATTAGGCATATGTAAACCAAGATTAATACAGCTCATTTCATATGCGGCATGCAATATCCTATTTGAATATCCCCCCTCCTAGTTTTTCAATCATTACTATTGAAATTATGAGATTCCTCAGCTTGCTACTATGACTGCCATACTTGCTTGCTACCCTACCAATTTACAACCATTGCTTTCTTGTTCTCCAAATATTAGTTCTTTCTCCCACTGATGTAAAGAACAGCTTCCTTTCCAATGGGATTTCACCCCTTAATAACTCACAGTGTAACTCTTATTTTGAAATGAATTACCTTGGATGTGGGGTCCTTTCTCAGCTGTCAGCATTTTTCTACCCTCGCACTCACATTGAGGTTTAGTGAACTGAAGAGCTTTATCAGAATGTCAACAGTCTCTTTTTCAGCTTAAGCTTTTTAATCATTTCCAGTGAAGATTTACCCCCTTGGGGAAACCGGCCTTGTAAAAGATGCTAACAATACAAACTTCAATGCAATTAGAAATTCTGAGCTGTTGTGGATTTTGTGCAAATTTCAACATTGTTTGCTTTGTTAAATAGCCGCTATGAAGAGCTTGCCAATTATGCCCTAGCAAATATGCCCCCTTTTTGTACACTTGTTTGTTGCATTTTGTCTCCAATCAAATTGTAAACTCTTGTGGCAGGGCATCTATCTTCTAGTTTGTTTGTTACTTAGCCTGATCAGCCTCTTAACCTGTGGAGCTCATTATCAGGGGCTGTTGTGATGAACAACAGTATAGCTGGGTTAAAAGACATACTAGAAATGCTTTTAGAGGATAGGTCTTTAAATAGCTATTGGTAAGGTTGGTCAAGGAATAAGAACTCTAATGCCAGCTTCTGAGGGTAATGCCAGTTTCTGAGGGTAATTTCAGATGTGACAGGTCTTTCAGCCCACCACGCTGAACCCTGGACCAGGATACGTCCTTTAGATGTGCTGGCCTGATCGTGGAGGGGAATTGGGGAGCGGCTGCGCGGTGCACCATGCGGCCGCTCAGCCCCTCCCCCCACGCTCCTCTGACCACCTGCCCTTGGGGAGACGGGTGAGCGCAGTGGCCAATCAGGCCAGTCCACCCGATCCCATACCATGGTCAGAACCACAGTCTGGAACAGGGTGGGGTAATGTTACCTTCGCCCCATTCCTGATCATGGTTCAGCTAACCATGATTCTAGAGTTCAGGCTCGCCTCACCTGCAGAATTGTGGTTAGCTTTGAACCCCGCCAGGAATTCACCATGGTGAACATCTGGCGGGGCTCAAACAGATGTTCACACAATCACTGTGATCCTGTAACATCTGAAATTACCCTGAGAATGAACATCAAGGAAGGAATTATTCCCATTTATGACCTGTTCGTATACATTCTTGAAGTAAATGAAACGGGCCTCTGATAGAGAAACGATGCTGCTAGGGATGTGTNGGCAGAGAGGTTCTACAGGTTAAAACTTGGACTTTTGTTCCAGGCAAATGGAGTTAGGGCAATGCAGATACAGACTGTTTTAAGCAAGGCCAGACTATATAAGAAGTTTTTGCTTTCTTTTTTTAGATCTCAGGGTGGCCATTTGGTCTGCCCGGCGATCAGGATTTTTCCCCAGAAATGCCTTCCCTCCTTATTATATGGGGCTAATTTGGGGGCCTTGGGGAGGGAGGAAGGCCTGGAAAGGGTGCAAGCAGGATTTATTCATGCTTTGCTGGCTGCCCCCGCGGGGGCTAGTTCCCTGGTGCTCTGTGTGGAATGCGGTCTCCAGTCTGTTTCAGAGAAGATCTGGGCTGCAGCGCTCAATTATTGGCTCAGACTGCTGTTTGGGCTATCTGCACCTCTAGCTCTTTTGACAGTCAGGGAAGGGTCCCAAAATGGCTGGATTACTGTGGTAAATTTAAAGATAAAAGAACTGGGCTTTTGCCCAGCGTCTTTTGCCTCCCTGGGCTATAAGGCTACCAAAAGGCTGGTCTTGAGAAGATTGGCAGACATAGCCTTGCAGGATCTGAGGTCAAATATCGGGAAACAGAGCTCCCAGGCCTCTTATTTAGTATGGGCTAATGATTCTCCAACCCTATCCCCATACTTGGATCAGGGATTTTCTCCCCAGGAAAGGAGGTTGTTTCTGCTCGCAAGGACCAACTACTTCCCCTCGGCCATGGTTGAGGGGTGTTACTATGGCACTCCACTTGCCCAGAAACTGTGTAAATGTCCCCCGCACCGTGTGGAGTCTTTGATGCATATACTTTTAGAATGTCCTATCCATGAGATTTCCTGTAGGATCATGTCTGGGTTAGACAGTCGATGCAATCAAAATTGGGCTAGATAATGGTTCCAGCTTGATTTCTCAGCTTGAGTGGGCTCTAGTTTACACACATTTTTAAATGCGTAAAGATGGCTGAATGACTATGCTTTGCATTTGCAGAACACTTTGTGGGTCCAAGTAGCTTTTCCCACTTATGGACTGATATTAAAGAGAAGTATTAGGTCAAGAAAGCCTGTGTTTAATAGCAGCTCTATATTACAGCCTGGAACAACTGGCATCAGCAAGTCAGATGTAACAATAGTTTTATAAGATTCAGGCCCCACAAACTCTCTTGGCAGCTATCAGGGCAAAAGAGAGTGCTAAATTATTTCTTCCATTTGATGGGTGGTCCCTGTGTAACTGTCTGCCTTAGCAGCCCAGCGCGGAAAATTGTACAGTATAATGTAGCAATTTGCATTACACCCCAGCTGAGAATAAACAGAGCGCTGCAATTTCTGACATGCCTCTTTCTTCACTTGCACCCCTCAAAATCCTGTCAAGTAAATAATACACTTTTGGTGGGAAATGACCTTGAATGTGTAATGATGTGACAGGCTGTTAGCAGACGACAGGAGCTTTTCCAGACTAAGGGGGGAAATTATATGCATTTTTTCGACAGCCCCTCCAGTCCATGTTATGAAAATTGCCTAACACATATTTACATAATAGGCACTAACGCCAAACAGGAGCATTTTGAACATCTCTTGTGTAAGGCACACTTGCAGGATTGGCAGACTAAGTACATATTTAGACAAATCTACAGGGACCTTTTTATTCTTTCCTTTCTTTCAAAGCTATGCACAAAAAAGGCAAAGAGAAACTGATGAGTTAGGGTGGACCATCAATTTTAGCGTCCTTCAGTGTTCTTGTTTGTGTGTTATTTACAGTACCACCCACTACATGCCAGTTGTGTGTCAGTAGGGTGAGACTTGCTCCATGGAGCTTGCAATTAAAAGACAGAGAAACCAAGAATGGTTAGGGATAGGGGAACAAAAAAGGAACAGCTAAGAAAAGGGGAATGGGTTGGGCTCTACACACCTAAAGGATGGTCTTATGTTCCATCATGATCCCTCAGCTCAGCAGTGGTCGCCCTCTTGCAAGTTCAGTCATTGCAAGGTCCAGGCAACATGGACATGCAGATAAGCATACTTGGTGTACTCCACAGCTTTGGAATTTGTTTCCCCTAGAGGTTCAACAAAGCCCGACCCTGAGCATTTTCTAGAGGCAATGTAAGAGTGGCTTATCGGTCAGGCTTTTAGTTAGCAGGGATAGGATTTGGTGCGGGTGTCTGGTTGGGAGTGGTTTTACGTGGCATGTTATATTTTTACTGGTTTTTATATTTGATATATTTATATTTTTTGTATTAGCGGCCTGTGAAGTTGTTGAAATAGCCCAGGCTGCTTTTTGGAAGAAATTGCTGGTAGTCCAAAAGTCTACCCCCCGTGCGCTTGTTAGGGTGGAAGGGGGTGTTATAAATATAGGGACTAAAGCAAGACAGAGGGTGTTATCCTACTGGTTAAAGATCAGGTCCCTTTCCCCGATGCGAATTTCCAAGAGAATATATCTGGAAATGCAGGATATCTCGAAGAGGTGGAAAACTTGTGTCGAAGAAGTAAAAAGGGAAATGGAAAGAATAGGATTGGGCTTTCTTTGAAAAGCCTCAGATCAAATACCCATATCAACTGAATTATTATGGATCGTTTGGTTGACATTTCGTGGCAGGAGGACAGGGCAAAGGTGGAAAAATTGAGATATATAGTGTTAAATCAATATACATTCCCCTTAGAAACTCCCGCACGGTATTTTGAAATCCCACAATATTACCTGAGACAAGTAATTACTAAAATGAGGTTCTCACAGTTAGAATCCAGGGTTCAGGAAGGAAGGTAGGCCAAGTTACCGCTGACTCAAAGATGGTGTCCCTGTAATCTTCAAAGAATAGAGGACATTGCCCATATATTATGGGAGTGTTCCTTCTACAATGAACAGAGGAGGAAGTGGCTGTCCCTTTTGGAAGTCACAAAAAGTGGAAGACGGTACAGGAGAAAACAGCCAATGTTCTGCAAGGATGGGCGAACGTGGTTCGGAAGTTCGGAGTTCGGCCCGAACTCGGCCTGTTCAGACGACCGAACCGAACTCAATTCTGAACGTCGGAATGACCGAACAGTTCGGTCAGTTCGGATCGCGTTCTGGTGGCAAAAAAAGTTTCACTGTAAGGTCAAACGTGACAGGGAGGGGTAGTATTAGTCACTGAGGAGCAGACTTCCAGGCACCAGGGGTGGAGAGGCTTGCAATAAATTAAAAAACCCCATATAAAAACAAAAAAAGAAAAGAAAAAACAAAAGAAAATCATATAAAACCCAATAAAAAACCAAAAAACCATATAAAAAAACCAAAACACCAATTACAACATTTCCCAAATGGCCGAACAGCTGAACGGAACAGCCGAACAGCCTAATGGAATGGTTGAATGGCTGAACCGAACAGCCGAACCTGAACCTGGCGAACTAACCGAACTGCCAAACCAAACGGATGAACCGAACGCAGCCGAAGCGAACAGACGAACTGAATGGACGAATCAAACGCAGCTGAACCGAACGGCTGAACCTGAACCGTGATCTGTTCGCCCATCCCTACAACCCAAGGCTTTGAGACCATAGCCACCGAAATGAGTATCATTAGGTAAATGGTTTTGCAGAACCGAATAGCTTTGGATTTCATTTTGGCCAGCAAGGGAGGGGTATGTGCCCTAATAGGAAAAGAGTGTTGTGTATACTTTCCATTTTAGAACAAACCACACATATTAGAGAAGCAGTTGCTAAACTCCATGAAACAGACCAATGGAGTCTTTGGTCTTGGTTGGGAGGATGGGGATCAAAGATCTTTTATACTGTCTTAATTGTATTTGGAGCTAATATTGACTTATTTGTTTGCATACAGTTATTAATGTTGCTTATAAAATGCTGCTTGCACCACAGTGCTAAACAAATAACACATGGCTTAAAACTGGAGCAAAGGAAAAAAATATTTAACGTGTATGAAGTAATACAGAATGTTAGAGACTTGGAACAAGCAGAGATTCATGGGTTAATGGCTATAAGAGTTTGAACACAGGTTGTGCCAAAATGTCACAAAAGGAGGGAATTGTGGAAGCTCTTCAGCTGAGGCCTGAAAACTTGGGACAGAAAACTTGGGCCTGAAAACTTGGGACAGATGAGCTGAGTTCTTACAATGCTCCATGTACTCATTACAGAATTGCAATAGATAAAGATTGCCCTTCACACAAATTTTAGCTATCTTGTTTTTCAAGATGTAATTCTGTCTTTCCACTGCCCCTGCAGACTGAGGGTGATATGAGCAATGAAAGTTCTGTTGAATGTTTAGGGTCTTGCAAATCTCTTTCATAACGTGGCCTGTGAAATGAGTTCCTCTGTCACTGTTGATAGACAAAGGAATCCTGAATCGAGGGATAAATTCTTTCAAAAGTTTCTTACTGACTGTAATATTGTCAGCTTTTGCACATGGGTATGCTTATATCCATCCAGAAAACATACAAACAAGCTCTAATACATATTCATATGATAAACATTTTGCTAACAATAAAATCAATCTGAATATTTACAAACAGCCCCATGGTGTGTGTGCGTGTTGCCCTTTGTGTTTTTACATGTTTGCCCACGTTGTGAGCCAGACAGATGGGGCAATATTGTTGAGTCACAGTAGGGAAATTTCGAGCATGCCAGTCATGTTTAACTGCTTCAATCATCACCCCTTTGCTCAAGAGGGTCACACTGTGGTGCACGTGAGCAAGGTAAGGGAGAAGGATCATGGGCATAACCAGGTGACCGTCCGGGAATGCCACAAATGTTCAGGTCGCAAAATAGCCAATCTCCAAGTATCTTTTTCATTTTCTGGAGCCTGATCTTGAAGAAGGGCAACATCATTAAGAGTTGTCATAGGAGACTTACATAAGATACGTCCATTGCATGAAATGAGTTGCCAGTTCTCAATTTATATGTGTTTGCACACATGTCAATCAAGATCAAGATGGATTCTATAACATATACAGGCCAAACTAAGATGAATAAAGCAATGTAGCTCTGACACAGAGGTTCACAGCTGCGTCTAAAGGTGCAGGAATCATGTTGTTGATTACTCCTGCTATCTCAGTTTGCCTCTGATGAGACAAATAAGTATTGAGTCATCAATTCTCCTCACTCAGTATGCACTCCCTTCACCTGTGGCTATTACAGCCATGACAAATTTGCTAAGTCACCCTGCCATGTGTGACCTCCAATCACAACATCTTTTTTTAATAGGGAAGTGTTTCCTAGAAGGCCAGGTTATTTACACTCCAGATGGTGCTGGGCATGAAGATGAGCAATAGATATCCCAGCGCGCAAGTCACCTCCATGAGTCTAATCCACAAGGTTGTGTGGGAGTTAAAGCAAGCTGGGATATGAAGGTTTGCCCCACTTACAACCATGTTTATTTCAATACCGGGTAAATGGGAACCTGAGTCTGTCCAGGTGATCTCATTTCCATCACAGTCAGGTGCCTTAATTGCCACTGCCTCAGCCCACCTCTGCAAGGTACCCATAGGGGTAAGTTGTCTCATTCATTGGAGCAGTGTGTTACTACAGCTCACAGTATTCACAGGACAGGGAGTGCCTCTGGCTGTAGCATAAAACATGGGAATCTTTCTTTATTTCCCCCCAAGATGTCATTGGGAGTTTCCACCCCTCGGGGCTGGATCATCAGATCCACAACACTGTTGTATTGGGTAATTGGGTAATTGGGGAGTGGTCCCTGGCATAGACATGATACATTGTCACAAGGACTTTCCAGATAATCTCACGTATTTCCACAAATCACCTCCCCACAACAGCCCATCATGTATTAATCATTTCCCCGCCCCCTTTATTTATTCTGTTCTCATTTGGGGGCCCAAAAGTTTGTATTTGCAATGACCCATGAGTTTATACAAATGTAATTTGGGTTGGGACATCTCCAGAGCATTCTGAAAGGCCATAGCCACAGCCATCTATTCTGCATATTGGCTAGAGTGTCCCTTCCCATGTTGAATTAAGGCAGTGCCCTTAGCTGGTTGTAAAGCAGCTGCTTTCCAAACCTTCTCCACCATGAGATATTTCACTGAGCCATCCGGGAACCAATAATAACATTTATCTCTCTCTGGCAACTACTCAAAGAGAACTCTCTACTCGGCTGGGGGCGGGGCTCCACACCTGGGGTACTGTGGAAGCAGTAGGGTCACTTTGATAGCTTTGCACTCTGACAGCTTTGTCTCTTCCTTAACATTTGTAATCTGTCCTCGCATTTCAATTAATTTCTTCACTTAAACACAAACAAAATACCACAAGATAACAAGCACCAAAACAAAACCTGCAACTTCTGTTCCAGTACCTCTCACTAGTTCTAATTTACAAACCTTTTATTCCTAGTTATTTAACTAAAGACACTTACATCAACATATTGAATTAAGACAGAGCCTACTTTAAAAATCACATCATCAAGATCTTTCCTTAACATTTGGGAAAGAAGAGAAGGTGATTCAGTATAGCCCTGTGGCAATCTTGTTCAGGTATATTGACATCCTCAATAGGTAAAGGCAAAAAGAAATTGACTGTCATGGTTAATTGGGATAGAAAAAGAGCAGAACATAAATCCACAACTGTAAAATATGTAGAGGTAGGTGGAATAGAAGACAATATTTTAACAGGATTAGGAACAACAAGAAAATGGGTAACCCAACGGAATTAACAGCTCTCAAGTTCTGTACAAACCGGTAAATATTTTTTCCAGGTTTCTTAACAGGAAGAATTGATGTATTACAAAAACTTTGGGTGGGCACAATAATTCCCTGTTGTAAAAGAGACACAATTACTGGGTGTATACCTTCCTCTGCTTCTGGTTGCAGGGGATATTGGGGAATTCTAGGCAAGGATTTAGTAGGATTTAACTTGATTTTCACAGATTCAGCTGTTCTGATTCGCCCAACTACATTGACATGTCGGGAACAAAAAATGGTGGAACTGCTAATAGGATTTCATTTTGTATGTCAGACAATTCAGAGTTATTATGCTGTTCTGGAACTTCTGATAAAACAGCTAACACTGCAAACTCATTTTCATGAGGGATGTCTAAATACACCCCATCTGGGGAACAATATATGGTACAGCCCAGTTTACGAAGCAAATCCCTTCCAAGCAAGTTAACAGGAGAGGAAGGACTTAAAAGAAATGCATGTTGGTCAGAAATCGGACCCAGTGAAACAAAGAGTGGTTTTGATACTGGATGTGGTACTGACTGATTTGAAATTCCCACAGCATTCACAATTTCAGCAGACAAAGGAGAAAAAGGAAAATCCGGGGCTTTTAAGGTAGATCTGCTTGCTCCAGTATCCACAAGGCATTCAGTAGGTTTCCCATTAATTAAACAGGACACCAAGGGACTAGACTGATCTATTGGCATGGCCCTTGGGCAAGAGTAAGAGGTGGAAGAGATTCAAATGCCTGACCCAACTGGCCAGGTTGGTTCAGGCATTCCACTTTTCAATATCCCAGTTGTCCACAATAGTGACAAGTGGAGTTTCCTGGGTTTGGAAAAAAATCTGTGATCCATATCACAACCTCTTCCTCGTCCCTGTAGCCAGCTCTGTTTGCCCATCTTCATCCCCTCCCTCGAGTCAAATTGGGGTCCCAATGTTGCAGTAGGAGAGCCATTCATTTAGTTTCAGAAATTTCCTTTCTATTTTCTTGACAAGTAACACAATAATTTCACCTTTATTTTGCTTACAATTATTTATTTTTGCCCAATCTGTTTTTTTTTGGGGGGGGGGCAAACCTTAAGTACAGAATCTAAAAGAACTGCACGAGCTGCTTCTAAATCCTGAGGGCGAGGCTCAGCTGCTGGCCAATTACTTGCTGTTACTAATACAGATCTGAATAGGTTTACATTGATTCTTCAGCACCTTAATTTGAGGTTGTTGTTTTTTTCCTGGGAGTCCTTGAGACTCCTCACCCAGGATTCCTGCAGTCTTTTAGAAGTTTCCTCATACTAATCAAGATACACATCCCATTGAGTCTGTGCCAATTTACTGCCTCATGACTCTTAGGGTTCCGTGGAGGTGTACTATTTTATCATATTTGGTATACCTATTCCATTTTTCAAAAAAATCTATGTCTTCTGACTCTAGTGTGTGCACATATACCAGGATGGGCTTCCTTTTGGTGAGACAGGGACCTCCCTCAACCCTCCTCCCCTCATTACCTCAATTCACATGGGGAGATTCACACAGGAAAAGCTTAGCTGGGTGTCCTTCCACCTACAGAGCACATCCGAGATACATGTCATAGGCACATTCTAATGGTGTCTCCAACTGTGGTGTCAGGCTCATAACTATGGAAAGGGACAAGGAAAAATTCTCAATCACACCCACTGGGTCATAGGGTTTCACTGAGTCCCCTTGCATTCAAAACTGCCTCTAGGACAGCCTTGGTGCAGCTAGACTCAGTTTATGTCCCAGACCTGGACAGTAGTAATACCTCAATTCACACCTGTTTCTCAATTCCACACTTCCCAGCTTTCCAAAATCTGTTTTTTTTCCTTACCCTATCAGTATATCTGACAGACTCCTTCCCATAGATCGAATCGCGTAGGCCACTGATCTGGATGCCAAGCCTCCTACAGCAATCCTTCACCAAAAACCCAATAGAGATTTGAAAAGGTTCTCTTACCTTGGTATTATGCACTGGATTTTGGGAAAGGACAATCCACAGTCTGCCAGGTCCCAACAGGGCACATAGCAATTCCCGGCCAATGCACCATAAACTGTCGAAGAAATCAGGACACACTTTGTGTATGGAAGGAATCTATCAGAGAAACTTTATTTCTTATCTAACAGCTGTCAGGAGGGCCCTAGGTCCACAGGGCTTCCCCTATAGAACTAGAGTCCCTCCTTAGTCAAAATGAAAAACACTTTTTATAGACTTTTCAGGTTACAGGCAAAGAGGCATTTCTTATCAGTTAGAAAACCAGTTTGGAGCAGTGTTAAATACAGAACTGCTAGAAAGACAGTTAATATTAGAGAAGAACATCTTCAAGGCTAGTAAAAACAAACTCTTACAGAAAGTGAAAAACAAGCTTGCATATATGTGTGAAGGGCAATCTTTATCTATTGCAATTCTGTAATGAGTAATGGAGCATTGTAAGAACTCAGCTCATCTCTGTCATTTCTGTCCGAAGTTTTCAGGCCTCAACTGAAGAGCTTCCACAGTTGTATTCTAGACCAGTGAGGAAAACACCTTATGAACTGTGGCATGGTCAAAAACTTATTGTGGGCCACATCAGAGAATTTGGAAGTAAGATTTACATATATATCCCAGAGGAGAAACATACCAAGCTGCAAAATAGAGCAGTGGAAGGCATCCTCATAGGATACAGTGAGCATTCCAAAGGCTACAGAATTCTGGATCCACGCACAGACAGAATAACCATTAGTAACAATGTCATCTTTTTGGAAACCTAAAGCGACAGTGTGATGACTCTCCAAGGTCCAGGCAAAGGAGAATAATCAACCATGGATGAAACCACTGAAAGGGAGCAATCCTCTGAACAAATAGTTGAAATCGGCACAAAGGTAACAGAAGTGCAGGAACAGACCCAGCTGGCTGCTGCTGCTAAGCCAAGGCAGTCGACGAGGTCTAACAAAGGCATTCCCCCCATTCATTTGTCCTACTAAGTCAGCACCAGTAAAGTGTCAGAGCGAGCATCCTGGGAGAACATCTCACAGACGCCAGAAGGGGAAGCAGAAAAATGGGTAAGAGTGGCTGAAGAAGAAGTAAAGTCCATGCAAGACAACGTGACATGGAGACTTACTCCACTGCCTGCAGGGAGAAAGACTATAGGCTGTAAATGGACATTTCAAATAAAGTACAATGCACAGGGAAATATTGAATGGTACAAGGCCCAACTTGTTGCAAAAGGATACGCCCAGATGTATGGAGAAGACTACCATGAAACATTTGCACATGTAGTTAAGCACACTACAATCAGATCATTGTTAAGTACAGCTGCTGGAAGAGGAATGCAAGGCAAGCATATGGACATGAAAACAGTGTTCCTAAATGATGAGTTGAAGGAAGCTATTTGCATGGACCAACCACTGGGGTTTGCAGAAGCTGAAAGGCTGGATCTTGTATGCAAACTGCACGAAAGCATATATGGGCTTAAGCAGGCTGCCAGAGCGTGGAACGCTAAAATAAACAAGGTACTCATAAGGGTAAATTTTACCAGGAGCAAAGCAGATCCATGCTTATACACAAAAAGACTAAGGGGCAGGTGGATCTTTGTATTGATTTATGTCGATGACCTTATCGTATGCTTTGAGCAAGAAGGGGATGAGCGTGAAACAATGAGAGCTCCAAAATAGGACTTTGAAACTAAGGACCTGGTAACATAAGGTCCTTGGAATACAAATTGAAAGAGAAGATGATGGAAGCTATCTTCTCAACCAAAGACAGGCAATAGAAGAGATGATAGAAAGTTTCGGCATTGGGGGTGCGAAGGCAGCAAATATCCCTATGGAAACCAGCTACCCAAAGGAGATCAGAGAACCGAGCTTATTGTTGCCAGACAATAAGCAATACAGAAAAGTGATAGGAAAGCTCTTGTACATTGCCACAATCACAAGGCCTGACATTGTGGTGGCAATAGGTATACTATGTAGAAAAGTCTCATCCCCAAACCAAAGGGATTGGAACACAGTGAAGAGGGTCTTACTGTACCTGAAAGGGACTGTGAACCTCAAGCTATGGCTCCCAGCAACTTCCGTGTCAGACCTGATAGGGTACGTGGATGCAGATTGGGATGGAGACCATTGGGACTGAAAATCTACCAGAGGGTACCTATTTTTGCTTGGTGGAGGACCCATTAGCTGGTGCAGTAGGAAACAAGCGTCTGTGACACTTTACTTGATGGAGGCAGAGTACGTTGCAGTGGCACACACCAGCCAAGAAGTTATCTGGTTGCGACAGCTTCTGAATGATCTGAGGGAAAAATTGGACAGACCCACGCAGATCCTGGAAGACAACCAAGGATGTATAGCACAGCGGAAACAGAAATAATCAACCCCAGAACCAAGCACATTGACGTAAAATACAATTTCCTGAAAGACTCACAGGAACAAGGACTCATAGATCTGCAACACTGTCCTACAGAGGATATGACAGCGGATGTGTTCATGAAGCCACTAGCAGGGGAACGCCATCGCAAGCTATTAAGAAGAATGAACCTAGTGGGTTTGACTAGTGACTGTTGAGAAGGGGTGTTGGATTGTGCAACAGTCACAAGTAAAAGCCCAATGCAAGCCCTGCAAGCTTAAGATGGGGCTTGTTCAGTAGGGGGAGAGTCAGGGGATGAAACAGTTTTTTTCCCTCCTTGTCTCCTCTCTTCTTCTCTCTCTGTCCTCCATCTTGTCCCATGCAGTCTGTACAGTATGGAAGCATGTCTTCTGAGTTCTTAGTAAAGTTCTGTTTTGAAGAAACATCTGCTGTGTTTTTTTCAACAGAAAGCTAACTCTACAATATTCAGATATATATAATATTCCAATTTTTAATAAATAAATAAATAAATAAATAAATAAAAAATATATAAAATCTTCCTCTGCATAATTTGCAAAGTAAAAATTGAGAGGGGAAGCAGGAGAGGCCGGTCTGCTGCCTGAAAGGCAGGCAATGGGGTACATGGCAGAGGTGGCAGGGGCCGTGCCAGCAGAGTGGCAGGCATCAGCAGCAGCCTGAGACCATCACCACACCCCAAACTGCACAGCCCTGATTTTGGCAGACAGGCTTAAGAGGCTCCCAGCAGTGGCACTAGGGGTGTGATTCAGCAGCGCCTCTTGCCAGCGTCCTCCACTGACACGCAGGGCACTGGAAAACCTGAAGTCCAGGAGGCTGCGACTGTCTCTGCTGCAGCTGCAGGAGCAGGTACAGGTGCTTCGGGGTTGGATGTTCCTCAAGGGCCACCAATATCCCCGCTTATTGAAGTGATCCCTAGCAGTCCATGGCTGGTGGATCCCACCCCTTCTGCTAGAATCAAGGCCCAATCCCTGGGCAATGGCATCAGGGAGAGGAGAAACAGCACCAGCAGCTTTAGGGGGCACAGGGAGAGTGGCAGCATGGTGGGCGGTCCATCAGCCTCAGGGTTCCAGTACTCCCCTTCACTGGGGGACATCACTCTGATTGGGGACAGCGAGGCAGACACTAGTCCTGTGGAGGAGATGTCTGGTGCTGAGGCGATGGCTGTCTCTCCGAGAGCTGTGTCACCACAATGTTCTGCCCCTCCCAGCAGTGCAGTCAGTGGTGTATCATCTGGTGTGGGCCAGAAGGCAGGAGGGGAAAAAAAATCCTCCGTCTGGGTACATTTTCAGTTGGTGCAGGCGAATGATCCCAGGAAAGTGCAGTGCATTTTGTGCCAGAAGTTGGTGAAGTGTGGGCAGGTGCTCACCAACCTTGGCACAACTGCCATGACGAGGCACCTCAAGGGATGCCACAGCGCTGTGCTGCTAAGCAGACGGGCAGGGGCAGTGGACGCCAGCGGGTTCATGACTGCAGAGGCCAGTCATCCGACTGCATCAGCGGGCAAGCGTCCTGCTCGAACAGCTGCCTCTAGCATCAGGAGCTGTATCACTGCTAGGGGGGAGCAGCAGCAGCAGCAGCGTCAGTGCACCATGGGGGAGCTGGGGTGGGGGCAGCTGCCAAGTCCATCAGCAGTTGCAGGACGTGGAGGGCGGTGTGGCTTTCAATTGAAAGCCACGCACATGTTGGGGGAAATAATAGCACTGGATGGGCAGCCCTCTTTGGTGGTTGGGGACATGGGGTTTAGGTGCCTCATTGGGTTCCTGGCCCCTCAGTTTAAGCTGCCCTCGTGCACCACCCTGAGTTGTCAGGTGGTGCCAGCCCTGCTCCGGGCTTTAAAGGAACAGGTGAGAGAGCATCTGGCAATGGCTGGGGGTGTGACTATCCACTTCACCACAGACCTGTGGTCATGCAGGAACGCAGAGCAGTGAAGATGCACTGGTGGCAGGACCCGAAAGCAGTGTTTGGCAGTGGCCAGAGGGGTCTCGAAGCAGGGTATAGGTGGGCCCTGCTTCAACCTGAAGTCATGGACTGTCCCCACACCACTCAGAAAATCGAGTCATCCCATACCGCCATGATGAGGGAGTGGGTCACGCCAGTTGCACCCTTAACCAAGGGGGGGGGGGGTGACACACAACGCAGCCAACATACTGAGAAAAACTAATAAACTGCTTCAAAAGTTCAAAAGTAAACAATTTATATATATATATTGTTTTCTTTCCTCTCTTCTCTTCTTCTAAAAATACTTTTTCTCTATGCATGTTGGGGGTACAGCAATACAAACAGATAATATCATACAATGCCAAACAATACTCTTTTCCAATTTAACCCGGATCATAAAGGTACATACACACGAGGCGGTACAGTGCGCTTCTAAGGACACAAAGTACTCTCAGTCAAGGGACACTTTAGGCCAGTCTAAAGTAACTCATTTAGGCAACAGGTATAAACAATGTCTCAAATAACAAGGCTCTTAGCAAGGGTAACCGCTCAGCTTCAAGTAATATGAGTATACTAAGGAGTTAAAATAAAAGCTAGTTTTAATCACATAGATTGAATGTCCTTTACCGCCATAACATTTAGTCAGACAGTTTTTAAAAACCAAAAATGAATCAAAGGATAGCCCCCAGGGTGTTGATCTATTACCTCAGGTAGGGAACATCTTAATAACAAACTAGAGTATGAAATGATTTCTTTAGGAGCCCAATTACCTGCTGTACACGAGGTGCTGCAAGACACCCCCGCAACAGTCAAATCCAGCTTTACTAGCCTTTTCCCTTTTTCCTTTTTAGTTTCCTGTCGTATAGCCTTTGCAGTTCTCTTGTTGGTCTTCCTATAGACAGTTAGATTGTAGTAAAAGACCTGAGGTAAAACTACCCAAATCATATCCCTGTTTGGTCCTTTCTCTAAAGCAAAAAGGTTTTCTGCCCTAGCTTTTGCAAACTTTGGTGGTAAATCTACTCCACTGCAGTAACCTTGGGCTGTTGTGTTCTTCTCAGTCGCTGCCTTAGCTCAAACACTGCAGTCTGTTGCTTTCCTTTTTAACTTAAAGGGGTAAATTCCTGTCACATGGAGGGTTCAGCTATATTAATAAGTAACGTCAGCTCGCGACTCCAGCTGTCTCTTATCTCTACTTATTGGAGGTGGTGCCAAAGGACAGTTACGTGAGGGAGTACGACAGCGCCTCAGGAGCAGTGGAGAGATACCTGAAGGAGGAGCTGTGCATCGCACCCAGCAGTGATCCCTTGGCCTCTTTATCCGGCAAGACAAACGTGTGGCCGGTCCTGTCCAAAGTGGCCACGGGTCTCTTGTCCTGCTCACCGAGTGTCCCCAGCGAGTGGGTGTTCTCCATGGCGGGGGACATTTGCTTGCCTCACCACCTGAGACTGTGGGTGAAGTTGGTGGAGCAGTTGCTTTTTATAAAGGTCAACCTTCTGCTACTGGTATTCCCTGAGCTGCCCCTGGACATGTATTGATTGCGCGGTGCACACGCCATCCCATGCTAGAGACAGTCTTGGGACGGGGCTCCTCTTCAATCTTGGCTGCTGCTCCTGAGGTTCTGTCCCTCCCTCCCAATGCCTGGTGCCTGCCCCCATGCTCTCTCTCATACTAGACGGCCTCGGCCGCCTTATCTGACTGACCTCATGACGCAGGGTGGCATTGGGAAAATGTAAGCCTGCCAGCCAGCCTCTTGCTAGATGATCGCAGCCCACCTATCTGACTGTCTCTCTCTTGCACGCACTGCACAGTCTTTGCTGAATGCCCTGCCAAGGTCCCAGCCTGCCTTCCCTACTGCCTCTCATGCCACGCTGCCTGCCCAGGTGGCCAAGATCAAACCCTGCCTCAGTCTGGCTTCTGCTCATGCCATGCTGCCTGTCTGCCCGCATGCCTGCCAAGGTGTCCAAGATCGAACCCTGCCCCAGTCTGCCTTCTGCTCATGCCACGCTGCCTGTCTGCCTGCCCTGTTGGCAAAACTGAAGCCCTGCCCCAGCCTGCCTACCTTTCATGCCAAGGTGCCTGTCTGCCTGACCTGGCAAGGCTGGGTGATGTGCCATACTGGCCTGGTAATACTGCTGCTGCTGTCTGCTGGTCCATGGGTGCTCTGCTCTGGCAAATCCAAATGTGCCCACGCAATCCTGCTGCTGCTATCTGCTGTTGTATGGGAGCTCTTCCCTTGAAAATTATACCATCCTGGCTTCATGGGTGCTGTGCACAGGCAAATCCTGCTGCTGCCATCTCTGCTGTTCCACGGGTTCTGTGCCCAGTCAATCCAATGTCTGCTTCTGCTGCCGCCAATGTTGCCTCTGCTGTCTGTGACATGAGTTCTGTGCCCCGGAAATCCAATCTCTGCAGCTGCTGCCAATGCTGCCTCTGCTTTCTGTGCCATGGGTTCTGTGCCCCGGCAACCCAATGTTCGCTTCTGCTGCCTCTGCTGTACCATGGGTACTGTACCCCAGCAATCCAATGTCTGCTGTTGGGTGTCCATGTGATTCACCACTGGGCAAGGCTTGAACAATTGGCAGAATAGATCTGGAGAGTAGGATGCAAGCCTGCAATTCCCAGCCAAGTAGGACTGCCAGCCACCAAGCCCTGGCCAGGTCTCTGCCACTGCTCCGCCGATGCCAGCCAATCTGCAAAGCCTGGCTGAGCAGAGGCGCTAGCCACTCCAGCCCCAGGACCCACCATCAGGGTTCTGGGGCCATCATTCCACACATGGGGAGCCATTATTCCACTTGCAAGTGTCTCAAATCCAGGCCAGCCAGCCTGCAATGCCCGGCCATGCAGGGGTGCCAGCCACAGTTACTGTGCCCAGGCAATCTAGCATTTGCTGCTGCTGCTGCGGATACTGAACATCAGCCATTTGCTACGCACTCTTGTAGAAGGGCATAGCTCAATTTGCAATACAGCTTCTTGAGCTCAGTCAAGTAGGATGCCAGTCTGAAATGCCTGGCCAAGTAGGGGTGCCAGCCACCGATCCCTGGCTGGGCCTCTGCTGTTGCTCAACCAATGCCAGCCAGCCTGCAATGCCCAGTCGAGCAGGGGTGATTTCCAATCCAGCCCAAGGACCCACCATGAGGGTTCTGGGGCCATCATTCTGCTCAAGGGGAGCTGTCATTCCACTGCATGCAGACGCTGCCACTCTAGTCCCAGGGTTCTGGGGCTGTCATTCTGCTCACAGGGAGCTGTCATTCCACTGCATCAAGAAACAGCCAGCCACTCCAGTCCCAGGATCCACTGTCAGGGTTCTGGGGCCATCATTCCGCTCACAGGGAACTGTCATTCCATTGCATGCAGAATCTGCCACTCTAGTCTCAGAACCCACCATCAGGGTTCTGGGGCCATCACCACTCATGGAGAGCTGTCATTCCACTGCATCAAGAAACAGCCAGCCACTCCAGCCCCAGGTGCCACTGTCAGGGTTCTGGGGCCTACATTACAAGCAGGGAGGGCTGTCATTCCACTCCATCCAGAAGCTGCAAGTCCTGTCCCAGGACCCACAATCAGGGTTCTGGGGCCTACATTACAGTCAAAGAGAGCCATCATTCTATGGCATCAAGAAACAGCGAGTCCAGCCTCAGAACCCACCGTCAGGGTTCTGAGGCTGTCATTCCGCTCACAGGGAGCCATCATTCCACTGCATCAAGAAAAAGCCAGCCACTCCAGTCCCACATGCCACCGTCAGGGTTTTGGGGCCTATATTAGAGACAGGGAGGGCTGTCATTCCACCTCATCCAGAATCTGCCACTCCTGTCCCAGGACCCACCATCAGGGTTCTGGGGCTGTCATTCAGCTCACGGGGCGCTGTCATTCAACTGCTTCAAGAATCAGCCAGCCCAGCCCCAGGATCCACCATCAGGGTTCTGGGGCCTACGTTACAGGCAGGGAGGGCTGTCCATCCACGTCATCCAGAAGAAATAGGGGCGGGGGTGCTGTTGCTTAGCCTGATGCTGGTGCTGCTACTTCTAGGTCTGGGGGCAGGGATAGTCCCCACCAGCTGAAAGGGGTGGCTGCTCCCACTCAAACAATCTCCAGGGGTGTTCTGCTGCTGCTGCTGCTGCTGCTGCTGCACACTCTCCAGAGCCCTCTCTGCCTGTCTAACCCTCTCCACCAGGCAACTCTTCCAGTGTCCATAGAGCGGTGTATGGTGTGCCACACTGCCCTTGACTCTGGGGTCCAGCATGGTTGCCATCACATATTTATCCCACTGCAGGAGCTCATCAAACCATGCCATCAGCTGCCACACCAGGGCAACTGCCTCAGCCACCACCTTCTTACCATGAGGGCCACAATCCTGCCCCTGGAGAATCTCATCCAGTCTCCTCAGGAGACTCTGGACCAGAGGGGTCACCTGACTGATGGTGGCCCTGGAGGAGCTGATGGTCTCCATCACAGCCAGGAACGGTCTCAGAACAAAGACCGTGTGAGCCAGGATCTCCCATTCTGCCCCATTGTACCCTGGAGGTGCTTCGCTGTCCATCACCAGTTGAACCTGATGCAAGGCAGCTTTCTGCTCGAGAAGCCGGTTGAGCATCAGGAATGTGGAATTCCACTGGGTGGACACATCCTGCACCAGCTGGTTCATTGGGGAGCCTTGCTCAGCCTGATTTGCCTAGAGGAGGTCGCTGCCCTTAACTCTCCAGTTAAAGAAACCGGCCAGCTTCCTCCCCCGATCGATCAGGGAGCTAAGGGTGCCTTCCACAATCCCCTTCTCCACCAAGCCCAGAGCATCCCTGACCACCAGGTGAAGGGTGTGTACAGTTCAAGAGATGCTGGTGAAGCCCCCTCGTGGACTGCCCTCAATATGTTTTTTTTTTTTTTTATTTCTTCAAACTTATATCCCGCCCCCTCCTGCAATGCAGCTCGGGGCGGCTTACAACAATAAAAACAGTTAAAAACAATTAAAATATAAATATAAATATAAAAACATCAAAACAGGGTTAGGAACAATAAATTACTAAATAGGCAGGGGATTAAAATTACCCTCCCCCTCCCTCCCTCCCAAAGGCCTGGGCAAACAGCCAGGTCTTACAGTTTCGCCGAAATGTCAAAAGGCTTGGGGCCAGGCGAGCTTCCTCCGGAAGGGAGTTCCACAGCCGCGGCCCTACCACCGAGAATGCCCGCTCCATCGTGGCCCCCCGCTTAACACGGGGGACCTCCAGGAGGGCACCCCCGGCAGACCGCAGGAGTCGTTCCGGGGCGCGAAGGGCGAGGCGGTCCCTAAGGTAAGAGGGGCCAAGGCCGTATAGGGCTTTATAGATCATTACTAGGACCTTGAACTTGGCCCGGCACACTATCGGCAGCCAGTGCAGCGCTCGGAGCACCGGTGTAATGTGCTCCCGGCGACCCGTCCCCGTAAGAAGACGGGCCGCCGCATTCTGCACCAGCTGCAGCCTCCGGGCCAAGAACAAGGGAAGCCCCACGTAGAGCGCGTTACAGTAGTCGAGCCGCGAGGTGACGAAGGCATGGATGAGGGAGGCCAGGTCCGGGCCAGAGACATACGGACGCAGCCTACGTACCAGATAAAGCTGGCGGAAGGCAGCCTTAGCGACTGCCTCCACCTGCCGCTCCAGCCGCAGGTCTGCGTCCAATATGACCCCCAGACTCCGGACCTGCTGAGCTACAGGGGGGCAAACCCCCCCAATCAGGGGGGCCACCACCCCCTTCGCCCTCCCCACCACCATCACCTCCGTCTTATCTGGGTTGAGCTTCAGTCTGCTCCGCCGCATCCAATCCGCCACGGCCTCCAAACATTGGGATAGCACCGAGACAGCAGGGTCTGGGTCGGTAGAAAACGAGAGGTACAGCTGAGTATCATCAGCATACTGGTGACATCGCACCCCGAACCCTCTCACGACCTCCCCCAAGGGCTGCATATAGATGTTAAATAATAATGGAGACAAGATCGATCCCTGCGGAACGCCACACGGTAAGGCGCGGGGGCTCGATGTTTCCTCCCCCAACACCACCCGCTGGCTCCTCCCCGAGAGGAATGAACGGAACCATTCAAGAACAGTCCCGTCCAGACCCCCCCGGTCACGCAGTCGTCTCAACAGCAGCCCATGGTCCACGGTGTCAAAAGCGGCCGAGAGATCGAGCAGGATGAGAAATGTCGAACATCCCGCATCCATCTCCCGGCGGAGGTCGTCCACCAAGGCCACCAACGCCGTCTCGGTGCCATAGCCGGGGCGGAACCCAGATTGAAACGGGTCAAGGAGCCCGATATTATCTAGATGACCCTGGAGCTGGAGCGCCACTGCCCGCTCAATAACCTTCCCTAAAAAGGGAAGGTTAGAGACAGGTCGGTAGCTGGCGAGCGCGTCTACGTCCAACGATGGTTTTTTCAGCAGGGGGCGCACCACAGCCTCTTTTAAGCAAGGCGACAACCTCCCCTGCCGAAGGGACGCATTCACCACCCTCGCCAGCACCGTCCCCAACGTCTCCCCGGAAGCTTTTATTAACCAGGACGGGCATGGATCTAGTTGACAACACGTGGCCCTCACAGACCCCAGGACATCCACCACATCGGCTGGCGTCACTTCCTGAAACTCACCCCATAAAGATGGACCAGACGGACCCTCCGCCCCCCCGCGCTCTTCCCCTACTGCTATCAACCCAGCGTCGAAATCGGCCTGAATCCGAGCGATCTTGTCTGCGAAGTAGATGACAAACTCCTCACAGCGGGCCCGGGACAAGTCCCCATCCAGGCGGAGGGAGGCCGGACTAACCAGCCCCCGCACCACCCGAAACAGCTCCGCTGGACGCGACTTCGCAGACGCTATGAGGACGGCGAGGAATTCCTTCCTCGCCGTCCTCACAGCCTCCACATAGGACCGCAAATGGGCCCTATGGAGAAGACGATCGGAGACAGACCGAGTCCGACGCCAGCGTCGCTCTAGCCTCCTGCCCACACGCTTCATACACCGCAGCCCCTCAGTAAACCAAGGGGTCCTGCGGTGACGAGACCGAGGCAGAAGGCGCCTCGGAGCCACCCTGTCAATGGCCTCCTCCAGCAAGATGTTCCAATGCCGGACCAGCTCATCCACAGAGTGACCGTCCACATCCAGGGTAAGCTCCCTCAGGACCTCCTGGAACCGCTGGGGTTCCATCAGCCTCCGAGGGCGGACCATCCTAACTGGTCCCTTCCCCTTCTGGAGGGGGCGCGCTAGAAGACCGCATTGTCAGTCACCACACACCCCTTGGTGAAGGGCGTGCCTGACGTGACCTACTCCCTCACCATGGTGGTGAGGGCTGCCTCAATGTTCTGAGACATGTGGAGGCCGTCCATGATTTCCACCTGAAACAGGGCCCACCTATACCCTCCTTTGGGACCCCTCTTGCCACTTCCAAATGCTGCCTCTGGGTCCTGCCACCAATGTACCAGCTAGGCCAATGCGTCACTGCCAGCTAGATGTTCAGCGCATTTCTGCTCGACCAAAGGTCTGTGGTGAAGTGGACAGTGACACCCTCAGCCCCTGCCAGCTGCTCATTCACCCTCTCCTTTAAAGCCTGATACAAGACTGGCACCACCTGCTGGCTCAGGGTGGTGCACAAGGGCAGTTTAAACTGGGGGGCCAGGAACCCAATCAGGCACCTAAACCCCATGTCCCCAACCACTTAGAAGGTCTGCCCATCAAGCACAATCATTTTCCCCAACATGAACATGACTTTCAGTTGAAAGCCAGGCCGCCCTCCAGTTGCCGAAGGACTTGGCAGCTACCCCCACTCCAGCTCCTCCATGGTGCACTGATGCTTCTAGGCCTCAACTGGCTGCTGCTGCTGCACCACTGACAGCGTTGATGGGAAGGGCAGAACATGGTGGCGACACAACTCTCGGAGGGACGTATGGCCAGCCCTGTCCAAAGTGGCCAAGGGTCTCTTGTCCTGCCCACGAACAAATGTCCCCAGCAAGTGGATGTTCTCTATGGCAGGGGACATTTGCTCGCTGCACCACCTGAGATTGGGGGCTAAGTTGATGGAGCAGTCGCTTTTCATCAAGGTCAACCTTCTGCTGCTGGAATTCCCCGAGCTGCCCATGGACACGGAGTGATGGTGCAGTGGCACACACATCCCATGCCAGGGATAGTGTTGGGATGGGGCTCCTCCTCAATCTGGGCTGCTGCTGCTGAGGTACTGTCCCTTTCTCCCAATGCCCGGTGCCCGCCCTGCTTCTCTCTCTCTCTCTCTCTCTCTCTCTCTCTCTCTCTCTCTCTCTCTCTCTCTCTCTCTCTCCCCAGCCTCAGCCAGCCTATCTGACTGACCTCATGATACAGGGTGCCATTGGGAAGCTGTCAGCCTGCCAGCCGGCCTCTGGATAGACAATCTCAGCCCGCCTATCTGACTGGCTTTCTCTTGCGTACGCTGCACAGTCTTCGCCAGCCTATCTGAGTTCCCTGCCAAGGTCCCAGCCTACTTTCCCTACTGCCTCTCATGCCACACTGCCTGTATGCCCGCCCAGGTTGCCAAGCTCGAAGCCTGCCTCAGCTTGCCTTCCGCTTCTCATGCAATGCTGCCTGTCTGGTGCTGCTGCCGCTACTTCCTCTGCTGTACCATGGGTTCTGCTACCCGGAAATCCAATGGCTGCCACTGCTCCACCAATGCCTGGCAGCCTGCAATGCCCAGCCAAGTAGGGGTGCCAGGCCAGCCACCAAGCCCCAAGCCTTCCCAGCCTCTGCTGCTGCTGCTGGGTCTCAGGTGGTCAGCCATGGTGCCATGGGCACCCCTAGGGGCCAAGCGCTGAGCCTGCCTGACCTGGAAACCTGGGGTGCCAAGCCTTCTCAATCTCTGCTGCTGCTGCTGCTGCTGCTGCTGCTCCGACAGCCTGCCATGCCTCCATGGGCACCCACGGAGTTCCCCCAGCCTCTGCTGCTACCGAAGTTTCTGAAAGTTTGGGGGGGTCTGAACTCAGTGGGACTGAACCCACGAACCATGAACTAAGTTTTCAGGATGAATGGCCGAACATCCGAACCCTGTTCTGTTTGCACATCCCTAGCTGTAAATAGACAATTATTAACCAATATCCTTCATGCTGGATCACCCGACGACTAAGACTCTCCTTGCTTCCCCTTCACCCTCTTGCTTTATACTGAAATGTAAGAAAAGAGAGCCTGTGAATGTGCATGAATGTTTGTGAATGTGACAGTGTTTTCTGCTGGTACTCTTGCAGAGGTGTGCTATGTAAGGCACAGTTAGATCCTTGAAAGCATAGTGGGCTTCTAATCCCTTCTAGAACACAAGTCAAAGATGTAAATTAGCCGCTGAATCACTTAATTGTCAAATTTCAATAGTACTATATTGTCATCTCGCTTAGGCTGCTAAATTATACATTTTCCTGCTCAGAGCAGGTGTCAACATACTATTTATACATTTACATCTGTTTGCTGTCATACATTTATTTTAGTTTTCTCTGATTTCCTGTGGTTGGTTTTCAAGTGATCTAGAACCAATAGCAGCCAGACCCTCCCCTCCCCCCTTTTCAAAAGCTTTGTTTGCTTGAATCCATGCTTGTATAAACAGGCTGTTTTTGACATTCCGTACATGGTCTTGCTCCAAATATTCTTTGTGATTAATCTCTGTACAGTTGTGGTTGATGAATATAGCCGTATTGTGCTTTCCTTTTATCTGTCATATTTTATATCCTCTATCTCTTTGGTATTTCCTTGTGCTGTACAAAGTATGCAATGCTGAAGTCCTTGAATCAAGTTCTAGAGGCCATACACAAGATTTCTTAACACTTTTATAGTCCTTTCTCCCAAAGAGATTCAAGTATTGTCAGCAGGCCATGCTATGCATGGGCAATATAATATTATTCACGTATGCTTTTACTTGACACTCTTTGATGAACAGTGAGCTTATCTAAATTCTAAGATTAAAAAACCCTTATTTTAAGAGACAAGTTAAGGCTCTTACAAATTCAACCATGCTCCCAAAAGCAGTGGAAAATTTAAGTTAAGGCTCTGGCCTTAACTTTGACATATAAACAGTAAAAGCGTTGTACAGTCTCACATCTTGTGCTTACTTACAAATTAGGCTCTATGCACCCACAGTTTGCTTTGGTCTTTCAGTCCCAATCCTCTTTCTCTTCAGGTTGAAGGCAACCCGTAAGTAGGGGACAACAAACTCCTCCCTGCCACAATATTATGGACTTGATCCCTGTCTCCACTGAAGTCACAATTTTCCCTTCATTTATGGCTCCCCTCTCAGGCAGCAGCCCAAGTGCATCTAATTACTACACAGGTGATTAAGGGCAATCAAATATTTGTCCTAGTATATCATGCATTGGGGGCACTATACTGTATTGGAAAGGGACTTTTCTGTCTGTCGGCTGTGGCTTCTGATTGAGGATTGCTTGCCATCTGCTTTCCCTCAGGTATAGTCCTCATAGGGGGATCCGTCTTTCTGGAGCTCATAAAAGCTACAAAGCTGTGTTTCCAGAAGAACCCATCTCTCAAATTTCTCCCCCCCCCCATAGAACCTCCCCAGCACCTGTATGGGTAGTACCCCGTCCCCATACAAACACTGCCCACACCCTTGGATGCCCACAGCCTTGTCCATGGATATACATCACCCATCTGTCAAGCTTCTTCCCTCCATATACACTCCTCCCAGAACTTGCTTTCAGTTGCATAAGGGCCACACATTCAATGCCTTCAGTCTAACTGAAGGCATTGTACACGCAACTCGTGTACACCCTCCTTCATGGGGACTGTGATGCCCCAACCAACCAAAATCCAGGGAGGTCTCCTCACCCACCCACCCTGCTCAGAAAAGTCAAGCAGGAAGAACCCAGCTTAGGCCTTTTTACACAAATGGCACAGCAGTGCCGATGGGTGGAGGTGGGTGTAGATGGGTGGGTAAGCAAACCCAGAGAACACCTGGTGGCGAGCAGGGAGAACTGTACATGGGAAGTGCTGAAGGGGGTGGCAGGAAGGAAAGGGGAGGGGCCCACAATCACCCAGTGACCAAACACCCATCTCGGGAAATGCCCGGCAAACACCCGTGCAAGTACATGGATGTCCGGGAACTGCAGGGAAGCCCCGCCCGGCACAGCGATGACACAGCATGGTTGACCGAGGGCAAAAGAAGCCACACAATATGGCCCTGCCCCCAAGCCGCCAGGACCCACATGGGCAGGGCAGGAGGGAGATGAGATGACAGCCACTATCATGGAGCCAGGCCCATTGTACCAGGCCTGGATAGGGTTGCTGCAGTGGGGAGCCACCATGGTATTGGTCAGCTGCCAACCCTCCTTCCATGGCATGCCATGGCTTGTTGCGCTGGGGGTCATGCCACAGGGCCTCCATGGCCTCCCCTATGATGTCCATGAGCCATGCGGCCTGACCATCCAGCCCGTCACAGGTGCGCTGCTGCTCGCATTGGAGGGCGGCAGCTTGGTGCCTATCCCAGAGGTGGTCGGTGCTGGACCGGGCCATCATGGCAGCCAGGCTATCTTGGTCCCTTTCCCCTCCCCTCTGATGAGCTCCCTGGTGAGCGCAAGATCCCGGGAGTGCACCTCGGCTAACCGTTGCAACTCCTCCAGAAGCGCCCTTCTGAGGTCCTCCCTCCAGCGCCAGTTCCTGGCCCATATCTCCCGATTCTGCTCGACACTGCCATCAGCTGCTCCCCTCTCACAAGTGGGCGCTTGGTCTGTAAATGAGAGTTTGAGCAGATCATTAGTGCATCTGGTCTGTGTGCCCTGCTGGCCACTAGCGCCTGACCCGTGATGCCTGGTGGTGCGGTACGCATAGTGTGGCGGCTCCCCTCATCCATACCCTGTGGGGTCCCCCAGCCCTGCCCTGTCATTGGATGACCCCACGACAGCTGATCACCACGGGAGGGGCCCCTGACTGTGTGGCATGCAGTGGGAGCCAGTGTGGCCCCATCCACCTGTCCCGCCTGCACCCGCCACCACACCTCTGTTGGGCCCTGCTGTTTGTGGTTACTTGCTCCCAGGTGGCCCCCCTGTACCTCCACCCTCCTCCACCCCCGGACCCCCTGGCCGGTGTGACCTGCCTTGGAGAGTGGCCCCCCTGGTGGTGCAGGTGCTGCCAGGCCCCCCTCCTCCTTCTCCTCCTCATGCACCTCCAGGCTTCCTTGATCTGCAATGGGACGGGGTACCATTAGTGTTATAATAATAATAATAATAATAATAATAATAATAATAATAATAATAATATGATTTATTGCGGCCAAAGCCAAACAAGACATAAGGCATAAAGAAAAAGAAAAACATACAGCAATATACTGTCTACTGTCTTGGGTTAAACAGGATAACAGAGAACAAAACACCCCAAGAACCGCGATACTATATACACCGGCATCCTCAACCAAACTACAGAAGAATGCTCAAGGATCGAATTTACTCACTACATACCAATCAAAACAAATGATAAAAATAATAATAATAATAATAATAATAATAATAATAATAATAATAATAATAATGGTAAGGACTCCTAAAAAGATATCACAAACTAACCCTCACTCGATAGGGTGCTTGAAATTAACAAACAAACTCTGCAAGTTGAATGCTCGGATCAGAAAGTGAGCCACAGCACTTGTGATGGAGAGATCCACATCAGCCAAGGCCAATAACTGGAGGCTCCACTCATTCCTACCCGGGAACCTCCGAAAAAAGGATGAGAGAAGCTCAGTATGGATAGAATCATATAGATGGCAACTGCATAAAATGTGATGGACTGTTTCCACGCTTTCCCCATCAAAGGGGCACAGACGGTCTGCAAAGGGTATGACCCTCAGACGCCCCTCAAATAGGGCAGTGGGTAGGGCATTAAACCTCGCGCACAAAAATAGGTACTTCCCCCTAAATGGAATGTCAGCAAGTAAATATGCCGCCATCTCCGAAGGTAAGTTCAAAAGAGGGAGATAGCCCGCCATGTGGGCCGACGCTCTAATTTGCACTATCTCCTCCTGCTGAGTCTGGTCCTGCAACCTTCTCAATATGATATGCAGGATATCTCCCAGATCTTTACCTGCCAAAAAAACAAGGGAAAAACCTAACTTGCGCAGAACCCGCTTCACCACACGTTGCCACTGACTCCTATAAGTATCCTCCCTCCAGTACTTAATCAGCCCCCTCCCCTGTGATGCGTGGAGCTTGGCCCAGAACTTTAAGACCCGGGCCCAGGCTTCCATTGACCAAGGGCGTTGACCTAGCTCTGCCCTAATTGCTGCGAAGGGGGTGTCCCTTGGTACCCTCAGAAGCCTTTGTAAAAAAGCCGTTTGAAAGCTATTCAGTTTCCCGGCCCAATGCGATGCAAACAGCATCCAGACCTCGGCCCCATATAAGACCTGGGTGCGGATCCTAGCGTTAAGGACCTTAACTGCAGGGGCTATCGCACGCTTCCCTGAGTGGACAAAAAGCCTGGCAAGAGAAAATGCCGTACCCCTTGCCCTCACCAATGCGCTTTCCACATGCCTACTCCATGACCCACCTGCCTGGAATAGCAAACCCAGGTAGCAATAGGCATTTCCTTGTCTAATAGTATGGCTGCCCACCCTCCAGTGAAAGACCCACCGAGAACTTGAGAATACCACAACCTGGGACTTGTCGTAGTTTATCTCTAGCTTATTCTGTAAGCAGAACTCAGAGAAGCACAGAAGCTGTAGCCTTAGGCCCACCTTCGTCTGTGACAAGACTGCTATATTGTCTGCATAAAGCAGAGCACCTACAGGGTGCCCCGCCAATTTGGGGGGATGGAATGATGGCTCAGCCAACAGAGGCACTACTTTGTTAATAAATAGAATAAACAGAACAGGGTCAAGAACGCAACCCTGCCTAACACCAGTATAGGTGGGAATATCCTCAGTAAGGTGACCTGCCTGGTCCGTCTTCACTGCAAGTGTGGAATTATCATGCAAGGAGCGAAGAAGTCCTAGCAACCTGGGTTCCAGTCCCATAGCAGCCAACCTCTCCCACAACAGTGCCCTATCGACTAGATCGAAGGCTGCTCGAAGGTCCAGGAAGGCAACAAACAGCCTACCGGCTCTAGCTCAATTAGTGTTTTCCAATTAGTGTTTGCCTACCGGCTCTAGCTCATTAGTGTTTGCCGGCCCCTGGCCCCAGTTGCTGAGGCTCTGTCCGGGTCATTCCCTCCCCCCCCCAGCCCAGCTGGGGAACTCATACCTGGATTCTCCTCTTCCTGGGGGCCTTCCCGGGTCTCTGCTTGCTCTGCGCATGCCCCCTGTCCCTGTGGCCGGTAGGCCTGTGGGTTTTGTGGGTGCGCGCAGAGTGTGGTGGTCGGCGCTCAGGTCCCCGGGGTGCCTCCTCCACCTGTGGGATGGGGCTGTCCCCTCCTGCTTCCTGGCTGACCTCACCAGGGGCACCTGCCCCCCCGGTCTGTGGGGTCTATCAAGTGGGGTAGTGTGTTGGTCCTGTGCCTGCCCCTGGCAAAGGCATTGCAGTGTGTGCGGCAGGCCAAGATGTCCCTGTCCATGCAGAGGAACTTGTCCAGCTCCTACTGGAACTCGGCTGTGCACATGGCCAGGCCAGAGTTCAGGTTATTGTCCTTGATATGTTTATATCCAGACCTCAAGTCCTTCACCTGCTGCATGCACTGGGTGACATCCCTATTATACCCCTGCCACTGCATCTCCTGGGTGATGGCTTCATAGACCTGTCTGGTCTTGTAGCTGCACACCAGGTCATGCTGGACCCTTTCGGATGCCCACACATGTATGAAGTCCCTGATCTCCTGCCTCGACCAGGGCTCCTCCTTCTGGGACCCACGTGTGGGGGGCCAACTGGCTTGCTGGCATGCCGCCCTGTGGATGTGGTAGCCGTGATGGTGGTCGTGTCCTGTTGGGGGTAGTGCATTAGGGGTTACTACGGCTCCTGCTGGCCCCCTCCGCCCACCCGTGGGACCTCCCCCCTCCCCCCTAGGGTTCCCTTCTGCTCACCTGGCTGTCTGGGAGGCCCTCCTCGGCCGTCATGCTGGTGGTGCGGTGCTCCGTTGTCTGGCAGCTGTCCTGCAGGGATGGGGGACTGGTTTATGCTGCTGCCACCCTGCCCTGTGTTCCATGGTCCAGTGGTCAGGGCCTGGGGTGCAGCTCTCTCCTCATGGGGGGGGTCCCTCATGCTCACCTTGCTCTCACTGCTGCTCCTTGGGCCATGCCCTTGGGAAGTGCTGGGCTGGGGGTCCTCGACCAGGGGGGCCATTGGTGCGGCCCTTCTGCCATGTGCTGAGACACATGCGCCATGTTACTTCCTGGTGCTTTCCCCACCCCCATTTCCCCTGTTTCCTCCCCATGTGCCTCCCAGCCTGCCCCCCACATATCGGTGGTCTGTAACCCCCCTTGTGCCTTCCACCTGGGGTGCTTCCCCCCCTGCACTGCCTTTCCAGAGTTTCCTCCCCCCCCAGGGCCCCCTGGGTTTCCATGCTCACCTGGCCCCTTCCCCCGTGTGGGGAAGCATCAGCTCCCATGGCCTTCTTGTGGGCCTTCCTGGTCACCATCATTGGAGCCCGCGTGCATGTGCCCTGCTGCCACCTTCTTTATGGGTTCGTGGCCAGACATCTGTCGCCCCCCCACCCTGGGGGTGTGTCTGCATGGCGGAGCATGCGTGCCCCATGGCGCCAGCGGGGTAGGGCTCTGCTGGTCCATTCTGTGTGGCTGTGGGTGTTTTTGATTTTACACAGATGCTCGGGTGTTGAACACCCATCTCCACCCACCTCTACCCACAGAAGGTGCCGGCTCCCTCATGGCTGCTCCATGGGTGTTGGCGGGTGGGTCATGCACGTGCCCCCACCCACTCATGGACATTTACATGGACGCTCTCCCACCCATCCGATGGGTGTTTCTGGGTGTTCGTGTGTGGGTGGCATCCGTGTAAAAGTGGCCTTAGTTGAGCAGCAGCCAGGGAGGGGCAGTGGGAGCAGCACCCAGAATCTCTATCTCGTGATGTTTTCCAAACATTATTTTCATCTGTACCTTCCAAGAGGTATGTCTGTGTATGTGGGGAAACCTTCCTCACTGTAAGTGGCAATGGAATAAGTTGTACAAGGAAGTTGTGGAATCTCACTCCCATGATGTTTCTGGTGCACGCACAGAGTACAAGAAAAGTAGGAAGACCAAGAAAATCTCACATCACATCCTGTGAATCCATGATATTCTTCCTTCTACAACGCTGTCCACCAGAGGATATCCTACCTTGGAGCCAGGAGGCTGGACTAGATGACCTTTGAAGATCCTTCCAATCATACAATTCTATTGAGGAAGGAATGCCCAATCCAGGACTCTCTTGCCATACTGTCTGTTACTCAAAGGTAGGATGTGACAAATAAGAAATGTTTAAAAAAGGAAATAGGAAAAGTTTAAAACTTTTCAGGAAAATCAAGCCACAAAACACCATTGCTAACTGATGGAGTCAGATCATTGCACGCAAACCCTTTGAATCAGGTGACAGAGAACACAAGACTAGGGGCGGGAAAACCGGTAAATCCGGTATCCGATAATGCTGGTACCGGGCGTACCGGCATTATCGGATTCGACCCGGTAATCCGGTCCGGGTACCGGATTCCGGGGTACCGGATTTTTTTTACATTGCAGCCATTTAAAAATGGCTGCAATGTAAAAAAACTTAAAGCCCCAGCAAAAAAGTTTTTTTTTAAAAAACCCTCCCCGAGTCCAGGCTGCACGGGTGGAAGGGGGGACACCCCCCACCCACCCTGCCCAGCCTGGATTTTTGTTTAAAAAAAGACTCAGAGGCGAGCCCACCCCCCCAGCACCAGCGGCCGCGGCGTCCCCGCAGCCGCCGGTAAGTATGACCCGATCCCGGGGGGGGGTGTTTAACACCCCCCCAACCCCCCAGGGATCACCCCTACTAAAGTTCAAAGCTTGCTTACCTTGCGGAGCTCCGGGTGAGGCGGCGGCGGGCGGTCCGGAGGCCTCAGCGCCGGCTGTGGCTGCCGGCGTCAGAGACGCTCTAGGTCTTCCGGGGAACTTCCGGGTTTCCCCGGAAGGCCTAGAGTGTCTCTGATGCTGAAGTGATTTGATTATTCTTCCCTTTTTGCTATGGGATTACATGACCCCTTTTCATTACTACTGCCTAAGATATATGGTCCTCCAGAGACAGCACAATGGGCACAAACAAATAAATAGATTAGTGTCAGTAATTTATCATTTTCACATCCTGTCTGTTCATGAACATAACATGAAATATCTGAGTGTTTTCATAAGTCACACTTAATTTTGTGACATTTCCTTCCTAATATGAGTTGCCCAGAATTAACTGGTCATGAATATTTGGTTGTAGAATTTTGTAATTCATGCTGTCATTCCGTTACCTGCCATGCAGTATTGGCTTTATAACCTATTTGCCATATGTATGCCGCCATATCACATAGTACAAAAAAACTAGGGATGTGCGAACAGAATGGGGTTCGACCGTTCGGCCTGAAAACCTAGTTCGGGTTCGAGGGTTTGGTCCGGCGGAGTTTGGTCCCACTGAACAGACAGGCTCAAACAGGCTCACTGGGCAGACAGGCTCAGTGCTTATCCCCTGGGGGTGCCGGTGGCACCAGGGCTGGCTGTCTGAGACCCAGCAACAGCAGCAGCAGCAGAGGCCTGGAAGGCTTGAGGCTCGGTGGCTGGCCTGGCACCCCTACTTGGCTGGGCATTGCAGGCTGGCAGGCCTCCAGTTCTGCTCGCTCTATGCTGGCTTGTTTCTCCATTTTTAGTCGCCATCACGGCAGGTGGTGACTGGCCGGCTGGCCACTTGAGTCACCACCAGGCAAAGCTACTTGATCAATTTGCAGAAGAGTTGGTTGAGATCTGGTGAGTAGGATGCCAGCCGGAAATGCCTGGCCCCGTATTGGTGCCATGCAAGCCACCAAGCCCTGGCTCGGCCTCTTCCCTGCCTGGAATGTACGCCCCAGAACCCTGATGGTGGGTCCTGGGACAGGAGTTGTGCCTGTTTCTTGATGCCTAAAGAACAGCTAAATCTATCTAACCGTAGCTAAATAAATGAAACTGTGGAGGTGAATGTGTGGAAAGAAATGGGTGAAATAGGAGGAGGATGACAATGAACTGGGAAGAACACAAACTGCTGGGAGAGGGAGACTTCTGAAAATGCCTGCTGAGAGGATCAGTGGCTAGCGCAGAAGGAATTGGAAGGGGGGAGGGCAATGACTTTTGTTACTTGCAGAGCTTGCCTTACCACATGCCTCATTGGCTCTGTGCAGCCTAGCCCCATGCCAATTGCAGACTGCGAAGTCAGTGGGCGGAAGAAAAGAGGGATGGTGATCGGGCAGGCTGGCTGCTTGTCCAAGCCTCTCCACCCCTGGCATCAGGAAGTCTGCTCCTCAGATGCCCCCCCCCCAGGGCCTTCCAGTCCTGTTTTTCCAGCCCAAACGTGCCCAAACTCATCCAAACGCGGCTGAAGTGTTCAGGTCTTCAGGCATTCGGTTCAGCCATTCGGTTTGGCCACCTGAACGGGCCGAGTTCAGACTGAACACCGAACGCCTGAACCGCATTCGCACATCCCTAAAAAAACCAGAGCACAAGACAGACTTTAAAATTCTCCTTTCTTTGGGCATTCATACTAGTAAGGCTTGAATGCTCAGATTCACAAGGGTCATGGACACTGTCAAAGACAAGCTTGCTTTCAACCAGCTTCAACATTGGACAACACTATGCTCATCAGAAACAGAAGTCCTGCATAGAAAGAGATCAATATTCCCCATGAGAGTATTTTAATGAATACAAAATGTTCAAATCTGATTCTAACCTCATTCTACATCCATGAAGTTGATAACCTTGGCATATATCTCCAGCTTCTACTTATTACAAGCAAGCCAGATCTTCGACTTTGTTCATCTCTCTGTGGTGTGGGTGTGTTTGTCTGTAAAAAAGATGGTGCACATTTCTCAGATACCCAGAGAAATACAATAGAAATACCCACCCAGAGAAATAGAATGCCAGATCTGTGAGGAGGAGAGAGCAACGTATTTGAAAGTAGTGTTGGAGCTCCAACATAAAAGTTCAGTCACTCTATATATGGTATTTTACTGTGATGATAGGATATGAAGAATCAGGCCCTATCTACAGGGACGCTTGAGTGGAAGTCACCTGATCCTATCCTCAGGCAGAATTATAACTCTGCTGAATCTGTGGTCGTGACTCACTACATCAGCAATCAAGGGGTGTAGCTGTGTGTGTTGATCCTATCAGGCTGCATTTACATTACTGTAGTGGAGAAGAAGCATGTATGTGTTATTCTTCAATAAAACTATGCCTTGACAAAATTGAGTTTTCAAAACGCAGCTACCATCAAGTTCTCAACACATTCTCATGCCTGGCTCACAGTCTCACAAAGTAAATGAATCTGGTTCACCTACACAATGTGCTGATGGCTAAAGAGACTGAGAGACCGGAAATATTTGCTCACCTATATAGGAGGGTTGGTAAATTCTATTTGCTCAGACAGGAAAACAAAACCAGAGCAGAAGCAGCCACTGGGACTGACTGAAACAAGTGCCACATGCTTTCAGATTTTGGATTCTCAACCCCCTGGTGCAAAATCCTGATAGTAATTGGTCATTTTGGTTACTCTGGGTAATTTCAAACATTACGAAAACGTCTTTCACCACAGAGGGTCACATAGATCCCCTGTGGTGGCGGCATTCCCATGAACGTCTGTTTGATCCCCGCCAGATGTTCACCACAGTGAATCTCTGGCACGGGTCAAACCTAACCATGGTTCTGGACCTCCAGTCGGAGGTCGAGAACTGTGGTTAGCTTGGCCACAATCCAGAAAGGGTCAAAAGTTATGTCAGTTACCTTGCCCGGGTCCACAGTCATGCCCCGAACCCTAATATTCAAAATTAGCAGCCACACAATTGGATTCATTTTCAAAAAAATATTAAGTTTTTTCCAAGGGGTTGCCTGACTCCCCCCACACACGGTGGCTGCCACTCATTCAGGGGCTTCATGACAGCAGGAAATATGGGAGAAAATAAAATGCTTACTGCTGAAGCAGGCTCCATAGTGCCTTCTTGTGAGGCAAGCTCCACTGTGTTGGCTCTCCTCCCCACTTGCTTTTGTTTTTTTTTCCCCAGGGATAAAGTTTTATCTGCTAACCTGTAATCAGTCAAACAGGTTATGCAAATTTACATCCCAATGGGAACACCCATTCTATCTGGAATACAAAGTTACCCCAGGGGTTTTGTGTCCACAGAAAGCAATCAATTAATGATAACTGAATTAAATTTTTCACAAAAGTACAGAGGGGTGCCAGTGACAAAGGACAAAGTCCTAGGACCACTAACATTTGATTATTTATTTTTTTAAAAAAGCACACTCGGGGTATGAAAATATCCCATTTTTTATCTCAATGGGAAAACCCATTCTATCTGGGGTAAAAGTAACCTCAGGGAGTTTGATTTGCCAACATAAAGCAAACAGTTAAGGGTAAATGAATGAACTTTTGTACAAAAGTGCACAGGGGTGCCAGTGACAATGTCCGGAAAAGGCAAAGACCTAGGGCCACTAACTTTTGAATTATATTTTTAAAATGCACATCTAGAGTAAGAAAATACCCCAGATTTCTGGATGGGGGTTTTAACATACAGGGTTACTACCCCCACCAACCCCCAATAGGATTAACTCTGTCATTTCTACAAATTTTGTATTCCAGCATCCCAGGGTATTTTCAGACGTGACGGGGCCAATTGACCCCGTCATGAAACCAATCCGTTGATCCCCCACTGGGGCCACCACGTCATGGCTCAACAGATGTGCCAGGGGCTCCCGGCGGAAAATCGGGGGGGGCCGCGCGGCGCAACGTGTGGCCGTACGGCCCCACCCCTCATGCTCCCCTGCCTCCCACCCTCTGGGGAGATGGGCGGGCACCGTGGCCAATGGCCGTAATCCCTGCGGGGATTCCAGGACGTGGCCGCCGTCCAGATGTGACAGCTCAGTTCATTGCGGCGGGGAATTACCTTCACCATGTGATCACCACTGGCCCTGCCGGTTCGGCCGATCATGTGGTGAATGTGATTCCCCGCCGCGATTGACCGTGGTGAACATCTGGGGGGGAACATCCGTTCCCCCCATCAGACGTTACGTGGTCACAACCACCACAGGGAATTGACTGTGGTTGACTGTGATCTCGTAACGTCTGAAAATACCCCCAGTGTCCCATTGATTTTTCCACATTACACCATGTTTCTAAGATGCCTATCAGATCAATGTTCTTACTTAAAGCTAAGCACTGTAATTCCCTCATTTTACTTTTGAAGCTTCTGGCATTGATATACAAACATCTAAGCATTTTAATACCCTGGAGTTTGTATTTGCATATTTTTAATTTGGAAATATTTAAGATTGTCTGGTCTTTTGTAGTGAGCAAGTCAGTGGGTGTCCATCAAATATACCTCTGTTAGGAGGGGGTCCACACCACCAGTTTTGTATATGCCCTAACTTCCTTGGATCCATCACTGCTCCTAGTTGCTCTAATTTGCACCATTTGTCAGCTCAGAGCACAGCCAGCTGTATAATTTGAAGTGACCGAAGCCTGACATAGTGCTAAATTTTGCCTCCTCCCATTTGTTTGCTTCAGCACAACTGGAGTGTTTAGTTCTACATGCGCATAAAATGGATTTCAGCTTCCAGGCCAATACAAATTATTTGTTAATGTTTCTTTAATATTTCTCTGTTCTGTTTACTCATATGAATAAAACATAATGTATAAAAACAAATATACATTCAATAAAATGTCTTTCAACACTGTTTAGTGTCACAGTGTTCCAAGTCATTCAAAACATCCTAGTGGGATTCGTGTGGATATTTTTCTCATTAATACTTTTATGAGATTAAAAATAAATTCTACAGATTGTATAATGTTGCTTTCCCATTGAAAATTTTCCAGTTCTGCTAATCAGTGCCCTGCCATTCATGCTTTGCAAATAGAAGTGTTGTTAAAGTTAAATAGTATACTTATATTGAACCATTCATTAGTTCAATTCCCCTACTATCTTTACATGAAAATTTATAAAATTTCAGCTATTTATTTATTTAGATTTATTTTCTGACCTGTCTTGAGGGCTCAGGGAACATAAAACTACTAGAAACCAATACATAAAACATTAAAACATAATTTTATTTAACAATTATTTTAATATAAGCATAAAAAATAAATAAAAAATCCCTAAACCATCCCCACCTTACAAACCTTGCCTGCCAAACACTTGGCAAAACAGAAAGGTCTTCAAGCTCAGGCTTTGTCAATTGTCCAAGAAAAGGAAGTCCCCAAGTTGTGGAATAACCACAGATAACTCCCCTCCATGTGTCTTTGTTGTATGGGCTTGATGCAAAGATGGGACTAGCAAGGGACCACTCTTGGACAGGAACCCGTGAACACTGCCTTTTTCCCATGGGGGAAAACAGTGAGTATTTTCAGACGTTACGAGATCACGGTGAATTCCCAGTGGGTGAGCATGATCCCATAATGTCTGGTCAGTGTTACACCAGATGTTCACCCCATGTGAATTGGGGAGGGGGGGAATCAGATTTTCCATGCTTCCGTCCCTCCTCCCCGGAGGAGGAACGGAAGCATGGTGTATCTGATTCCCCCCCCCCCCTGTGATTCACGGGGGTGACCACCCAGCGTAACACTGAGCAGACGTGACATTGACATGTTCAACCATGGGGAATTCACCATGGTTGAGTGTTTCAACATCACGTCTGGCCGCTGACCACGGCTCGGAATCGGCGGTTGTGCTCGCCGCTGATTCCAGGCCGTGGTCAATTTCCCGGGGGCGGTCGGGCACTGCGGCCATATTGGGAACAGCGCCCACCCATCTCCAGGAGGGCGGGCTGCTGAGGGAGCATGGGGGTGCTGTGTGGCCGTATGTTTGGCCGTGCAGCCCCGCCCCCACCCAGATTCCCCGGCCGTGACGTGCTGGCCCCGGCGGGGAATTTTCAGGGTGTTTCTGTGACGGGGTGAATTGAGCCCCGTCATGTCTGAAAATACCCAGTGAATTCAAGTCTCTTCATCTTAATTGACCATAAAGAACAAAAAAATAAATTAAAAGAATTGGGGAACAGTAGGGCATTTTCAGAATGGAAAATGGAACACACATAACTGGTTTGTATAGTTCTCTGGATTTAGAACATGGGAGAGAGAAAAATAAGATACTCTATTCTAATTAAGTTAGAAAACAGAAAATAAAGTCACATCCTGCAAAAACAAAAAATTGCTGGAAGGTGCGGAGAAAGTCAGCTTTAAAATGGGAAGCTTACTTCAAGTAAATGTGTTTCACTAGCAGTAGTACACTGAGGAATATCATACATAATGGGTGTAAAAAGAGAGATGCCAGCCCTGCTTCTCTCCACTTTCCTCCTGAGTGGCTCATCCATCTAAAAACAATGTGCAGGCAGAGCAGAAATAGAGCAGGTGCCACCTACTTTGCTCCATCCCTACCTGTGGTGCTCTGAAACATCCCAAAGCACTGCCAGTGAACTGGGCCACTAGGGGTGTGCACCAGGCACCCATGTTGTTTTCATTTTTCATTTTCGTTATTCAAAAAAGTTGTTTTTGTTATCATTCTTAAGGACAATGTCATTTTCATTGTCGTCATCGTTTCTGTTAACATTTTTGATATCGTTTTGGTATCGTCTTTGGTATCAATATCGATATCAGTATCAATATTCATTATCAATATTCGTTATCATTATTGATATCGGTACCATTTCAAACAGATTTTATTTTTTGTGTCAGTATCATTATTGATTCCTGTGCATAACAAATATTTATCTAAATCTAAGGGAGACAGGGGAAGTGGAAAGGAAAACTATCTATTATCTAATCAATTATCTATATAACTATTCTAATCTAATCTATATGTCTATAATATCTATCTATCTAATTTTACTACCTATCTCTATATAATGTATAGGGAAGAAGGGCGGGAAAAGGAAGAAGGTAAAATGTAGGGTATGACGTAGGAAAGGTATTGGTGGTAATACAATGAGGGCTAGGGAGGATTTTTTGTGTGCAAGCATCATAGTTCTGTAAATGCAACCTGACAAGCAGAGTTTTTACAGGACGGAAAAAAAAGGCCTGGCCCACCCATTATAAAGGATTGCAATGTCTTCCCCAGAGCCTCCCTGATTCGTTGTGGGAGGCAGCAGGCACTGAGCAATCACAGAGGGCCAAGAGACTGCAGGGGTCTGCTTGAGCTGCTCATTGGCCAGTGATACATCTATCAGATACTGCTGAGCTGCTCTCCCCTCCCAACACAGGCACACTTCAAGAGTACAACCCTGTTATTGCTTTTGGTATTGTTTTGGTATCATTTGTGGTATCGTTTTTGATATCATTTTTGATATCGTTATCATTATCGTTATCGTTATCATTAATCATTATCATTACCAT
>QEPC01008920.1:57193-70208 GCA_003113815.1 Sphenodon punctatus
ATAATACAATCTAAAATAGTTTTGAAAGTCATGTTGATATGATTTTGAACCAATCCTGATTTTCAATACGATTTCCCATCCCTACCTCACATTGTTCCTTCGTGTGGGTTGTTTCTTAGGGTTTTAGCCCATCTCCTCCATGCTCTCTCATCAGTGGGGATAACACAGAATTCACTCAGAGTCTTAGTAGCCTTCCTGCCAATTCCTTTGCCTCATCATTAGGGTTGTTAGTTTCACTGGCAATTTGAAGTCACCTCTACTCCCTGGTCCATGCCGGTTTGTCCTCACTCTGTGACTTGAGGCCACTACTCACTTTTCCCCAGTACACATGTTCTTACTCCTGCACCCAGGGGCCTGCCAATCACCTGCAAGTTGCTTGACCTTTGCCTGCTCCTGTATGACCCTGTGCGCCCTGATCTTGGGGCAGCTCCCACCTTTTAAAGGGCTGTCTTAGCCCGTTTCTTACAGGGGCAGGTTTTCTTAACCCCTGGAGCAGGGCCAGACCTGCCCTCTGCTTCATGCTTTCCTTAGGAAATTTTATGGCTGCCGTATAAAGTCAGCAGAATATTTAAAATAATATCTAAGCTAATAATGTATTTTTTATTTTCAAGGAAATATCTTGGTATTACTGAATACATCTGCTAGCAGAATCTTAAAGAATGGAATAAATGGATTACTATTCTCATTTGGTTCTATACTCATGCAAATTTATGGAGAGACTTCCACAATATTTTTGATGGTAATTGGAGCAAGAAAAGAAAAGCTCAAACTATAATTTCATTCACCATTTATACATCGTTTAAAGTAAATATAGTTTAGAACTGTATATATTTGGCTCAGGGAAAGTGCAACAAAATTAACCTTAACAACTCATCATTACATTTTCTTCTAAATCTAATTAAAAGCTTTGTCACTGACTGTACTAATATATGCATAGTTCTAGATATAGAAGTGTGTGAGACGCTTCCTACAAGAATATAGTTATTTTTAGGGATGAGGGAAATGTTTGGAATGAAAGAAAAATTCACAAGAAATATTGCATTTTTTCCCAACAGTTATCATGGATTTTATGTTTTCCATTAAATTTACCCAATGCTGAATATTATGTGGTTTCCAATGAAAGTCTCAGTTTATGAAAGAATTGTCTAAACATACATTTTAGCACTTAGGAAAGTAAATATTTGAGTTATTTAACACACTGTCACATGACAACTGCCTTAGTTTGCCTCCAGAAAATGATTGAAAAGTTTGCATAGAGCTTATCTTTAAAATGTCTTCAACCAAAAAGTTACCAACCACAAAGACTATAAAGAGTTTTGCTACATTGTCTGTTAAATTTTTCCAGTTTTATTTATTTGTAAATTTACTGGTCATCAAAAGTGTCTCTTCAAAAGATGAGCATATTCAGAACATATTTATTTCAGAGCATGAGAGTCAGTGGAGCTGAGTGGATAAGGTATTATACGACCTGGGGGTTAAAATCCCATTTTAGCCCCGAAGTCATTGGGTGCTTTTAGATGCTTCTGGGGTAAACCCCTGCATCCACCCACTTCCAGCCCCACCTGCATTCACGGGTTTCCCCACCCATGCACCTCTACCCCCACAACATAGCGTTGCAGGCGTATCACCCAATGCTCTAGGTTGGTGCCTACAACTCTTTGTTTTTGAAATAAAGGGAAAAAACTGAAAAATATATTTTTAGCTATATTTTTTGTTTCTTATTCAATTCTGATGAAACTTGGGAATCATGTAGCCCCTATGAAGTGCACTATGTGTGCCAATCTTTGAAACAATTTGATGAAGGGAACCAATTGTACAAGCAATTACATGTTGTTATTTTAAGAAAAACTCCATATATATTCATGGCTACAACTTCTTTATCTTCCATAATATTTTCATGAAACCTGCAAATATTATGTCACTACATAAGCCTAATACACCTGCCAATTTTCAGTAGGATTGGATGAAGGGTCCTGATGGTATAAGACATTAACTTGAAAGTACATTTCCAGCTGTAACATTTGTATATTCCATCCTGTTTACAAGATAATTTGCAGGAAAGCATCACATACCTCTCCTGACATCTCTGTCAAACTACAGGACAATTTGATAAAAGGACCCAATTTAATAAGTAATTGAAGTTTTCCCCTTGAAGACCATTATTCAGGTAAATAGCAGCACATGCAGTGCCAATCAGAGGCAGGCACCTGGCATGGCAGGCAGAGAGAGGCTATAGGGGGGAGGATGTGGAGCAACCCAGAAGACTTACAGACACATTCACAGGTCAATTACTGCATGCTTCTAGCTTTACAGGACCAATCAGTAGTGACTTCGAGGCGGGCATAGGGGACGGTCCTGAGGTGGGCATAGAAGGAACATAATTGGGACTTTGGAGATAGCATCCCAGAAATCAGGAGACATATTTTACACATCCAGGCTGGCAAATTATCATCACAATCACATCCTGCAGCACTGTGACAGAGGACATAAAAGAATCTCTATTGACTCTTTCCTAAAAAGATGCTTCTGACTTCCCAGTAAAAAGTGGGGGAGAGATGTTGGGATGGTCACAGAACAGAATAAGGATATTTGGTTAACTTTTCTGCTGGCCAATTGGCATCACAAACCGATCTTCTACCACAGTGACACGTAAGAGAATCCCTAGCATTGGCTCCTTCTCTGCATATGCTGTGCAGGCATATAAAATTGGGACACAATGGGTATTTTCAGACGTTATAAGATCACGCTCAACCACAGTGAACCACAGTCAATCCCGCGGCGGGGCCAAAGCATACTGAACGTCTGTTAGGCAGCCGCCAAATGTTCACCACAGTCAATCCCCACATGGGGTCAAAAATAACCATGCTTCCAGAGCTCCTCCCTGGACCATCTCCAAAAGCGTGGTCAAAGAGATTCCTAGTGGGAAACAACAAAAAGTAACGTCTGAATGGCAACAACCAGTTGAAATCAAAGGAAATGATTCCCAGCCAGGGACAAAGCACGCAGCATCACTGCCAGGCAACCAGAAACAACACAGGCACCGGAGGAGATTTAAAGGGCAATCAGCAACAGGGAAACATGGCAGGATGGAGCGAGGAGGGGGGAGAAGGAGGAGAGCAGTGGGCAAGAGAACGAGGCGGGAGGAGGTGGAGGAGGAGGTAGAGGAAGCACAGAAGGAGGTGGTCATGCTGAAGATGGAGGAGGTGGAGGGACAACGGCAGCAGCAGCAGCTGGGGCAGGCTGACCCGGGGACCTCGGCCAGACCGGGGAGAAGGAAGCACCCCGAAAATGGGTAAGGGGAACCAAGGGGAGGGGAACAGGTGGCACAGGGGCACCAGCGAGGTGAGGGGGCCCGGCTGGGTGCCCGGCATGCAGGGGGGGAGGGCACGGGACAGGGGCACAATGGAATCGGACCATAACACCCTCCCCATGTCCCTCAGACACGTAAACAGGCCCGGGAGGCTGAGCCCCCGGAGGAGACAGGCCCAGCATGGGCAGAGGAGAAGGCAGAGGAGGAACAGGAGGAGGAGGAGGTGGAGGAGAATGAGGTGGACCCACAGGGGCGAAGGGGGAGACGGCCCTACCACAGGGAGGGCAGGGGGGGTTTCAGGACACCCGGGACTTCATCCTGATCTGGGGGACCCTGGAGCACCAGCTGGAGCTTGCCCTAAAGCAGAGAAATGAGCATGTGTTCCAGGACATAGTGTGGGACATGGGGGTGGCAGAACATCACCGGACCATGACCCAGTGCCGCTCCAAGGCTAAGGAGCTAAAGAGGGGGTAAAAGGCCATTCAGGACAACAATAGGCGGTCTGGACACGGAGCCCAGACCTCCCCTTACTATGATGCCCTGGACCACTTCCTTCATATGAAGGGGTCAATCGTAGCCCCACGCCTCATGGGGAGCACCGTGGTCCAGGGCAGGGAACAAGCCAAGGTACCCCCTCCACTCACCCTACCAGGAAGGCACATGGTCCAGGGCCCCAGACCCCCAGGAGGAATGCCCCAGGACCTCTGGCACCAGCAGGACCCCACCCACACTGAGGAGCCGGCCTTGGAGGGGTCCGAGACCGACATAGAGGGTAAGCGAGCAGCCGTGAGGGGAGCCATGCCCAGGGCAGGGGGAAGGGGGGTGATGAAGGGTGGGGGAAGAATAGCCCTGGGGCTGCCCTGGACCCCCCAGGCATGCCGGAGGGTGGGAGGGGCAGCCAGGTCCACACCCAGCCCCCCAGACCGCCCACCACCAACCCCCCACACAAAACCCCTACAGGGCACAGGACAGCACAGCAGCAGGGGCAGACAGACCAGGAGGCTGGAGTGGAGGTGCCCAGCCAGTGGGTGGAGGACACAGGTGAGGCACACAGATAGGGTGGGGGTGCACCCAGGGGAGAGGGAGGGGGACCCAGGACACAGGGAGTGGAAAGGAGGTAGGTGGGTGGGGGCAAAGGCCCTGGGGCTGACCCAGGGGGGACATGCACCACGGTGTCCCATGCCCTGCCTCGAGGCAGCCGCCCATGACCCCACATCACCCATCTCCGTTTACCCTACAAAGCAACCCCATTACCTGCAGACACCCGGGTCCATGCCCCCGGCACAGTGCATGAGGGAATACCGGGTGTGGGCCTGGATCCAGAGGGAGGAGCAGGCAGAGGACATAGTCCGGACATCAGCGGAGCAGGGGGAACTGATGATCACGGCCGTGGACTGCATGTAGGCGGCCATCGAGCGCTCCCTGGAATGGGTGGAGGCTCGGGACATGAGGCTTCAGGTAGAGGTGTGCCAGGAGAGGAGGCAGGAGCACCGGGAACATAGCAGGCAGGTGGAAACCCTAGGGTGGCTGAAACAGGCTATCGCAATGATGGTGCGGGAGCACTCGGCGAAGCTCGACAGGTCCCATGACATTGGGACCTCCCTGCTCCTGCACGTGGGCACCATGTGTGCCTATGTTATGGCAGCCACCCCCCCGGGCACCCTGACTGCCCCGGACCTGGTGCCCAGCCCCTCGGTGCCCCCTACCCCATCCCAACTGCCCCAGCCACCTCCACTCCTGCTGGGGCTGCGCATTCGACCCCCAGTCTCCCCAGGCCTCAAAGGGTCCAGCCACCATGGGGGGGCCCCTCCGGGCCCAGCTCCTCCCTCCCTCCCACCACCACCCACCACTCTGGGCTACGAGACCACCCAAGACAGAGCTGGGAACAGTGACAGTGGGGGGAAGGGAGCTCCCAGAGCTCAGCGGCACCCACCGGGCAACCGAGGGGCCGGACCAGGACAAGCGGGGGCTGGAGGGGATGAGGGGGAAGGGGGAGGGCTGTGTGATGGAGGGGACACCATACACGGGTGGTGGTGGTGATGGAGGATGGTGGGGATGTGTGGGGCAGTTGTTGTCACAGGGTCTTAATAAAAGTGTTGCATGTGGTCTGGTCTCCTGGTGTCCTTTAAAGGGCCCTGGGGAGGGGCGACCTGTTCCGGGCATGGCCCGGGACTCTGGGGAGGGGTGGGAGGGGCACACCCTCACGCCTCAGCCTCCTGGCTTATATGCCTGGCCAGGGCGGCCCGGATGCGCTTAGCAACCTCCCTCAGGTTGTCTGCATTCACGTAAAGGGGCACTGGGCCAGGGAGCCGATGTGACTTGGGGTAATCCAGGGCTGCCCCCTCATTCTCACACATGTTGTGCACCACACAGCATGCACCTATTACCAGGGAAGAGGTCTCCACAGTGTTGTCCAGCTGGCCGGCGAGGCTCCTCCAGCACTGCTTGAGGGCCTCGAACGCCCGCTCCACCACAGTCCGGCTCAAACACAAGCGGGAATTGTACAGCACCTAGACAGGGTTGCGGGTGACTGGGTACACCTTCATAAGCCACCGGATGAGGAGATAGGCCGGGTCCCCCAGGATACAGGGGGGCATGAGCACCCCCTTCGATCCTGGTCATGCCCATGTCTGCAAAGTCGCCGTGGAACATCTGGGCATAGAAGGGGGAGATGTTTATGATCTGGGCATTGTGACTGCGGCTGGAGTGGCCCATGAAGATGTCTATGAATATGCCCTGGTGGTCCACAACCTCCTGCAGCTGCAGGGAGTGATACCGGTGCCTGTTGACATCCTCCGTGGCCTCCTCAGCGGAGGGGCAAAGGATCTCTATGTGGGTGCCGTCCACGGCACCCATGCAGTTGGGGAAGCCTTCGGCCGCGAAGCCAGCCGTCATGGCCCTGTGATCAACCAGCTGGATCGCCCTGTCCAGGAGCACGCCCTCCACAGCCTCACAGACATCCCGGAGGATGCAGACAATGGTGCTCAGCCCAACCTTGAAGTGCTGGGAGACAGACCGGCAGGAGTCGGGCATTGCTAGAGCCCAGACCCCAATGGCCACCCATTGGACCATGGGGATGGGGGTCCTCATGGGGGTGTTCTGGTGCTCCAGCCAGGGCATGAGGAGCTCCGTGAGCCACAGCAGGGTGATCTTGTCCATCCTAAAGTGGGCCCTGCACTATTCCTCGTCCCACTGGCACAGAGCCCTGGCCCACCACCCCTGTGCCCGCTCTGTGACCCACTGCCACCTGTCAATGGGCATAGCAAGCAGGGAAGCCCGGCGCATGGTCTCCCTCTGCCAATGGAGGCGCCTAGCCACCTCTCGGATTGCCGCTGACCTGCTCCGGCCCCACATCACAGCCTGATGGTCTGCCCTGAACAGCCTCTGGGCCCTGAGCTGGGCCAGGGCATGTCTCTGGCTGTGGTGGGCCCTGAACACCACTGCACTGCCCCAGGCAGTGGTAACTCACAGGCGGGCACCCATGTGCACCTCTGTGGTAAAGATGTGCAGCTGGTTGGTGTGGGCACGATACCACTCGGCTGCGAGCGCGAGGTGCATCCAGTAGGTGGCCGCCCTGTCCCCCTCCATGGTGTTGGCAGCCCCTGGGGTTGCGGGTGCTGTCAGTCTGACCAGTCCTGGGTGAGGTCAGCCGGTGCACCGCCCCCAGCTGCCTGGACCTTCCCCGGCAGGGTGGGTGGGTCTGGGCAGCACGGGTGCACTGTTGGGTGCCTCTGCTGCCCCTGCATGGGGCCTCACGCGCAGACAGGCATGCTTCCGGGTGCTCCAGTTGCAACTGCATGCCTTCAGCCATCACCCCCCGCCTCTCCCTGTTTGCTACACCATGTCCTTGGTGGCCTGATTAGAGTCTTGGCTGTCCTGCCGGGGCACTTGTTTCCTGAAGCTGTGCTGGGCCCGCAGCCCACGCCTCGCTCTGTTGCTATACAATGTTGCGGCCTGTGGCCACCTCGCTTGTCCTTGGGCCCCCCCCAGAACACACGGCCCTACAGGGAATGTGTGCCCCCCTGTCCGTGGTGTTATTCTCCCTGTCTTGCTGGACCATGGCTGGCTGTGCTTCCTCTGGGATCCTGCTTCCAGACCCCCATCGGGCCCTCCATAGCTGGACCTTCCGTGAGACCATGTCCCTGTGTGAACTGTGGCATACTCCATCTGGTCTGCACGGACAGCCAGTGGGGTGCTTATGTGATCCTGAGCTCTGGCCCTCATTACTTTGGCTATGAGGTGAGTGCCCGTGATTGCCAGCTGCATGCTGAGATGCTGGGGCTGGTTCCCTTCCCAGATGGGTGCATCCCGGNGATGTAACCTCTTCGCTTCCCATTCAATTTGGATGACATTTTGACAGCCTGTACCCCTCACACATGGGATCATCTCTGCCAAATTTCTGAAAGACTGGATAAAAGCTCTCCATTTTATAAGTGATTGAACATTTGTGACTTTAACAGAAGTCGTGCAAATACAAGTAGTGAAAATTTTGGGACAAAGATGAAAATTTCAGGACATAACCGGGACTTCAGGCAGCAATACTCCAGGAAAATGGTGCAAATCAGCATAGAAAAATACACTGAAGATTAAACTTGGCACAGAGGTAGCTGTTAGTGTCAAATCTATTTTCCAGGATTTGTATTGAAAAGTGGTGCCATTTTGGAAAAATCCAAGATGATGTCCAAAATGGTGGTCGATCATCTGAAATATTGTTTTCAAAAGTTCACAAAATTTGTATGGTCTAGAAAATTGTTAAAGGAATTGGGTACCCAAGTGGGAGGGCAAATAAAAAGATTGATAATGACAATAACGAAAAATGACATTTCATTATTAAAGAAAATGACAAATTTTAATAATGAGAAAGAGAAAAAAAACCGGACATGGGGTCCTGGTGCACACCGCTAATCAGGGATGGCAGGGACCGGTAAGGGCAGCTTCTGCATGACATTCATGCTTTCCATTGGTGATGTGATTATGCCCTGGTGGCTGGTGGCATGGGGGCACACTAAATCCCTTCTGCCATGCTCAGGGCCCTGGAATGATTGGCTGTGACTGGGCATTGTTTCTCCTAGTTTGTATTCCTGATGGGTGCTATGTTTCTCTCTTCTGGGTAATTACAGTTGCTTTGACCTGGAGGCCATCCCCTGGTTGAGGACCCCTTTTCATAACATGTTCCCTGCACACAGCCTCACTGTACCCTCTCACCTGATTTCCTTGTTGTACTGTGGTAGGGCCCAGACTGTAATATTGCCACCTCCTGCATCTCATCCTACTGTAGGCAGTTTTTACACAGACACCCCCCACNAGATACATTCTTAGAAGATAGAGTCATAAACACCTACTAGTTAGGGATTAAACCCCTTGCTACCAATAGTTAAGAGTTTTTCACAAGAGGGGAGTCACAATTCCATGACCTTTGCACGTACTTCTTTCAGCTACCGGAACTGACCAGAGAAAGAGACAGAATGCTGGGCTAGATGGATTGCTGGTCTGACCCAGTATGGCATGTCTTCTCAGTGCTGCACATGTATGTTTGTATTTCTGCTGTCTTCAGATAACAGGATTTTATCCATGCTGGAATATATTTGCCAAGGGTACCATGTTGCCATTTGCAAAACCTTCTATTCTTGTTTTCAGGTGAAAAAACTTTTGAAAGTTATCCTGAAATGTCAGGACACATAATTAATTCAAAAGTGCACCTGCAGTGTCCTGATTTTCAGCTCACTTGCCTCACACCACATCAAAGCTCAAACCCTCATTTTCATGTGTAAAAAATGCATGGCAATCAGGGGGGAAATGGGAAAAAAATTATTCAAAATTCTCCAAGCACCACTATGTTATAAAACAGCACCCACAAGTGTTTATTTCCTGCCATCACGCCTTTTTGAGAGGAAGACCCTTCCCTCTCATAAAGGGGAGGCGTGCAGGTGTGTTTGCGGGGGGGGGCGGTATTTCCACCTACACAACTTTCAATGGAAAAGTTACACCTATTGCATATGCCGCAGATTTTCAGAAAAGGCAATATAGTTTTGTTTTACTATTGTAATAGGGCAGAGCCTTTATGAGCTGCTGGCCATTTAAAGAAGAGTAGCACCAGCTTGGTTAGGGGGCTGAGCTGCCAGAAGACAGGATAGAGCCTAACTAGAAGCAGCTGTGAGCTGGGCATGGCCAAGGCAGCCAAGAGGAAGGATAAAGCTAAGCCAGAGTGGAGACTGACGGAGCTGCTGAAGGAGATGGGTCTCTCCAAAGAGCTCTCAGTAGAGGAGGACTGTATAAGCAGGCTTGTAGACTGCTGGAGAAGAAGGAGCTGGACAAGGGCTCTGCTTTGATGAGCTAGCAGCCTAGGAACCCGAGAGACTTTGTGAGCCAGAAGGTTTGCACCTGGCTAAAGAGACTTTAGAGAGCCAGAGGGATTGCCTGGCTAAGAGAGCCCTTGGAAGGCGTGCTAGGGAGCTAGAAAGAGAACCCGGCCCAGAAGCGTAAAGGAACTAAGACTATAAGCCAGAGGTATGCTGCCTGACTACAAGGATTATAAAGATGGAGAGACATTGTATGAGTGCAAAACCCATTATAGAGACAGTACAAGACCATGTATGGATATTGTGGATAAAAGACTTAGGCCACTTTTATGATGGGTTTTTTGCCGCTTTTATGCTGCTTAGGCCGTTATACCACAACGTCAAGGTATTTAATTTGCAGTTTTAAAAGAACACATGACCAGCTTTAACGCATGAGATGTTGCGTCTAAACCCCGCCTGTGGGATTTTTAAACACAGTGTGATTTCACGCCGTGTGTGCACCACGCATGTCTAAAAGCGGCCTAAGTCTTTTATCTGAAATATCCGTAAAATCTTGTACAATCTCTATAATGGGTTTTACACTCATACAATGTCTCTCCACCTTTATAATCCTTGTAGACATGCATCATACCTCTGGCTTATAGTCTTAGTTTCTTTAGGTTTCTGGGCCAGACTTTCCTCCTAACTCCCTAGCACGCCTTACAAGGTCTCTCTTAGCCAGGCAATCCCTCTGGCTCTCTAAAGTCTCTTCAGCCAGGTGCAAACCTTCTGAATCACAAAGTCTCTCGGGGTCCTAGGCTGATAGCTCATCAAAGCAGAGCCTTCATCTAGCTCCTACTTCCCCAGCGGTCTGCAACCTGGCTTATAAAGTCCTCCTCCACTGAGAGCTCTTTGGAGAGCTTGATGGCAAGGTATTTAATTCATGGTTTTCAAAGAACGTGCAACCAGCTTTAATGCAAAAGATGTCGAATCTAAACCCTGCCTGTGGGATTTTTACATGAGGTGTGCACCGCACACAACTAAAAGTGACCTTAATTGTGAACTAAATTCCCAGAGTGACTGCTTATTTGGGCCTTGATCCTGATAACACTTAGCCAAGGCAAGCCTGTCCCTGCTATAATTATATAGTATAATATAGGAATAATATAGTAATTATACATCTCCATTATAAGTTTCAATCTGCCTGNGGTGTGCACCGCACACAACTAAAAGTGACCTTAATTGTGAACTAAATTCCCAGAGTGACTGCTTATTTGGGCCTTGATCCTGATAACACTTAGCCAAGGCAAGCCTGTCCCTGCTATAATTATATAGTATAATATAGGAATAATATAGTAATTATACATCTCCATTATAAGTTTCAATCTGCCTGTCATAGACAGGGTTGCAAAATGTATTGAAAACAAGCATCAGGAAAACCAAACTCATTATATAAGCTTAAGTTAATGTCACTGTTTCATTACAGAATGTCACTATTTTATTTATTTTTCAAAAAGCTATGTATACTGGAAATGTGCTCCTACTGTAGCTTTAATGTGTATTTTACAAGGGGAAATTATGAATGTGTATTCAAGATGGAAGAGGAATCCCCGAGAGAGAGGACTCTAAACATTCCCCTCCTCCTTCTCCTCCCACACTGCAAATGGTAATTACAGGATGCTGATGCCAAGATATGGGAAATATTCTTTTAGCAGCAGCCAATTCTTTGGCAGAACAGGCAACTAGGTTGGCAGGTTAGATTTATCTCGAGGTCTGTCATGTGGTTAGACTGTTGATGGGCTTTCTGGGCTGCTTTGTCCACTTGAATGCCATTTTCCCTTGACTTATCTCCCATTCTAAAGAATTTATGCACATTCATTTTCAGCGAGCTATGAAAAGAGGGAGCATATCTGCACAGTGGGATTTTGGAAAAGCCAGTAATTAGTTGTAGCACACCGAGATTTATTCAGAGAACTCGGTCTCAGGAAAGAAGGAAAATAACAAAGATGTACAGCATGCGGCATTAGAATGACTAGGCAGATTAGTCAACAAAGAAATCAACTTAACTACTTTTTCAGAGATAAGTATTATTGATTATTTTTTTTCCAAATCAGGTTAAGTTAATTCTACGTTGCAGTACAAACAAAGTGCAGCACAGTCTAATCTCCTTACACTAGGGAACAGGATCATTAAATAATTATTTAATAAGATTAAATACTGCGGGTTATAAATATCATTTATATGACTGTCACAATTTAATATACTGTAGACATATACAAGGCACCAAGCTTGTTCCTTCTGGCATGCCTGTGGAGTGAGGTTACCTAGACTTAGCTCAAGGTAAAACCTTGTATATTTGTGCAATGTAGAATCTTTTAAGCAAACCCAATTCAGGAAATGCATCCATATACAGGAAGGGACACCTCAAGACATGATTTCAGTGGAACTTGGACACATGCTTAAATGCTTTCCTGGACTTAAACCTTTTTTTTTGAGCTGAGGCCTTAATAAAGTCTATGCTAGATTACTTATCCACAGTTACTGTGGGAAGAATCTCACTTCCTCAATCCTTTCCCTTGGTGGCGACTGGTGTTTGTCACTGATCCAATCACGAGGAAGGGGCAAGGCCAGTGGGGAAGGCTGAAGTCAGGCGGGGGAGTCTGAGCCCAGCGAAGGTTTCCTAGCAACCTCTGCTTCTGGTGTGAAAGGAAGCCTGGCATTGCGGGGTTTCCTCACTGCCATCTGAGGTGCCCCAGGGCCCAGGCCATCTTATTGTGGTTGGGGTGAATGCTGGAGTGGGGTGCACAAGCAACCTTGCATGGTTCAGCTAGAGCACCAGGATGAAGGAGCAGAGCAACACACTTCAGGCTGCTTCCTACACCGCCTAACAGCTAATAGCATGCACAGCATGGCCTCAGAGGCAGAGTGGCTGGTGTGTATCCCAGGCCAGCAGCCTTCTTTCTTTGTCAGGAAGGGTTTCCCCCCTCCCTCCATGAGCAAACAGAGCTCCTACTCCCTCTGGGTCCTTGTGGTCAGGCAGACATTGTGGTGAGACCCCAGCCCCCAGATGTTAAGCAGCCTATGGGACAGACAAGGAAGGGACTCCAGGCCCGGGATGCATCCAGGCCAGGGGCAGTGGGGATATCCACCAAGCACCCTTCCTGCACCTGACCCCCCCTGTCACTCTTCATTAAGTCCAGAACCCAGTTGAGGGCAGAGAGGCAGGCCCCAATACAGGCACCCCCACACGGCAGTGGTCAGGAGGCAAAAAGTCTCCAAATTCCCCTCCACACAGGAGGTCAGAGGTAATCCTGCTGTCCATCCAAGAAAGGGATGGGTGGATGGGAGCACAGGATGAACTAGCTAGTAGGGGTGTGAATGTAGTTTTCATTATATCAATAACAAAAACGAAATTTGTTTTTGTTAT
>QEPC01008920.1:72040-90881 GCA_003113815.1 Sphenodon punctatus
ACCTCTACTGATGCTACACTGAGTACGCGACCTACACCATCTGAGACAAGAGAGGCCCATATTCTCAGCCAGCCAGGTCTCTGTAATGCATATGAGGTCAGCGGCCTTTTCCTGAATAAGATCAAAGATGGTTGATGTTTGTTTTGCCACTGACCTCGCATTAAGAAGCACCAGCTTTAGATCAGAGCCCCACTGGTCTCAACCCCCAAATATCCCAAGACAGGAGGGGAGTGGGACATGGGAACAGACACCTTTCCCAGTGCCTCTGACAATATCTCTTCCCCCCACCCCCATGCTTCTGTTGTCCATTGGCTTACCTCTCTATGCCCATCACAACCCCATTAGGTCCAAGAGCCACCCCCAAAGGATCCCCTCCTCTCTGACTCCTGATACCTATTCCCAACCCACCAAGCACAAGGACACCCAGAGGGCCAACAGGACCCTTGGGGGAAGGGTAACCACTGAGTAAGCCCCGAGACCAACATCTCTGTTTGTATGACAGACAAATCACACACGGTAAGGTCTATTCTTCATGTCAGAGGGGAGTTCTGCCTGTAAATCCTTCATACAAGGTTGCAGAATGGACCTCCATGTGCAGAAAGAGAACATCTTTTTCTCCCAGGAGTTTGGAATGACTGAATGACCTACCAGTGAACCAGCCATGAATGAGTAGTTGGTGATCTTTAATGAAGTGAGATGAATAGGCATATTCCCTATGTTCATGTCAAGTAGTGAGTGTGTGTCAAAGCAGCTTGTGTTTGCTTGTTTCAGTTGTCCATTGGCTTATGATTATATTTTATACACTCTGCTGCTTGTAAACAAATTCTATGTGAGAAACTGTCATGCATTTGCTTTGAATACAGTTTTAAAATGAACAGAAAGATGTCAGAAGTACTGGCTTAAATTGCTAAAGACACAGACCAAGTGGTTACAAAAAAGAGAAGAGTTCCCCTCCACCACTGCCGCCTTCCTTCAGTCAGTGGTTGCATTTCAGGGCCTAGGATAACAGTTCCCAACTTAGAAAGAAAATCTGGGCAACAGATTCGCGACTTGCCTCTGGCAGCCCAAAGACATGTATATGCGAGCAGATATTCATGAAGTCTCCTGCTATGTGTCAGATAAAGCAAAAATAAAATAAAAATCCACTCTTTGGCACCCTGGTGCTTCTGCCTGAGTTTCTCAGAGCACTGATCAAGGGGAGTCAGCAGTGCAGAGGCAGCATCTATTCTTGTTAAGGTAAAAAGCCACCTACATGTGCCAGCTCTTAAAAATAGCCACACTACACAATTATAGCACAGACGCTTGCAAGGCCACATGTAGCTACTGTTACCTTCCCTATGAATCACCTCCCATTGCTGTTGGCAGATGCTTAATCAGGGAGACTGGGAATCCTACAATATCTTTATTATAAGACACTTGGGAGAACAGAATTAGAGTGGCTACTTGAGGAAAGAGGAAGGAGAGCAACAAAACCTACGGGTAACACATTCTGAAGAACCGCATGAGGAGGATGTGGGAGAAGTAGCACCCTTGGTTACATGAAGGGCTCAGATCCTTTAGCAATGGGTAATAATATAAGAACCATATAAGTAAAGCCAAACAATGGCCAAGATGAGGTGCATTGTAATGGAGGAAGGGCAGTATGTTAGCAGGCAAATTGTGGAGAGGAATGTTGAGTCTGGTGCGATGAGGAAAATGGGAGGGACAACAGAGGTGAGACATAAAAGATAGGAAGAAGGAAAGGATAAAGTTCATACCTACAAAGGGTGAAAGACACTCTCTCTCTCTCTCTCTTTAAATATTTTAGTTAAACGTTTCAGCTTCCGCCTAATTCAGTATGTTTGTGTGTGTGTATATGTATGTGTGTAAGTGTGTGTGTGTGTGTATGTGTGTATGTACACACACACACACACACACTGAAGAAGGCGGAAGCTGAAATGTTTAACTAAAAGTTTTAATTTACCTCTGTTTGGTCATTCACTTTTTTATATAAACACAAATACATACATATATATTTTACATATTCAACACAAAAACACAGCAATGTGCATATTCAATGCTACCTTAGTCCCACTGCTTTGTAGCTCAGTAATGTTCATTAGGGATGGGCGTCCCCACCTCCAGACGCATAAGGATCTCGAGAGACTGGTGGCCCCAGTAAATATCAACGTAGCTGCCTAGGTCAGTCAGCTCTACTTATTTATTTATTTACTTAGGCCCCTTTCACACAGACACTTGTAACACCCATTTTATCTGTGTTGTTAATTTCATTATACATGTCGCAGGGCTGAAGGTGTGCTCTATGGGTGCCCTGCAACATGTATAATAAAACGTAACACCTATTTTATCCATGTTGTTAGAGTGTCTGTGTGAAATGGGCCTTAATCAGAACATTGACTATTATCAGCATAGCAGTTTTCCCAATGCTATAATTGTGACCGCTGTTTATTTGGGATATTTTTAAGATGATATAGTAGCACCATTGTCCAGTTAGGAAAAGCGTTAGTGACCTATCAGGTTTTTTTCACTAGGGGATTGTCACCCTAGGGAAATGGATGCATAGCTCTGGGTAAAAAAAAAAAAGACATGACTGAACTGCTGTGGCCTGCTTTGTCACGTTTTGGCCCAGACCTCACCTAATCCTATGTGCAGGTGCTGCCAGATGTTGGCTGAGGATTGCCTCAGGCAATGTTAGTGGCTAGCCCAGAATCTGACCTCGGGAAACCTCCCAAATCACATACTAGGCAAAGGCCTGCCCGACCAGGATACAATGGACTATCACTTCTGTTCCTGGGCCAGCAGACATGGGCCGTGAGAGAGCAACGAAGTTTTCCTTAAGGATGTGCGAATGCGGTTCAGAAGTTCGGACCGAACTCGAATAGTTTGGTCGACCGAACTGAACTTTCTAACTGAAATTGATTTTCGAACTGAACCGAACTGAATTTCTGAACTCGGTTCTGTTCGCCCATCCCTAGTTTTCCTATTTAGTGCCTTGACCCTGACCAGATTGTGTCTGACTCTGCCACGACTCATCAACCCAGCCTGGGTTGGATCACCACTGTGACAGCCGTATGTCTGTTTTTACCCTGTCTTTGGTGTGATGCAGTTGTCATTCTAAGGCCCTTTTCATACAGACACTCTAACATTGATAAAAATGGGTGTTACCTTTTATTATACATTTTACAGGGCACCCATAGAGCACACCTTCAGCCCTGAAACATGTATAATGAAAGATAACACCCATTTTATCAGTGTTAGAGTGTCTGTGTGAAAAGGGCCTAAGTGTCACAGATGTTCTCTTTGTGATTTACAAGGAATAAGAGTTTGTGAGTGATTTTTCAATGTTTTTATGTATTTTTTTTGGTATGTTTTCCTTCCCTTAGCCTTTAAGAAGGTGCCGGATATAAATTTAAATAAATAAATTTTAAAATATCAATGAAAAAGGGGAGAGAAGGAAAAGAAAGTAAAACTGATACATTTGTAAAAAAGACTTTAAAAGTTAGAGAGCACTGCCAAAAACTTTTGATTTTGATAGTTATTTTTTTTAAACAACACAGTTTGAATAAGACACAATTTGCTTTCTGAATATTTCATGGCATCTCATTGGGTAATTTCAGATGTTACATAATCACAGTCAACCACACTGAATCACAGTGGATTCAGTGTGGTGACTGTGATTGCGCGAATGTCTGTTTGAGTCCCGCCCGATGTTCACCACAGTGAATTCCTGGTGGGTTTCAAAGCTAATCACGATTCTGGAGGTAAGGCTGGCCTCACTTCCAGAATCATGGTTAGCTGGACCAAGATCAGGAACGGAGCGAATGTAACATCTGTTACCTTGCCCCGGTCCTGACAGTTGCCCAGACCGCGGTATGGGATCGGGTGCAGCGGCCTGATTGGCCGCTGTGCCTGCCCATCGCCCCAAGGGCATGCTGCCGGTGAAGCGGGGGGGGCGGGGTCGAGCAGCTGCATGTTGCGCTGTGCAGCACCACCCCCTCCCCTATCCCCCTCAGAGATCAGGCCAGAACATCTGAAGGACGGACGGTCTGATCACAGACTGGGATCCTAGATAGATCCTGGTCCAAGGTTCAGCGTGGCGGGCCAAAAGGCCCATCACGTCTGAAATTACCCATTGTCATGCAATTCCCTTTTTAGGATGTTGAGGAGAATAATTAGCTACCACCAGGATCAAAGAAAGTTACTAAGAGAGCTGACAATCATTTGATTAGCAGTATTTTATTTTGATTATGATCTCAACCAAGTTTTTCTATTAAAGCCAATATAAAAAAAAATATTTCAACCGAAAAAAAAATATTGCATAGTTACATGGAAAAGGTTCCCTGCAGAGACATATGCCTAGTTTATTTTTATTACAGAGATTCAAAGTTTCTTTGATAAATCTTATATTCAGAAAGAATTCCAGTGCATCGAAACAAATATCTACATAAAGGGTTGAAAGAAACAAGTCAGTGTGATTGAACAATTCTGTTCATTGTATATTCGACATTGCCCTGCACAATCGAGCAAAGCATCACCATTAAGCTTCAAACATTGTACTAAAGGACATTTCACTCTATTTAAATTATGTCTATTTTCCTTTAAATTAGTTACTTAACAGCAAATCTTATACTATCATTATGCTCCACTGTGTCACGTCCCTGCTAGAAATGCATTTCAAACAAAACAAATGAAGGAAGGAAAACAAGGACAATTTAAAAACAAAAAAACAACCAAAAAAACATTGCAGAGAGCAATGACATTGCATCAGAACTTCGTTGATAAAGCAATCCATCCACACAGTGCAAAGACAATGGCACATACAAGAAAAAAATCTCAGTTTATGATTATACCCTTTGCAAGATTGTGTGCAAACCTAACCAATTTGAAACGGTTGCTTTCTGAACCCATGTAGAAACCTCTCTCACAAAGTCGGTACAATTCCTTTCTGCTTAATACAACCCATTCCAAAATTTGACCTTCATGAGATCATAATTGAGAATGCAACTCCATCTACAGATGGCAGGATCCCATTTGGAGTTTGAACACGCAGTCTGTGAACCTCTAACTTAACATGTGTAAGTGTTTATATTTCAGAAGCCTTGAGCCTACCACCAAATGACCTCTTAGTTATAAGACAAATTTAGCAAACCTCCCAACCTTTCAAGCAGCCAAAAGGTCAAGCCTCGCCCTCAGCCAGGAAACCTCATCCCTCGGTGAATAATCACCGTCCCCTATGTTCAAACACATTCACATTCTCATACATGCTTACTTTTGCACACTTGCTCAAGCACACACTCATACACTTACACACCATCACACAGAGATTCACATATACCTCCCAACATGCCAAGTGTATAAACAGGGTCATCAGACACATACACTGCACACACCCCACCTAGGAACCACTAGGAACAGCCATTAAGGATTTGTATTAATCAGTAACTGCCCAAAATGGCAGTTACAGTTTAATCCATAAATCCTGTGCTAATTACAGATATCTGGATCTCCATAAAGCTCACTGGAGCAGTGCCACAGGGATGGCATTGGTTCGCACTGCTCCAGTGAGATTTAGTGTGGGAGGGAGATGCAGGCAGAGGGACTTTTATGGCCAGTTGCCATCCAAAAATGGACAGCAATAGGAATCCATAATCTGGAAATCTCTAAAATATGAGATACAGATCCATAGTTAATATGAATCCATAAATCAATATGAATGCCCATCCCTAGTAACTACACCCCTCATCCCAGGAACCATGTCCTTGAGTTTAATGCACGTAGAACACCTACCCTGGTACACAAAAAATCCCCCACATCGGATGATCAACCCCAAACCACCTGCCTAATGTGTGCACAGAGACTGTGCCTGTGTGATGGTGTTCTGAAACATCCTGGAGTGCTGCTGGTGGAGTGGGCAGGCCAAACCCGGGGCACTGGCCTGAAGAAGAGCAGCGGTCTCTTCAGCTGACCGTTGCCTCAGGCAACACCAGAGTGTTGCAGAAGTTCTAGCCTGAGACTCTATGATGGTGATGGTGGGTTCCGTGCAGATAGACCATAGGCCGGGGAACCCGCTGATTCCATTTGGTCTGGAGCCCAGCAGGGCTGGGAGTGGGCAGATGTGGTGTTGAACTTCTAAAGCAACTCCAGGGGTGGTCAGCCACACATCCATCTGAGAACACCCAATGAAAATGCTAATGTTATTCCACTCAGGCCCATATTATTCTACCCATTCCCTAAGTCACACAACTTATAATTATACTCATCTCTGTTCCCTTTTAGGGCATTTTCATATGGACAAACTATCATTGGATTAGGAGAAAACTATCTTGGGATTGTTATCCAGTGATTACAAAGTGGTCTGTGTACCCAGGTACTTTTCTATGCAGTGATAACTTTATTCTGAGATAGGATGTCAGCTCTTGCCATAAGACACTGGCACTAATCTCGGGATAGTTGATTATCCCGAGATAAGTCATTTATCATGGTATAGTTTAACATCTGGATGTTACAAAACCTCAAAAACTGGATTTTGTTAACACCTGATTTTTCTGTCATCCCGGGACTGTAATCAACGTATGCATCATTTAGATGGACAAACTATCTCAGGATTAACATTAGTCCCAGGATATGTGTCCATGTGAAAACATCTTGTCTTTCAGGGCTTGGAGTTAATAACTTTATGTAAATTTATTTCGGCTCGGACTTTCGCCATGGCCAACAATAAACAACATACAAAACAAATTCACAAATGTAAAACTTATAAAAACATATAAAAATATAAAAAAACATGTAAAACATAAACAATATGTGAAATAGAACAATATGAAATAGTGCTTTAAACCACCAATGGAACATAACAATAATCATTGCTGTATCGATAAAACAATAATAATACACTATGAAGCCAGAAATTTGATACAGTTGGAAAAAATTGTAAAATTAATAATTACACATAGTTTGACAAGATCAGACTGGGTCACAAGGCGGAGGGTCATAATATACACTCTAACTTGCCAAATGTGACATGACTTCACAATAAAACAAAATCGTTGAGTATTTGCATTCCAAATTGCAACTAAAACTACAATTTACTTTTAAATTTATTGGAAGCTAGATGGGCATGAATGGACACACGCCGTTCGGCGGCTAGGAGGAGAAACATCATCACAGAGGTTAGCTGGCTCACCTGGGATAGGGTAGTTAGATATATGCTCCCACCCCCACTGTAGAATAACAAACTAACTCCTGATGTATATATATTGCTTTTGTTTATACTCATCCACAGCTAGTTTGGCCTCTTTCCAGTTTCTGGATCTGTCCCCTGGATCCAGTTATTAACTCCAAGCCCTCCGCTTCGAGGTCATTCAGGCCGTAGTGGTTGAGGGTAGATTCCCACCCCCACTGCAGAATAACAAACTAACTCCTGATGGATGAGGTTTGTGAAAATATCTCATCACACTATAGGTCACTGCCAGCTAGGAGGCTACGGGGGCAGGCATATCTAGCCAAATATGTGCTTTCGGGGGGAAGAATTTATTCTGCTTGTCTCTTTGTTTCTCATGAATTTCTCCCTACACATGAGCAGCTTCTTGGAAAGTATTCTACAAACATCTCCCTGGGAAACATATCTGCACAGATTAATTCCATAACCTAAAAAGTTCTTAAATGATACACAAGCAACTTACACATTAATTAAATCAAAATGGCCTCAGAGAATAAATGCATCATGTACGATACAGAAAATGGAATTATTGGATTGAAATGTATGCCTGTAGAATTTAAAAGCAACTTAAAAGTTGTACTTTCTCAGTAATGTAATAATGCTGTTCATTTTTACCTTGTGATCTACTACTTACATTTGACTTTCTAATGACTAAGTTTTTAAATAATTAAGTTTTGTATCATTTTGGGCAGTTTACCAAGATGGAGCTCTTACTTCACTGTTGTCATGCATTTATCTGTGTATGAATTTGCACTTCTGGGCAGTGTAGTCCTCAAATCACTCTCCCAGTGCTTTTCCTAGTAAGTAAATGTGGCAGGCACAGGGAGGACACTTTGAGGATGGGAACTTAAATCACATTTGAACTACTTTTCCTTATGTCTGGCGGTCTTTGTCATACATAATTTGTTAGCTCTGAAAAGTGCTGACTCAGGTGTTATTAATGTTAAAGTGGCAGGCTCTTTATATAACATTCTCATTTTTATTAAATCACATCAGACTATGTAGAATTTCAACGTGTATTGCAAGGTTGGCAATACTCTGGAATTCTGCATTCAAAATTCAGTATGAAACTTACATTTTTAAAAATAAATATTGTCAAAGAAGAGTCTGCTTTTGAATCATGATCCAAGTTATTGCAGAAGAATTTTAGAAAGGGGAAATTTAGTAGCAATTTGAGTTTTACACAGTGATCCTAGAGCATTTTAGATCTTAGCACTAGCCCAAATCCCACTGATGTGAATGAGAACATGCCAGCCTTAACTTTCTGCCGCAACACTCAGACTGTTCATTTAAGAAACCACTCACTCAATGATTTTTCTCAATAGCATCTGCATTGTTTATGAAATGCTGGACTTTTGTCACTCTCATATGGGAACAGAGATAAGGTTTAAGAAAGAAAGAAAGAAAGAAAGAAAGAAAGAAAGAAAGAAAGAAAGAAGTGTCAGCCGAGTGGCAGCAACCCAGACCGCGTTGGGTTTCCACCGTGCTGCTGACACGGCCGGGGTCAGATCGGTGAACCAACCCCATGTGACCCCAACCAGGGAGCCATCCCAGCTCTGCCCCCATGCTGCGCCCAGCAACACCCCACCTCCACTGCCATGATGGGCAGCTATGGTGACCCTAATCCAGGATGGGTCACAGTGGGTCAGAAAGTACATACATTCTGAATGCAGCAGCTCAGCTCCTTTCAGGGACGAGTCGCTGGGAGCACATTACTCTTGAGCTCCTACGTTTACACTGGGTAACGATAGCTTTCTAGGCACAATTCAAGGTCTTGGTTTTGACCTTTAAAGCCCTAAACAGCCTGGGTCCCATATATCTAAAAGACGGCCTCTCCTACCAGGTCTCATTGTGGCCCCTATGGTTGGCCAAGAGAGAAACCTTTTGTGGGTTCCATCTGTTACCCTTGTCCATGGGACAGGGGTGCACAGGGTGGTGTTCTTGGTTGTTGCCCCAGTTTTGGGGAATTGCCTTCCCCAGGAGGTTCACTTGAGACCAAGCCTAAGCACCTTCTGGAAGCAGTGTAAAACCTTTTAAATTGTAAAAGTATTTCACAGGTGGGAATAGGGGTGGGTTGGTTTTTTGGGTAGGGTTCTGGGGGAGTGCAGGTGGGTGTTTTTGTTGTATGGACTTCATTGTTTTATGGATTGCAAGCTGCTCTGTACCTCTGTGGGAGCGGCAGCATATAAACCTAAACAAACAAAACACTGTGGCCCATTATGCCCGGACTGACCCCAGTGGGGGGTGGGGTGTAGTCTGGGCTGTGGATGAACTCACGTATAACTCTGCTAAACTCCAATTAGGGATGTGCGTGTTGTTTTCGTTATTACAATAATGATAATGAAAATTGCTGTTAAGAAAATCTCCATACACATTCACAGATACAAATTCTTTATCTTCCATCCAATTTTCATGAAACCTGTGAATATTATGTCCCTGCATAAGCTTAACAGGCCTGCCAATTTTCAGAAAGATTAGATAAAGGGTCCTGATGGTATAAGACATTAACTTGAAAATACATTTCCAGCTGTAAATGTTTATATTACATCCTGTTTACACAGTATTTGGCAGGAATGTATCACATACCTTTCCTGTCATTTCTGCCATACTACAGGACAATTTGATAAAGGGACCAAATTTTATAAGCAATTGCTGTTGTCCCCTTGAAGACCTTCAGATAAATAGCAGCATAATCAGTGCCAGTCAGAGGCAGGCACCTGGCATGGCAGGGGGAGAGAGGTTGTAGGAGGGAGGATGTGGAGCAACCCAAAAGACTGACAGACACATTCACTGGCCTATTACTGCATGCTTCTAGCTTTACAAGACCAATTGGTAGTGGTTTCGAGGCCGGCATAGGGTTGGTCCTCAGGCAGGCATAGAAGGGACATAACTGGGATTTTGGAGATAGCATCCCAGAAATCAGGAGACAGGGTATTTTCAGATGTGATGAGATCACAGTGAACCACAGTGAATATCCACCTGTGGTCACTGTGCCCTGCACGTCTGTTCGGCGGCCGCCAGATGTTCGCCACACTGAATACCCACATGAGGTCAATTTTGACCATGCTTCCCAGGCTCCCGGTGGGAAAATCTGCAGAAGCATGGTGAAAGTGATTCCAGGTGGGCATCAATAAAAAGTAACATCTCGTCGGCTATCATGGCCTGGAATCCCCGGTGGGATTCCGGGTCATGCTGAACTTGGTCAGATGCTGCGGCAGCATTGGCCTCGCTGCCCTCCCGTCTCCCCAGAGGGTGGGCGGCAAGGGAGCGTGGAGGGGGCAGGACCGTGCTGCTGCATGTTGCGCCGCACGGCCCCGCCCCCCCTGATTCCCTGCCGGGATCCCCGGCACATCTGCTTGCCATGCCTGGGTGATCCCGGAGAGGAATCTCTGGGTTATTTTTGGGACAGGGCAAAGCCACCCCGCCATGTCTGAAAACACCCCATAGGGTGATTTCAGAAGTTACGCGGTCCCAATTCACCACAGTGGATTCCCAGTGGTGGTGAATCGATTAACCACCCCCCGTGGTCCAGGAAGGTCCCAAACAGACATGACGGGATCGGGACCATGGCAGGGAATCGGGCTGTCAGACTACGGCCCAGGGCAGTGCAACAGATGTGACACCAATTCCCAGCCATGGGCAAAACACCCACAAGGCACCAGGGAGGGGCGGGACACAGCCATGGCCTGCTGAGGGAAAAGGAAGCTACAAGCACCTACAGGGAATGTCCACACAAGGGAAACAAGAAGGGAGGGGGAAGAGGGAGAAGAGCCACCGAGACAACATACACAGCAGGCACAGAGACAACGAGGGCACAGTGGAACACACAGCACAAACCCACGCCCGGGCGCATACACACCCATATGGGAAAGGAAGGGAAGAGGGGGACACAGTGGGACAGACAACACACACGGAACAATGGGAACAGGGGGGAGGGGGAGCGGGGACAGGGAGCGGGGGGGGGAGGACCGGCCCAGGGGCAGGGCAGGACATGGAGAATGGCATCCAGAAACCCCACAACAGCACAGCCTGCATGGGCACCCCCACAGCTACACAGTCAGTCCTGGAATGGGGGGACCCTGCAGGGGTAGAGCACAGGCACAGGGGGAGGCCACATGGAATAGGGAGTGGCCCGGGAATGGTCCAGGAGGGAGACAGGCCGCCCAAGTGCTGGCAAGGGTGTGATGGATGGGATGGAGGAGAATCAGAGTCATGCAGCCGGTCCAAATACATACACACACCCAGGAGGATGCCAAGAGGTGCAGTCTGGGGGCCCCAGAACCCCTCTGTCACAGAGTCACTCAAGGGGGGGGCACAGGCACAGGAGAGATTGCAGGTGGACTAGGAAGGTCTGCAGCACCCCGGGGTGCTGGGTGGCGGCTCAGAGATCAGGACATGGCCACTAGAGAAGGCAGCCATGGAGGGGAACACCGGTTGCAGAGGCAGATGGGGGGCCCCATGGAGGGGGCCCAGAGCCACAGGCAGTGGCAGCGGAACCCCGGGAAGCAGGCAGTACAGCAGCAAGGTCGGGACATGATGGAGGGAGTGGAAAGCAACTCACAGGATCAGGGCGGAGGAGGGAGCTCACAGTGGGGACAGCAACCAGGACCCGGAAGGCACAGGGGGCCTCACAGCCAGCTGCAGAGGGGCACGAAGGGGCCCTGGGCCGGGTGACCCACCATTTGAATGAAGTGGGACCACTGAATCATGCTCCAATGGTAGCCCAGCACAGACATGTCACCACATAGGTAGTATTCCTGGTGACCAGGTAGTATGCCTCAAAGGGATCCTGCATGGCGAGCCCCAACTGCCCATAAGAACGGAACCACACATCGGACAGCACCACCAGCTCCGCCTCGGTGGGCTCGGACAAGCCATAGTCAGCTGCTGGTGGCCACAGAAGGTGACCGTGCTCCAGCAGCCGGTGATACACCACCCCATGTGATCGCTGGTACCCACGGGCCCCGTGAACACAGTCAAAGTAGGACATGGCCAGGGCAGGGCCCCCCTCATTCAGACAGGCCATGTAGGGAGCCAGGCTGCACACAGACAGAGCAGAGATGGTCTCTGCCACTGACCACCCAACATGCGAGAACCTCATCTCTGGGGTGCACCCATCAGGAAAGGGAATCAAGTCCAGGGTCTCCGCATGCAGCCGGCAATCGCGGGTGCTCGCCTCACAGCCAAAGTAGTGCAGCACCGAGCTCATACTTGCATAGGCACCAGACAGGCTATCTGGGAAGCTCAGGAGCAATTGCACAACTGGGGAATGCCACAGATTACACAGGGCCATGGTCTCGAGGAAGGTCCAGCGATGGGGGGCCCCATGGGTGCTGGGAGCCAGGAGTTCGGTGGAAGTGCAGCAAGCAAAGGAGACTAATTGTGAGGACAGAGGGACCCCACAATCCCTTGAGGGATGGGAGGGGATGCAGGGGGGCCTCAAGGTCAGTCAATAAGGCCACCGGCCGCAACATGGCAGGGCAAGCGAGCGAGGCGTGGGGTGCGGACCCAGCACAGCTGCTGGAACAGAGCTCACAGACAGGACAGCCTACACACTAATCAAGGTGGCAAGGACAACAGGTTGGTACACTGAGAGGTAGAAGGTTGATGACAGCAGGAATGCAGCTGCAGCCCACACGCACCCGGGCACAGGATGGACCGTGTGCCAGGACCCTTGCAGGGACACCAGGTGCGCTCAAAGGACAGCCCTCAGCTACCTGGCACGGCCACCCTGCAGGAGCCTGCCCGGGCAGCTGGGAGGGGGACCGACCATCACCCACCTGGGGGCCCCCGGCAGGGCCCCGGGTCGCGACCTGGGTGCAGGGCTACATGTGCCCCAGTCTATAACTGGGCCGGCTGCCCCCCTCCTGGGGCAACGTGCACCATGGAACTAGGCTGGTTGGGTGCCTGCGGGATGCACCTAGTCCTCTGTGCAGAGTGGTACCGCTCACACACAGATCTCCTGCGCATCCAGACCGCTGAGGTACACCTGGGCGCCCGCCTGTGGGTGACCATTTCCCAGAGCACCTCTAGGGCCTGAAGAGTCCACCACACCCATAGGCGCTCCCTGGCCCTGCTCGGGGCCCTGCGGGTGTCCAGGGCAGTCTGGCAGGCCCTCCTCAATGGCTGGGAGAGGGTCGCATGGCTCTGTTTGGTGGCCGGGTGCCTCCAATGGTGGAGAGAGACCATGGGGCATGCAGCCCTGCTTGCTATGTTCATTGACTGGTGAGTATGGGTCACAGAGCGGGTGCAGGGGTGGTGGTCCTGGGCGCTGACTCAGTGGGATGAAGCAGCCTGGAGAGGCACTTTCGGATGGACAGGCACACCCTACTGCGACTCGTAGACCTGTCAACGCCCTGGCTGGAGTGCCAGCACACCCCCATGTGGACCCCCATCCCCATGGTGCAGTGGGTGGCCATCGGGGTCTGGGCACTAGCAACTCCTGATTCCTGCCGGTCCGTCTCACAGCACTTTGGCGTCAGGGTGAATACAGTCGCCAGGATCCTGCGGGACGTCTGCGAAATTGTGGAGGGAGTGCTCCTGGACCAAGCAATCCAACTGGTGGATCAGGCGGCCGTGATGGCTGGCTTCGCAGCTACAGGGTTCCCCAATTGCATGCGCACCGTGGATGGCAACCACATAGAGATCCTCCGCCCTTTCGCTGGGGAGGCCTCAGAATATATTAACAGACACAGATACCACTCCCTGTAGCTGCAGGCGGTGGTGGACCACTGGGGGCAGTTCATTGACATCTTCACGGCCAACTCCAGATGCATCCACGATGCCCGGATCATGACCATCTCCCCTTTCTATGCCCAGATGTACCGCGGGGACTTTGAGGACATGGGGATGAACTGGATTGAGGGGGTGATAATGCCCTGCTGCATCCTGGGGGATCCGGCCTATCCCCTCACCCGGTGCCTGATGAAGGCATACCCAGTTGCCCGGAACCCTGTGGAGGCGCTGTACAATACCCTCCTGTGTGCAAGTCGGACCGTGGTTGAGAGGGCCTTTGGGGCCCTCAAGCGGCGCTGGAGGAGTCTTGCGGGCCGCCTGGACAACACTGTGGAGACCTTGGCCCTGGTGATCGGGGTCTTCTGTGTGCTGCACAATGTGTGCAAGACCACGGGGGCTGCCCTTGACTACCCAGTCCCCCGGCGCCTTCCCGCCCCTGTGCCCCTGTATGTGAATGCAGAGAACCCGCGGGAGTACCCATACACCAAGCACATCCGTGCTTCCCTGGGCAGGCAGATCAGCCAGGAGGCCGAGGAGTGAGGGCACCCCCCCCACTCTCTACCACCCCTGGGCCCCCACTGCTGTCCTCTGTGTGCCCCTGTACAGCCACCAACCTGCTCACGGCCCAGTGCCCATGAACTGACCCATGGAAGCAATAGTGGTACCCAAACTTTTATTTCCATACACAGTTACATGTGTCCCCACCACCACCACCCACCTCCCAGTGCCATGCTCCCCCCCTCAGACCACTCTCCCCCTTCCCCCATCCCCCCCATCTCTGGGGCCTCCCCCTCGGCTGCCCTGTGGGTGCCATGGAGCTCTGGGAGCTCCCCTCCCCCCCACTGTCCATGTCCCCAACTGTGTCCTGGGAGGCCTCGGTGTCCTGAGGGGCAGGCAGTGTTGGGAGGGCAGATGGGTCCGTGACCAGAGGGGCCCCCCTGGGTGGCTGCTCCCTCTGGAGGCCTACAGGGACCGGGAGGCAGATGCACGAACTGAGTGAGCGGGCCAGTGGCTGGGGTGGTGGCGGAGGTGGTGGGAGCGCCGAGGGGCCCGGCATCGGGGCCTGGGTGGGCAGGGTTACCGGAGGGGCGGATGCCATCATGTATTCACTCATGGTGCTGGTGTACAGGAGCAGGGAGGCGTTCCGTGACTGCCTCCATTCGATCAATGGCCGCTATCATCCACTCACCCTGCTCAGTGGTAGAGCGGACAATCTCCTCTGCCTGCTCCTCCCTCCAACACCATACCTGTGCCCAGTGCTCTCTCTTCTGCTGTGCTGGGGGCATGGACCTGGCTTTCTGGGGTCCCTCAGGTTGCCATGTTGGGTACACAATAGGTGCTGGTTAGGCGCTGCGGCCGGCCACCCCCTGTGCTGTGGCACGGCTGGGGGGCTTGGGCCCAACCACCCTCGGATTGGTGGCCAGTGCCCTCCTCCAGTGCCCTTCCCACCCCTCTTGGTGGTGTGCCTCACTGGGGACTTCTGGCTGCTCCCAGGGCTACTCTCCAGTATCCTTGTCACCCACCTGTTGCCGCTGCTGGGGCGTGCCTTACCCTGTGGGGATATGGGAGGGGTTGGGTAGGGATGGGCTGTCCATGTCCCCCAGCACCCCCCTGGACCCCCTTCCTGTGTTCTGGGGTGTCTGGGGTGTCTGGGGGCATCAGCCCGGTGTGTCGCCCTCCCCCCTCGACCCTTCCCCCCGGTCTGGCCCCCCTCCCATCCAAGTGCTTACCCTCTATTTCCATGTCAGAGCCCTCCGAGACTGATCCCTTGGTGTTTCTGGGGTCCTCCTGTGTCCACTGGCTGAGGGTTACCAGTGTGCCGGCCTCGGAGTCTCCCAGTGTGGACAGGGGTTGGGGACTGCTGGGGCTGGGGCTTGCTGTGGGCCTGCAGGTCCCCGAGGTCCCTGGGCCTTCCTCTGGGGGGTGGGGGCCCTGGAGCTAGTGTCCTCCCTGGAGGCAGCAAGAGGAGGAGGTACCTCAGCCCGTTCCCTGACCTGGACCATGGTGCTCCCATGAGGCGTGGAATGATGATGGAGCCCTTCATATGGAGTATGCGGTCCAGGGCATCGAATTAGGGGGTGGTCTGGGCTCCACGTCTGAACTGCTGGTTGTTGTCCCAGATGGCCTTGTACCCCCTCTTTAGTTCCTTCACTTTTGAGCGTCACTGGGCCACGGTCCTGTGATGCCCTGCTGCCTCCATGTCCCGCACGATCTCCCAGTAGACGTGCTTGTTCCGCTGACTGACTGCAAGCTCCAGTTGATGCTCCAGGGTCCCCCAGATGTGAATGAAGTCCTGCATTTCCCTGTGCCCCCACTGTCCCCCTCGATGGTAGGGCCTTCTCCCACATGGGCCCTCCGGGTCCTCCTCCTCCTGGCCAGCGGCTGTCTCCTCTAGGGGCTTGGGCTTCTGGGCCCACTTCTGTGTCTGTGGGTTGGGGGGGTTAGGTGGTGCTCTTCCCCTGTCCCATGGGCCCACCCCTTCCCCCCCTCCTGCCAGCCATCCTGCCCCCCTTGTTGCCCCTCTGCCACCGGGTCCCCCCCTTTGGTACCCTTACCTGTTTTTCAGGGTGCCTCGTCCCCTGGTCCTGTTGCCATCTCCAGGGCTGCCTGTCCCGGCTGCTTCTGTTGCTGCTGCGGTGGTCCCTCCACCGCCTGCAGGTACAACACTACCTCCTCCTCTGCCTGCGCCTCCAACGCCTCCTCCTCCACCTCCTCCTGCCATGCTCTCTCTCCCACTGCTCTCCTCTCCCTTCCACCTCACTCCATCACACCACATCCCCCTGCTGCTGTGTGCCCTTTAAATCTCCCTCCATGGCCTGTGTTGTTTATGGTTGCCTAGCAGCAATGCTGCATGCTTTGTCCCCGGCTGGGAATCATTTTGCTTGATTCCAGACAGTGGTTGCCATTGAGACGTTACTTTTTATTGTTTCCCAGTGGGAATCGCTTTAACTATGCTTTCGGAGATGGTCTGGGCCGGACCTCCAGAAGAATGGTTAATATTTAGCCCTGGTGGGGATTGACTGTGGTGAACGTCTGGCACCCACGAAACAGACGTTCAGGGTGCTTTGGCCCCGCTGCGGGATTGACTGTGGTTCACTGTGGTTGACTGTGATCTCGTAACATCTGAAATTACCCATAGTTTACACATCCAGGCTGGCCAATCATCATCACACTCGCATCCTGCAGCACTTTGATGGAGGACATAAGAGAATCTCAAATGGTTCTTTCCTAAACAGATGTTTCTGACTTCCCAGTACCAAGTGGGGGAGAGATGTTGGGATGGTCACAGCACAGAATGAGTATATTTGGTTGACATTTCTTCTGGACAATTGGCATCACAAACAGATCTTATACCACAGTGACACGTGAGAAAATCTGTGGCATAGGCTCCTTCTCTTCATTTGCTGTGCAGGCATATAAAATTTGGACCCTTTATCATATATTTCTAATATTCGGCAAAATTGATATTGAAAGTGTGATATACATCCCTGCAACATTTCATGTCCACTGGTTGGACTACAAAGATGTTACAATCAGACATACATTTATATGTTAATTGCTTATACCACCAGGACCCTTTATCCAATACTTCTGAAATTTTGCAGATATAGTAATTATGGGAAGGAGTGGAAACTTAACCAAGTTTCATAAACATTAAATGTGAGACAAAGAAGTTACACGTAGGAATGTATATGAAGATTTTTGCAAAATAAAATAATTCAACTGCTTCTAAAATTGGATTGCTTTATCTAATCTTTTTGGAATTTGGTACACATAATGCCTTCAATTGAAGGTATATTTAATATATGTTTCAGCAAAATATAGTGAAAAACAAAAAAGGTACAGCCAAAAATGTGTTTTCCATTGAAACCAATGGAAAATGAAAGCAAAAACAAAAACGACAATTTGATATTTATGAAAACAAAAATGACAGATTTAAATAATGAAAACAAAAAAGAAAAAAGCATGGGTCCTTGGTGCACACCTCCAACTCCAATGTCCGAGAGACACTGGAAGTTGTAAAATGAGCCCTGGATGATCCCCAAATCACCGTTGTGCATGAGTGAGGTACTTCAATCTTACAGCCCCACTTTAAACTCTGATATGATATTTAGATCTTATCTATTAATCACATCTGAATTTAAAATGGAACTGAAACTCGGAGTGTCTTATTCACGTGTAACAGCGATCAGGGATCATCTGGGCCCCACAGAAATACAAGTTTAGCAGAGGTAAGTGTGAGCTCACCCTGTGACTTTGGCACTTTGCCAAGGGAAGAGTCTGGGCTAGGTGCCAACATGCCTGGGGTCAGTTTGGGAAAATATCTAGGGACCAGAGCACCAATGTGACAGTGACCTGCGAACCACAGTGGGACAAAGCTGGCCAGAGTGGGTTACTAATTTAGGGGTGGGACACCAGGGATACTACCGGATACTGGATGTACTGGTACCGGATCTCTCTGGTACCAGATTTACCAGTATCGGCATACCGGATTTTTAACATTGGCCATGGGACCGGATTTTTTACATTGCTGCTATTGATTTCAATGGCCGCAATGTAAAAAATCTGATACCACGGCCAATGTTAAAAATGCGGTATGCCGGTACAGGTAAATATTGGATTTATCAGATTAAGCCAATACACCCAAATACCGGCAAGGCCTAGAGCATCACTAGCGTGCTGAAGCTGGCAGCCACAGCAGAGCTGAAGCCAGCCGCCGGATTGCCGCTGCCGCCACTGCCTGGAACTGAAGCCAAGGTACTGGGTGATCCCTGGGTGGGCGAGGTAGGGTGATCCCTGGGGTGGGGGGTGTTAAACCCCCCCCAGGGATCAACAGGACCGGTACACTTACCTGCTGGTGCGGGCTCTGGGTCACTGGCGGTGGCC
>QEPC01008920.1:114845-124972 GCA_003113815.1 Sphenodon punctatus
GAGCGTGTCTGTCTCTCCTTTTAGCAGTGGGGAGAATTTCTCTCTCTCTCTCTCTCTCTCTCTCTGCCCTCAGGACAGGAATGCCATGGAAGTGGGCAGTTACTTGGACAATGTTCTCGAGCAGCAGGTTGCTACTACCTTTCGGAAAAGGTTTATTGTGCTGGCTCCCATCAGTGACGTCGCGTCACCTGGCGTCCCATCCCCACATGGACTTGTGTCATATCCCTAGAAAGGGTTAGGGTGGAACTGTCACTCTCAAAGGGGAGAGTGCTGCTTCTTAGCCTAGCAAGGAGTTCGATGCCATCAGAGCAGGTTTTTACCTTAAACACTACAGGGTGGCTTAGTTTTATGGAAGAAGGGGACCCTGACCAACATATCCCAGAAAATTGTTTATATATCCCAGGCCTGAACAACATGCGGCCTGCATATACATAGGCCTGCCTATCCACTGTATCCAGAAGCAGTGGAATGACGGCCCAATAACCCAGATGGCTGATGGTGACTGGGATTGGAATGGCTGCTTCAGGTACAGAGGAATGACAGCCCACGGGAGTTGAATGATGTCCCTAGAATTAGTGCTTGGTTGGGCACACTTCATTCAATCATGCTATTGGTGGTAACAAGTACAGGAATGCACACAGGCAGGCACATATAATATGTTGTGTGTTATTTTCCATCTCATTCTGGTAGGTTTGCTGCTGGATGTGGGCACTGAGCATGAGCACAGATGAGATCTCTTGCTGGTTCTCAAGCATTATCAGAATGCACCTCTCCCCCTCCACCCCCATCTCTCTGGTTCTAGCAGGGATCCTCTCTCTCTCTCCCTCACTCTCTCTCTCTGGCCATATAGTGCAGGTGACAGCATGGGTGGGGTCGTGTCTGTCTCTCCTTCTAGCGGTGGGGAGACTTTCTCTCTCTCTCTCTCACCATGAACAACAGGTTGATATCTCATAAAGGAAAGGTGGAATGACAGTGCTGCGTTAGTGGAATGATGGGCCCCACAACCCTGATGCTGGGTCTTGGGGCTGGAGTGGCTGTTTCTTAGGGATGGGCGAATGCGGTTCGGAAGTTTGGAATTTGGACCAAACTCGACCAGTTCGGTCGACCGAACCAAACTTCTGAACCTAACTCGATTTTTCTGAACGTCTCTATCGCACCGTGCCGCTTGTTGTGGAAGAACTTTTACCATTGGAAAAAGCTACCGCAGCAGCTTGCCATTTCAGCCCTGGCTGTTCACGTTAAGATTAAGGTTACATAACTCAATCCATCTATCAATCATTTATTTATGGTCATCAGGCCAAATAAATCAGTCTAATTTGCTAAGCATAAATTTATTTAACCTGGGTGACATGGAGAACTTACTCTGTGTGCTACTGCTGCAAATGTGGATGAAACTGGCCAGCAGGATAGAAAGCTAAAATATGGGCATGCGTCTTCACACACACATGCGTGCATGTGCACACAGATTGTATTAGCCTTCTTTTCATAGAATACCAGGCTAAGTGTATTATGGTAAAAAGAAAGAAAATGTGCAATTTTATTTATATTTTTCATTTAGCCTGGGTGTAACAGCTGTACTGTCACTTTTTTTAAAAAATGGAAATTGGATCTAGTCGAAGATGATTACTAGTCATTTCTAATCTAAAAGGTTTACTCTTTCAAGTGCCAAATAAAACATTAATCAGAGACAGATACTGGACAGGAAAGTTTTGAGAAAGCATTCAGTCCTCAAAAGCAGTTGTTATAAAAGACTGTGGATGCTGAAAAACCCCAGCTTTAAATAGATGTGATGAGCAAGGGTTAAGCAGAATGCTGTTTTTCACTGGATGTGTGGTTTATTGTTAAAATGACATAAAGTGAGTACAAATATTAAATGGGGGAATAGGTGTTGGTCTTCACTGATGTACTTCTAAGAAAAGCTTAAAATATAATGATTTGTCATAGCCATTGTGATCAAGAAGCTGAACGTAAATCATAGCATCCGAAACTGCTGGATGGTAAAAGTGGCTCAGTGGATGGCTATCTGGGAAGTCTATTTCTAGGAGCAAGCTTAAAATAAATCCAATATTTTCCAGTGTATCAATAAATTATACTGACAAGGCAGCTGAAAATGCCATAAATAAAATCAATTTTATGATATTGTATCAGTCTCTGGTGGATAATCTTCCATATCTCAAAATTCCACTGCCATCACTGACGGTAATTCAGCAGCACAAGTAGATGCTAGTCATTCACACAAAAGTAAAGAGTGGAGTGGTTTTACTGTATCCTGTGTTAATGAATTCATGAGACAAAAGCTTACAGGATCCTAGTTGGGGATGGGGGGAGCGGGGAGGAGGTACAGCTTGGCCAAGGTGAGAGTCTTTAGTTGTCACGGAGGGGGGACACGCACACACACGCCTGCCTTGGGGGGCTCGGTCAGAGCAGGANTGTCACGGGAGGGGGTACACACGCACACACACGCCTGCCTTGGGGGGCTCGGTCAGAGCTGGAATCTAGCGGTGGGAGAATGCCCGTCAGGATAGTGAGTGAGCCGTTACCTCTAATTAAAGAGAACAGGCCCCTATCATCATAGGGCGCTACTGACCGAGGAACCAAGGCTGCCCCTACACGCTTCGCTCCACGTTCACACAACACTGGGAAGGACTGCAGTGGGGTCACCAGAGGGGGGTGCGAGGGGCCCAGGGGTAGGGATGGCACAGGGCTCTCACCTCCAACGCTGAGGAATCCCGAGGCAGGGAAGGGAGGGGGACACGCACACTCACCAGGCACTCGCTCACTCGTCCTCCACAGGTCTCAGTACTTCAAGGGAAAGGTCTTAGGCACAGGAAGGTCACTTGCACGGGGCTCGCTCAAACTCTCTCTCAATTGCTTTCCACGCTCCCACTCACACAGGGCCGGTTTCCTAATAATCACCAGCACCGTTCCTAGGGTGGCGCTGGTTCTTAACCTGGAAGCCCCACCCCCATACGTGCTCTCAGCCGCTCCGAGCGGCACAGCAAGGGCGGGGGTTCCCCAACGTTCCTAACGCTTCCTGGGGGCGTGGCCACCGTGCGTGTTTCTGCTGCCGGCGCTGGCGGTGCCTGCGGGGGAATCCCTACGTGGTCTCCTGCGTCTAGGGGCGTGGCCACGGCCTGGAAGTCTGCCGCCGGAGCCGGCTGCCCCTGTGGGGGCGGTTCCGGCTCTGGACGTGTTGCCGACCCCCTCTCTTGCTCGGGGGTTTGTTGGGGGTCATACCTGGGTGGCTCTGGGGCATGGTGTGCGAGGGGACGGCGGCGAGCCCTGACATTAGTAAAGTCTAACATCAGAATCTGGAGCATCCATTTGTGAAGGTATCCAATTCCTGGTGGTAGGTGAGGGGCAAGGTCCAGATGCCAAGATATCTGAGGAGGGTTGCTGCTTGGGGAGTAGAGCAGAAATTAATATTCATGTCATGGCCGGGTCTTGAACCCTTGGCCCTGGGGGCAGCGCTGTAGCAATTTGCACCACCGGGTGTCTTGGTAGACGATGCTTTTGTCCTCCCTATGTCTCCTCTTGCACCTCCACCTGGTAAGGGCCCCACCCATGCTCATCTGTCTGCCATTTCCGGTGCTTCCCAACTGGATTCTTGATTGCCCACCAGGGAGTATTTAGGACCTTCTGGTGGCCTCAGGAAGCTTGTGGAGCAACTGATATTCTCGAGGTTTGGTTGTGTGCCTCCCTTGATTCGGTGCAGTATTGCCTTTTCCCTTCCCCTGTGCCTATGGTTGTTGTATTCTGTGTGTCAGCCGCTTGTCCCATGAAACTCTTCATGTCTCTTGTATGAGTGGCACCCCCGTCCTTATTGCTGTTTGTGATCTCTGTTCCCCACGTGTGTTGGGGCCTTGTGCCCTACCCCCTCTAACTCCCCCATCGCTGGTTATCCCTGCCAGCTCCCCCATCGCTGGTTATCCCCACCAGCTCCCCGTCGCTGGGTATCCTGCCTGTTCCCCTGTCGTTGGGTATCCCCTTTAGCTCCCTGTCGCTGGGTATCCCCTCTAGTTCCCTGTCTCTGATTACCTCTTCCAGCTCTCCTGTGCTGGTTATCCCCTCCAGTTCCCTGTTGCTGGTTACCTCTTCCAGTTTCCCTGTCGCTTGTTATTCCTCCAGGTCCCCTGTTGCTGGTTATCTCTTCCAGCTCTCCTGTCGCTGGTTATCCCCTCTAGCTCCCTGTTGCTGGTTATCCTCTCCAGCTCCCCGCCGGTGGTTATCCCCTCTGGCACCCTGGTCCGTGGTCCCGATTATGAGCTGTATGTCTTCTTAGGCCAGCCTGCCTGGTTTCCATGCTCAGTGTTTCCCCTCCTTGATACCGGAGGACAGCTGAGGGGTTCAGTGTGGACGTTCCCTTACTTCCTCCAGCTTTCCTTCCTTCCCTGCCCCTCCTTTCTCCCCCTTTCTCCGGCTCCTTGTCCCAGAGCCTGACAGAGTGCTCCACCCAAAGCTTGCTCTCGTAAGATGGACTTCTAGCTGGGCGCTTGGGGCACTCCAGAGGACCTTCCCCCAACCTTCCCACATGGAGCCACCTGCTTCCTGGGAATGGGCTTTGTATCGGGAAGTGGAGACCTATGTTGACCACAGGCCAGATGACTTTGACCCATCCCCGATGATGTGGGATGCATATCGGCACGTGAAAGAGTATTTGGCTCAGGTGACAGAGGTTCCATCAGCAATGACCCTAGCTGCCTGAAGGACGGTGCAGCCACAGAATACAGTGAGGAGATCCACTCCATAGCCTTCCAAGTCACAGGACCCTGGGTTTATAAGTAGGGACCCGTGGACCATCTCAGAAGATGAAGGGGATTGGGAAGACGTGATGGAGGAGGAAGCAGATAGCCCAGAGGAGGAAAGCCAAGACTTGGATCTGTCCGCCCCTGTCTCCTGCTCATCCCAGGGTAGCCCGTCTCCAGAAAAGAACACCAGGATGGCTCGGGGAGTAGGATACCTGATCTGACCCCAACCGCATCCTTCCAGTCCCTTGTCTCTCTCATTACTGCTATGACCCCCTACAGTTGCACCTGTTGAGGAACCAAAGTCTGTCGCAAGGGACAAACTGCTATTAACCCCACCACCACCACCACTCCCACGCCTGCTGTGCTATCAGTCACCTGGAAGGTCTTCCCAAGGGCCGAGGGTGGCCATCAGGTGCAGGTAAACCCACAGATCGCAGTCATAGAAACCACATGGCACAGTCCAGCCATGAAAACAGGAACCCCTTCTGCGACCTCACTTCTTCGTCTTGGAGGACTGGCGACTCCAAAAGGGACCTCCACAGCTCCTGTGGTTTCCACCATGTGGGTTACAACCAATCGCCTTCCCCAACAGAATTTTCCCAAGGTGGTATTTGGGTTGCCGGTTCCACAATGGTCCAGTCGGCCCCCTCTTGTTGACCAGATGGGTTCCGAGACACAAGCGAGTGCTGTGCAGCACACCAACTTGAGAATTCCTTTTACCTCCTATACAAATACCAATGAAGTGAAGGGGGTTGCTTCAAAGGGTCCCCCCTCACTTTCTTTCCCTTTGGATTCTGATGCCCCTGAACAAGGGGTTTTAGGGGGAACCTGGGCAGTGACCCCCATGCCTAAGTCTACTGCCCGGCCCCGGACGGCTGCCCTTACGCCAGAGACTGCCGCCCGGCCTGCAACCCCCATGCCTGAGACTGCAGCCTGGCCCCAGCTGGCTGTCCCCAGTCTGGTTCTAGACCACGACCTGTGTCTTGGCCTGTCTAGTGGCTATGGCCCCCCTTCCCTTCATTGTCTGACCCCACTCGTTTTTTTGCTCCCCCCCCTGTTTTCTTACCTATTCGACCAGTCCTATGATTTGTGCCCCACTACCTTGAGCCCTTGTGTTTCCCATGTTATGTCTAGTCTAGAAGACCCTGTCTCACACCCAAACAATTCTATCCCTGGTCCAGGTTGTATTGTACCCCTCCCCACATACTTCGCACCTTAGTTTGTCTGTTTTCACTGGTGTTGTCACCTGCTCTTTTTTTTGTCTAATTTGTCTATGTCTTGCTGGGGTTAGTCCATTGTACACTATTCTTCCTCATCGGCTCAACCTGTGTTTGCCCCCTTGTCACCATGTCCGCTTGTTGTCATCATCTCTAGTGCTTGACTCCCTTCTGTGTTCTTGTGAATTTGTTGATGTTCACTTGTTGGTATGGTGATTGCCTAGAGGTGAACCCATGGTCTTGTCTCACCCCTTGTAACCAGCCCAGGCCCTTAGTATCCCGACTCTCATCTTTGTTCACTGTTTCCGATCCGATTGGGGGCGGCCTGACCCTGTCTTGCCTGTCCAAGCCCAATGTATAGGGATGGGTGGTGTTATTAATTTGGGTCCCACACCTTCTGTCATGGTACTATCCTGTCCTGGCTGCACACCATGTATTTTTGTCCCCTGGCACTGTCCTCCCTGTTGGTCAAAAGGGGGTTGTTCCCTGGTGGGTGGGGGTTGGGAGGGGGTACTGTCATGGCTGGGTCTTTGACCCTTGGCCCTGGAGATTTGGGGGTGGCATGGGTGCCTTGGTAGATGGTGCCTTTGTCCTCCTGCCTATGTCTCCTTCTGCACCTCCACCTGGTGTGGGCCCCGCCCCTTCTCACCTGTCTGCCATTTCCAGTGCTTGCCTCCTGGATTCCTGATTGGCCACCAGGGAGTATTTAGGACCTTCTGGTGATCTGAGGAAGCGGTTGGACCAACTGCTCTTCCCAAGGTTTGGTTGTGTGCCTCCCTTGATTCGGTGCAGTATTGCCTTATCCCTTCCCCTGTGCCTATGGTTGTTGTATTCTGTGTGTGAGTCGCTTGTCCCGTGAAACTGTTCGTGTCTCTTGTATGAGTGGCACCCCCATCCTTGTTGCTGTTTGTGATCTCTATTCCCCTCATGCATTGGGGCCTTGTGACCTACCCCCTCTAGCTCCCCATCGCTGGTTATCCCCATCGCTGGTTACTTCTTCCAGCTCTCCTGTCGCTGGTTACCTCTTCCAGTTCCCCTGTCACTGGTTATCCCCTCCAGCTCCCCACCACTGGTTATCCCCTCTGATGGTTATCACCCAGTCCAGGACCCCAATGATGAGCCGTAAGCCTTCTTAGGCCAGCCTGCCTGGTTTCCATGCTGAGCGTTCCCCCTCGTTGATACCGAGGATGGCTGAGGATGTTCCCTTACTCCCTCCAGCTTTCCCTCCTTCCTTGCCCCTCCTTTCTCTCTCTTTCTCTGGCTCCTTGCCCTGGAGCCTGAAAATTCACTGCAAATGCCATGCTAATTGAATTAACCCATTTTAATTTGTGTCCAGCAGAGCAGCTATGAAACAGTATTTGCACCTACTTTGTTTAGATCTTTGCTTTGGATTTTTAGGTTGGCTTTCCCAGTTATTATTATTGGCACCAATCCATGCTCTGTGTGCTCACCATGCACATGCATATACTGAGCATGTGCAATGCACAAATTTAGAGTGTACATGGCACACACCTCCATTGCACATGTGGGGCACATGTGCATGCTGCCAATGGCATGCACACAATCTTGGATTGGCGTCGTTATTATTTATTATTTATATAGTGCCAGCAATGGGCCTGGTGCTCAACTATTGTCATAAGCAACAGATTCCTGCTGCAGGGGATTTGCACTCTAGAATGGACACAGGGACCTGGAATGGACAATGGACCTGGTAACAAAGGAGAGGGATAAATAAGGAGAGACAGGGATACATTCAAAGTTGAGAAGTTACAGATGCCTGCAGTAGAGTGGTTCCATAAAAAAACCAAATATCCAAACAAAAATGACTGAAAAACTGGAAAAAGAGGGGTATAAACTAAAGAGCAAATATTCAGATATTCAGAGTGCAATCCAAATAATATTCATGCTTCAACTGTACTGGGAACTAGCAGGGCTCATGGCCTGGACAGTACATGAAGGATGTGCCAAGCTGCCAATCTTAACTAGGGTTATCACTTCTCCCAATTTGACCCTGAGATTTCCATTTTGATCTATGGAAATTTCAGGGTCAAACTGTGAGGGGTAGCAACTGTAGTCCTACCAGGGTCCTACTAATACATGGCATGAAGGTGGAGGCAAGACACTGGGTGTAAACAAAGGAGACAGGGACATACTAGATCTCCTGGCTGCCCAGGGAAGGACCACTGCAGCTGCCATTGCTCAGGTTGGTGGAGAGGGCAGTTCAAATGAATACCCCCCTCCCTCCCTGGAATCTGGACTGGGGGTGGGGAGGGCCTGCTGTTAGAACAGTCCCTCTATGCCATGGGTTGGTTGGGGATCTGTCCATCACATGGGACAGGACTCCTGGACACCTGTTGCCCAGAGGCTCAGGCACCCAAAAGAAGCTACACCAAACAGCTTAAATTGGGGGCCTCAGAGTAGTGTGCTCACCTGGTCCACCAAACAGCTGATTGGGAGGGCCTAGAGGAGCATAGTCACCTAGTCTGTGTGCACATGCCAAACAGCTAATCAGTGGGAACCTGGAGGAGCATAATCATCTGAGTCCTTCAATCAGCTGCTTGGTGCGCACATCTAGGTTAGGTGAGCACACGCCTCCTGTCCTCTTATCAGCTGTTTGGCAGCCAGGGGGAAAGCTCTTCTCTGTCCCCTCCCCTCAATGAGCTGTTTGGCAGACCAGGTGAGGATTAGGACAAAAACTTGATCTAGTGTCTTATTTTTCTCTGTGAGAATCATGGTTCCATCTCGGCTTGTTCTGACAGATGAGAATGAGCCAACAGTCAGCAATATCTCAACTGCATTGTTGTCGAGAAACACGAGGGGAAAAAAAGCAACTATGCATGTGCAGAATGACCGCTGAGGTCATTCTGCACATGCACAGCCCTTTTCCAAAATGGTGCCTGCAGTATCACCTACATTTTGAAAGAGGACAGCCATTGTATGCACATGCAGATCAGGTGACGCTACTGGCTGCATGCACAGTTCTTGTTGTTGTTGTTGTTTTTACAAGGTATCTTGCAAGATTTTGCACTGGGGATGAGATCTGGGTACCCAGCATGAAATCCCCAAAGATACACTTGAAGATCAATAGGGCTTCTTGCTTTACCCTAGTGAGCATGCTTCTCCAGCCCACCCTCCCGCACTCAGGTTACTCAGTCTACTGCGGGCTACTGTCTCGTTTGCTTTCACCCACTGTTTGATTGTTCAGGCGGATACATGCTTACTGTGCAGAGATCATACACAGCCAATTACCTGCTTGTGAATTCAGAAGACCAAGGTTCAAGGCCTGTAGCCCTCCTTGAGTCCTGACAATAGCATACCAACCTATTGAGAGCTACATTTCATAGTTCTGTTAATCCTGACAGCAAACCGCAGTAGTAAAAAAATAAAATGGCTATTGCTTCTTTAACACAGAACATTTTAGATTAGAAAATGAAAAATGACTTGACTTTCATTTTTTTTTAAATTGATTATCCTTTTTTAAAAAAAAGAAAGAATATTCATTGCTCTGATTTCAGTGTTTTTTAAAATCCTTAACTATACTCCCATTTATAAGGTAAATTTTCATCTTTTGTTAAATTACAGACTGGAATGGATGCTTTGTTTTTAATTACTTTTAAAACCGTAAAATATAGGACTATAAAGGATGCATTCTTCAGCTCCGTGATACGTTTATTTACTTTGCTGTGGTTCTGGAGCTCACTGAATGTTTATAATTACGTTGTGTAACCATGCGAACCTTCAGCTGGTGTTTGCTGTTTTTAAAGCGGTTTTGTTCTGCATTTTGAAATAAGGCGATGGTACGCTACGCCATGAAAATTATGCAGTTTTCTTTAATCTAAATGAACAATGTAGAAAAGCCTACTTCAGAAATAATTGTTATATTTAAAGTTAAATGCTGCTGAGGTGCACAAAAGAATGATGTTTTAATACAAATTCAACTGTCTGCACTTTAGTCATCACAGAATCTTAATCCGAATCCTACAGGCTCATGCCTCAAGGACAGGACCCCTCCCTCCACCCACAGAGAATCCTAGTGCAACTCCATTCCTTTTCCAAAAGGGCTTTAATGGCCACAGCAGTCATTTTGCGCACGTGCAGAGTGTTTTTATGAGGTTCTCGAGAATCTCACAAGATTTTTTTAAAACCTCAGCAAGAATGCAAG
>QEPC01008920.1:142000-161344 GCA_003113815.1 Sphenodon punctatus
CCCCCCCCCCCCGGTCCCTCCAGCTGAGGCTGATTCTGCACAGAGAACCCATCTGGAACAAGATCGCTTAGAATAGGGCCCGATTCATTGTCCAGCAGGTTTCTGTAATACACACGAGGTTGACGTCCCACTCAGGGATTAACTCCCGGATGGTAGATGACTGATTAACCACTGACCTTGCATTTAGCAGCACCAGGCCAAGGCCTGGAGTCTCCTGGGCCTCAATCCACAACCTTCCCACATGGGGGGTTGAGGGGGGAATGGGCACAAGGCACCGCTCCCTCCTCACTGATGAAATACCCCTCCCTTTTGTACTATATCTCTCCCGACCCATAACAACCCCAATAGCTGTGGAAGTCCTCCCATCCTCAGAGAACTCCGTTTGACACCCACCCACTATGGACTGCCCCGACACATCAGTCGGGAACACATCATTTGGAGGTTGGACTAGATTACCTTTGAAATACCTTTCAACTTCTCAGATCTATGATTTGATTGCTTGCCTGACCAAAATAATATTTATTTTTTACAGGGCACACTATATACACAATTCAAATCCATTGAATTCAGCTAACTAAAAGATTCTCAGTCATTGTGATGAAGTTTGGACAAGTCTCTAAGTAACTTTTATATGACTTGTTCTATGAGGAGCTAGAACATGTTTTGCAACAGTAATTGCCTGACATTACTATGAAGGCTTGGCTGAAATTGTATTACGAGGAGGTTGTTGAAGCAGATCAAGAAGGTTGAGAATAATCAAACTGCTACTACTACTACTAATAAAAATAATAATGAAGAAACGAGGTAGAAGTTTGAAGAGAAGACACTTTGTGGAGTAATTTCCTGCATAGCAGTATGCATGATTCATTTCTGGAGTGAAGAAGAAGAAGAAGAAGAAGAAGAAGAAGAAGAAGAAGAAAAGGGTGGTAACTGAATAAAATGCACCATACAAAAATGTAAACAATGCTAGAATATGCCTTTTACATTCATATTTTCACTCTTGGTATGTACTGGAAATGTACTACTTACCACATACCATGTAGCTGAAGGAATACTCCAGTTTGCTATCATTTTTGTTGCCACTGAGGGTTTTTTAAGATTATTTTAAAAGTACTTAATATTTTACAAAACAGTGAAGTGTAAAGTTATACTGCCTGACTAAATTGAACAACGTGTGCCTCCTTCCCAATACATACTTATCTGGGACCACACAATGGGGCCCAATCCTAAACCTGCATATGCACCCACAAGTTACACATGGTTTGTGTGTGGTTTGCAAGCAAATCATATTTCCCATAAAGGGGATGTGTGTGGGCTGTGTACACGCTGTGTGTACACCGCACGCACAGCCCGCAGGGTTTAGGATGGGCCCCCTGTGTCCTCAGCTATGAATAGGGATGTGCGAACGCGGTTCAGACGTTCGGTGTTCAGTCTGAACTTGGCCCGTTCGTATGGCAGAAACAAATGGCAGAACCAAACGCGGAAGTGGCCGAACAGTTCAGCCGTGTTCCAATGAGTTTGGTGGGCTCGGGCGGGAAAAACAGGGCTGGAAGGACCAGGTGCAGACTTACTGGCGCCAGGGGTGGAGGCCAGGGGTGTTCTCAGGGCCAAATGATACCAATAGCGAAAAAAAATATTTGAATTTGGTATCGATATCAGTACTGATAGCGCTATTTTGAATGTTCAGCAATGTTCTGCCAAACAAAACTCCGCCGAACCGAACAACCGAACCCGAACTCGGTTTTCGAACTGAACGACCGAACGACCGAACATCCAAACCACGTTTTGTTTGCACATCCCTACCTGTCAGCAGGCATTTTCAGATGTCTCCCTCTCCCAGCAGTTTGTCTTCCTAATCCATTGCCATCCTCCTGTTTCACCCACTACCACACATTTACCTCTGTAGTTTCATTTATTTAGATTAGATTTGATAAATTTAGGTGTTATTTTTATTTTTTACCCCTCCCTGTGTTCTTTCTAACTCCCCTCCATTGAATCCTTCCCTCCTCCCTGTATATATTCCATCCCTGATTCCTTTCCCCTGTTTTTGGATTTTATTTAGAGTAGCATTAGATTGATTAAGCTTTCATTTCAATTTTGTACCGCCTCTGTTGTGCCATGGGTTCTGTTACCAGGCAATCCAATGTCTGCTGCTGCTGCTGCCAATGCCACTTCTGCTGTTTGTGCCACGGGTTCTGTTCCCCGGGCAACGCAATGTCTGCTGCTTCTGCTACTGCTGCCAATGCTGCCTCTGCTCTCTGTGCCATGGGCAATCCAATGTCTGCTGCTGCTGCTGCTGCCAATGCCGCCTCTGCTGTCTATGCCATGGGTTCTGTGCCCTGGCCATCCAATGTCCGCTGCTGCTGCCAATGCCGCCTGTGCTGTCTGTGCCACGAGTTCTGTACCTGGACAATCCAATGTCCATTTCTGCTCCCTATGCTGTCTGTGCCACGGGTTCTGTTCCCCAGTAACCCCGTGTCCGCTTTTGCTGTCTCTGCTGTGGAACGGGTACTGTGCCCCAGCAATCCAATGTCTGCTACTGGGTGACCACTTTATTCACCACCGGAAAAGGTAGGGTTGACCGATTGGCAGAATAGCTTGTTCACATTCGGAGACTAGGATGCAATCCTGCAACACCCGGCCAAGTAGGGATGCCAGCCACCGAACCCTGGCTGGGCCTCTGCCACTGTTACATCTATGCCAGCCATTCTGCAATACCCGGCTGAGCAGGGGTGCCAGTCACTCCATCACCAGGACACACCGTCAGGGTTCTAGGGCCTACGTTCCAGGCTGTGTCGGTGTAGCTCAAGCTCATTGTCTGCAAAAGTTCCACATCCTGGCCAGCCATCCTGCAACGCCTGGCCAAGCAGGTGTGCCAGCCACAGAGTCCCGGATGGGCCTCTGCTGCTGCTACTCCTACAATGCAAGCCAGCCTGCAATGCCCAGCCATGCAGAGGTGCCAGCCACTGAGCCCTGGCTGGGCCTCTGCCACTGCTCCACCAATGCCATCCAGTCTGCAATGCCCAGATGAGCAGGGATGCCAACCACTCCAACCCCAGTACCCACCCTCAGGGTTCTGGGGCCTACGGTCCAGGCAGAGGGCTGTCATTCCAATTCATCTAGAAGCTGCCACTCTAGTCCCAGGACCCATCATCAGGGTTATGGGCCTGTCATTCCGCTCACATGGAGCTTTCATTCCATCATATCGAGAAGCAGTCACTCCAGCCCCATGACTCACCCTTAGGGTTCTGAGGCCTATGTTCCAGGCAGGGAGGGCTGTCATTCCACTTCATCCAGAAGCTGCCATTCCTGTCCCAGGACCCAACGTCAGGGTTCTGGGACCATCATTCCACTCACGGGGAGCTGTCATTCCACCGTATCAAGAAGCAGCCACTCCAGCCCCAGGACCCACCATCAGGGTTCTGGGGCCTACGTTCCAGGCAGGGAGGGCTGACCATTCACATTATCCAGAAACTGCCACTCCTGTCCCAGGACCCACCATCAGGTCTCTGGGGCCATCATTCCACTCACAAGGAGTTGTCATTCCACCACTTCAAGAAGCAGCCAGCCACTCCAGCCCCAGCTCCAACCGTCAGGGTTCTGGGCCTACATTCCAGGCAGGGAGGAATGTCCATCCACATCACCCACAAGCTGCCACTCCAGCCCCAGGTCCCACCATCAGGGTTTTAGGGCCTACGTTACAGGCAGGGAGGACTGTCCATCCATGTCATCCAGAAGTTTCCACTCTAGTCCCAGGACCCACCATCAGCATTCTGGGGCTGTCATTCCACTCATGGGAAGCTGTTATTCCACCACATCAAGAATCAGCCAGTCCAGCCCCAGGACCCACCACCAGGGTTCTGGGACCTACGGCCCAGACAGGGAGGGCTGTCATTCAACTTCATACAGAAGCTGCCACTCCTGTCTCAGGACCCACCATCAGGGTTCTGGGGTCTACGTTAGAATCAAGGGGAGCCATTATTGCACTGCATCAAGAAACAGCCAGTCCAGCCCCAGGACCCAGTACCAGGGTTCTGGGGCCATCATTCCACTAACAGGGAGCCATGATTCCACTGCATCAAGAAACAGCCAGCCACTCCAGCCCCAGGACCCACCCTCAGAGTTCTGGGGTTTACATTCCAGCCAGGGAGAGCTATCGTTCCACTTCATCCAGAAACTGCCACTCCTATCCCAGGACCCACTGTCAGGGTTCTGGGGCCATCATTCCACTCATTGGGAGCTGTCATTCCACCACTTCAAGAAGTAGCCAGCCACTCCAGCCCCAGGACCCACCCTCAGGGTTCTTAGGGTTACATTTCAGGCAGGGAGGGCTGCCATTCCACTTCATCCAGAAGCTGCCACTCCTGTCCCAGGACCCACCTTCAGGGTTCTGGGGCTGTCATTCCACTTACGTGGACCTGTCAGTTCATCACATCAAGAAGCAGCCAGCCACTCCAGCCCCAGAACCCACCCTCAGAGTTCTGGGGTCTATGTTACGGGCAGGGAGGGCTGTCATTCCACTCCATCCAGAAGCTGCCACTCCTGTCCCAGGACCCACCATCAGGTTTCTGGGGCCTATGTTACAGTCAAGAGGAACCATCATTCCACGGCATCAAGAAACAGTCAGTCCAGCCCCAGGACCCACCATCAAGGTTCTGGTGTCATCATTCCACTCACAGGGAGCCATCAATCCACTGTATAAAGAAACAACCAGCCACTCCAGTCCCATGTCCCACCGTCAGGGTTCTGATGCCGCCATTCCGCTCACAGGGATCTGTTATTCCACCGCATCAAGAAGCAGCCAGCCACTCCATTCCCAAGACCCACCCTCAGGGTTCTGGGGCCTACGTTTCAGGCAGGGAGGGCTGTCCATCCACATCATCCAGAAGCTGCCACTCTAGTTCCAGGACCCACCATCAGAGTTCTGGGGCCGCCATTACAGTCAAGAGGAGCTATCATTCCACTGCATCAAGAAACAGCCACTCCAGCCCCAGGATCCACCCTCAGAGTTCTGGGGCCTATGTTACAGGCAGGGAGGGCTGTCCATCCACATCATCCAGAAGCAATAGGGGTGCAGCTGCTGCTCAGCCTGATGCTGGTGCTGCTACTGCAAGGGCTGTGGGCAGGGATAGACCCTGCTGACTCCCACCATCCCCAGGGGCATCCTGCTGCTGCTTCCACACGCTCTCCAGAGCCCTCCCTCTCTACCTGCCAGAACCTCTCCACCAGCTCACCCTTCCAGTGGCCATAGAGCAGTGTCTGGCATGCCATGCTGCTCTTGACTCTGGGGTCCAGCATGGTTGCCAACACATATTCTTCCTACTGCAGGAACTCATCAAATGGTGAGTTCAGCCCTGCCTTCAGGTGCCACACCAAGGCAACCGCCTCAACCACCAGATTCTTGCACTGAGGGTCACAATCCTGCCCCTGGAGAATCTCCTCCAGCCTCCTGAGGAGACTCTGCACCAGAGGGGTAACCTGGCTGATGGTGACCATGCAGGAGCTGATGGTCTCTGTCACGGCCAGGAATGGTCTCAACACAAAGACCATGAGCCAGGATCTCCCATTCCACCCCATTGTACTCTGGAGGTGCCCTGATGTCTGTCACCAGTTGAACCTGATGCAAGACGGCTTTCTGCTCGAGAAGCCACTCGCGCATCAGGAAGTGGGAACATGGAGGAATTCCACCTGTTGGACACATCCTGCACCAGGGGTTAAGTGTTGATTCGATAACCCCTGGGATGGGCAACCCTGTTTGGGAGACTTTCAAGTCTCGAGAGGGGGAAGGCTTCCTTTTCTTCCTTGCCACATACAGGGGCAAGTGTCGCCAACACAAACCCTGAGAAGGATAAGCAGATATATTTATATTTAAAGTAGATTTCCCCTAGGGGTTGAGTGTTGACCCGCGCAACCCTTGGGAAGGGTAAGGCTGGTAGTGGAAGTAAGCTTACACCTGAGCGATCCCTATCGTAGGCCAGGTTTACAAACCCTAGGATGAGTTATGTCCAGGAAAGCTTCCCTTTCCATTCAGGTTATAGTAGGTGTTAACCCACTCTCACAGTTCATAGGTACCGATATGTCTTACTTTGTCCTGTAAGCGTTGGTATGGTATTTTTTTATGTATTGCTTTATTGCTTGCTTTTACTTTGTATTTATATTTGTTATGACCTATGGTCAAACAATAAATAACTACTACTACTACACCAGCTGGTGCACTGGGGAGCCTTGCTCTGCCTGCTTCACCTTGAGGAGGCTGCTTCCCTTCACACTCCGGTTAAAGAAACTGGCAACCTTCCTTCCCTGCTTGATCATGGAGCTAAGGGTGCCTGCCCCAATCCCCTTCTCCCCCAAGCCAAGAGCATCCCTGACTACCAGGCAAGGGATGCTGGTGAAGCCCCCCTCATGGACTGCCCTCAATATGTTGGCTGCGTTGTGCGTCACCATGCACCCCTTGGTAAAGGGAGCGCCTGACGTGACCCACTCCCTCACCATGGCGGTCAGGGGTGCTTCGATGTTCCAAGAAGTGTGGGGCCCATGGCATCCATGACTTCTGCCTGAAGCAGGGCCCACCTATACCCTGCTTTGGGACCCGTCCTGCCACTGCCAAACGCTGCCTCCGGGTCCTGCCACCAGTGCGTCTTCAGTCACTGCCAGGTAAGCTTGCTGTACGTTCCTACTCGACCACAGGTTGGTGGTGAAGTGGATGGTGGCATCCCCAGCCCCTGCCATCTGCTCCCTCACCCGCTCCTTTAAATCCTAGTCCAGGGATGGCACCACCTGCCGACTCAGGGTGGTGCTGGCAGGCCTCCAGTTGTGCTTGCTCTATGCTGTGCTGGGTTCTCCACTTCTTGTCACCATCAGGACTGGACATTTCAGGCTGCTAGACATCAACGGAACAGCAGCAAAGGCCCTGCCAGGACTTGGTGGCTGGCCTGGCACCCCTGCTTGACTGGGCGTTGCAGGTTGCCAGGCATCGGTCGCAGTCTGACTCAGGGTGGTGTGCGAGGGCAGCTTAAACTGGAGGGGTGGGGCAGGAAGCCAATCAGGCACCTAAACCCCATGTTTCTGACCACAGAGAAGGGCTGCCCATCGAGCGCAATCATTTCCCCCAAGAAGCACGTGGCTTTCAGTTGAAATCCACGCCATCCTCCACACATCCTGCAGCTGCCAATGGACTTGGCAGTTGCCCCCACCCCAGCTCCTCCATGGAGCACTGACACTTCTGGGCCTAAACTAACTGCTGCTGCTGCACCACTGACAGCACTGATGGGAGGGGCAGAAAATGGTGACAACACAGCTCTCGGAGGGACGTGTGGCTGGCCCTGTCCAAAGTGGCCACGCATCTCTTGTCCTGCCCACCAACAAGTGTCCCCAGCGAGTGGGTGTTCTCTATGGCGGGGGACATTTGCTCACTGCACCGCCTGAGATTGAGGCCAAGTTGGTGGAGCAGTTACTTTTCATCAAGGTGAACCTTTCACTGCTGGGATTCCCCGAGCTGCCCATGGACATGGATTGATGGTGCAGTGGTACATGCCATCCCATGCCAGGGGAAGTCTTGGGATGGGGCTCCTCCTCAATCTGGGCTGCTGCTGCTGTGCTGAGGTGCTGTGCTGTCCCTCCCTCCCAATGTCCGGCACCTGCCCTGCCCCCCCTCTCTCTCTCTGTCTCACTAGATGGCCTCAGATGGCCTATCTGACTGACCTCATGACACCAGGTGGCATTGAGAAGCTCTAAGTCTGCCAGCCAGCCTCTGTCTAGATGATCTTGGCCTGCCTATGTGACTGGCTCTCTCTTTCTCGAGCGCACTCCTTATCTGAGTGACCTGCCAAGGTCCCAACCTGCCTTCCCTACTGCCTCTCACACCTCGTTGCCTGTCTGCCAGCCCTGGTAGCCACCCTCAAACCCTGTCTCAACTTGTCTTTGGGTGCTCATGCCATGCTGTGTGTCTGCTGCTTCTGCTGCTGCTGCCATAGGTTCTGCTACCAGGCAATCCAATGTCTGCCGCTGCTCCACCGATGCCTGACAGCCTGCAATGCCCAGCCAACTAGGAGTGCCAGACCAGCCACCAAGCCCCAAGCTTTCCTGGCCTTTGCTGCTGCTGCTGCTGCTCAGTCTCAGCCAGTCAGCCATGGTGCCATGGGCACCCTCAGGGGCCAAGCGCCAAGTCTTCCTGCCCCGAAAAACCGGGGTGCTAAGTGCCAAACCTTTCCGGTCTCTGCTGCTGCTGCTGCTGCTGTGTCTCCGATGGCCTGCTATGCCCCCACAGGCCCCCCTGGAGCGCCCCAAGTCTCCGCCGCAGCCGACCTTTTCAAACATTCAGCTGGTCCAAAGTCCGTGGGACCGAACCCACGAACCCGAACTAAGTTTTCAGGCCAAACAGCTGAACATCCAAACCCCGTTCCGTTCACATATCCCTATCAGAAACCACCCACTGTTTGGAGATCCCATCGTAACACCTTAACTTGGTAGCTGATTGGGCGTTTGCTGTGGTGTGCCCCTTCAGCATGGAACTTGCTCCTCCAGAAGTTCATTTTAGTTCTTCCCACCTCACCTTTCACAATTGCCTGAAGACTTATGTCTTCTCCAGCTTTTTTAAGATCCGCTGCTGGTTTCCCTTGATATGTTTTCTCTTCCAACTTTCTCTTCCCCTTTTAAACGGTTTTAAAATTTATTTCAAATAGATTTGATGTTATTTTATCATATGTTATGAAATGAAATGAGTGCCATTTGGTGGGAAAGCGCTATAGAAAAAAATCATTATTTTTTTTCTCTATTCACCTGAAACTATTTTGTCTTAGATATTTCACACTGCCTAAAGCAGAAGTGTAGAACCTTTTCCATTTCATGGGCCACTCTGAAAATTGGTACAAACTAGCGGTGTGCAGCAGGCCCCCATGTTGTTTTCGCTTTTCGTTGTTTTCATTATTCAAAAATGTCGTTTTAGTTATCATTATTAACAACAATCAGATATCGATCAGATATTGCTGAGCGGCTCACCCCTCCCAACACAGGCACAGTTCAAAAGTTCAACCCTGTTAAGACTCCAAGATGTCTGCTCCCTCCTCCCTTCTCTACATTTTCCCTCCAACACCCAACTGCTAGAGCACTAATAATAGCAACAATGATAACAACGTTGTCGTTGTTGGTATTGTTGGTTGTCATTTTTTGTATTTTCAGTTGTCATTATCATTATTCTTGGTTGTCATTTTTGTTATTGCAATAACGAAAATGACAATTTTCATTCTCGTTATTGTAACTATGAAAATGACTTGCACACCCCTAGTACAAACTCCATGGGCCAGATAGGAGATGGAGACTGAAGTGCTTAAAGGATGTGCTTATGATGGGAGAAGGAAGAGGAGGGTCCAGGTCATGGATCCATCTCCTATCCTTGAGTGCCTGCCTTCATCTGCTCTCTTCCCCTGAGATCACTCTTTCTTTGAACTTTAGGGACTGTATCCATTGACTAGATCAAGGAATTAGAAAGGGGGCAAATTTATTTATTTATTTACTTATTTATTTATTTTATCTGTTCACATTTATACCCCGCCCCTCCTGAAACAGCCTGGGGGCAGCTAAATAAATAAAATGATACGTAGAGAGTAATATCCGAAAGTTGGGCTTCCAGCCAGAGTACTGGGATCAGAAAAATCTGGGCATAATGATTAAGGAGATAGCCGATAGGCTCTCTGATATAGAATTGCAGGAGGAAATGGCCAGTATTAGGGCTTCCCCCCATGTAGCGGAGTATCTTTTGTATACTCATTTGCGCTCAGCCTTGGCCTCGTATTTGACTTCAGGTTTATCGGAAAGGGCAAAATATCTTTTTATGTGCGCCCGCTATAATGCACTACCTTCTATGGTATTGGAAGGACAATTTAATGCGGTGGAATTTGTGGACAGAGTGTGCCCATTTGATAGACAGCATGTCGAGACAATAGCTCACATTTTGTTCAGCTGCCATTTATACACTTCGCCTTCATTTTCTGGCTGCCTTCTTGCAGAAATTCCCAGGCAGGTCTGAGAACAATTTGTTTAGTCTGGCTTTAGCAGACCTGGATATGTCAATCATGTCTGCAGTAACCCAATACTTGATTCAGCCTCCGGAAACTGTTTTTACAGTTAAAACACCCATTGGAACAATAGTCAGGGTCATGACACTTATGGGTCTTGTATGTTTGTATGTCAATGTTGTGTAGCAGGGGGTATGAGGGGTTTAAATTGACCAAGGTTAGGTAACCTGGACTGATGTATATTTTGTATATTGTATTTGTGAAGCCTTTTGTTTTTTGTTTGTTTGTGTGGCTTATGGCCGTAATAAAGAATTTGAATAAAATAATAATAAATAATAATAATATTTGTCAATCTGATTTGGCCCACATGCTGGAGATTCACCAGCCCTTGCCTAAAGCATATGACACAGATGCAGCACAGAATAGCAGTTCCTATTTCTTATCAAGGCAGAGAGGTACCAACATTTTCAGAAAACACCATTGCTGTGAATCAGGTTTTTTTTTCTAGATACAAAATTGTTCTGACCAAGGCGTCTCATTGGGTATTTTCAGACATTACGAGATCATGCTCAACCACCGTGAACCACGGTCAATCCCGCGGCGGGGCCAAAGCACCCTGAACATCTGTTCGGCAGCCGCCAGATGTTCACCACAGTCAATACCCACATGGGGTCAATTCCAACCATGCTTCCGGGGCTCCCCATGGGACATTCTCCAAAAGCATGGTCAAAGAGATCCCCACCAGGAAACAACAAAAAGTAACATCTGGACGGCAATCCCTGGCCGGAATCAAAGAAAATGATTCCAAGCTGGGGACAAAGCATGCAGCATCGCTGCCAGGCAACCAGCAACAACACAGGCAGCGGAGGGAGATTTAAATGGAAACCTGAAGCAGGGAAGCGTGGCTGTATGGAGCGAGGAGGGAGGCGGAAGAGAGTGGTGGGGGAGAGAGCGAGGGTGGAGGAGGAGGAGGCAGGGGCAGCGGTGGAGGGAGCGCAGAGGGAGGAGGGTGAGGCGGGGGTCATGCTGAGGATGGAGGAGGCAGAGGGACAACACCTGCAGCAGCTGGGACAGGATGGCCTGGGGATAGAAGCCGGACCGGGGGAGGAGGCACCCCGGAAACAGGTATGGGGACCCAAGGGGAGAGGAACAGGGGTCACGGGGCACCAAGGGGGGGCAGGAGACCTTCCCTGGCACCCGACAGGGATGGGGGAAAGAGGGCAGCCCGCGAGAGGAACCAGAACCACACCCAAACATAACCCCTCCCTCCCCTGCGTCCCACAGACATGAAAATGGGCCCGGGTGGACGAGCCCCCGGAGGACACCGACCCAGCCCGGGTGGAGGAGGAGGCAGTGGAAGAGGTGGTGGGGGTGGGGGAGGAGGAGGAGGAGGAAGAGGAGGAGGAGGACCCACAGGGGAGATGAGGAAGGAGGCCCTACCACTGAGGGGACCAGTGGGGGCTGCAGGAGACTCAGGACTTCATATGGATCTGGGGGAACCTGGGGTACAAGTTGGAGCTTGCGCTCAACCAGCAGAATGAGCATGTCTACCAGTACATAGTGTGAGACATGGGGGCGGTGGGGCACCATCGCACCATGGCACAGTGCGGCTCCAAGGCCAAGGAGCTGAAGAGGGGGTACAAGGCCAGAAGGGACAACACTAGGCGGTCCGGACACGGAGCCTGGACCATCCCCTTCTACGATGGCCTGGACTGCATCCTGCACATGAAGGGGTTGATAGTCACCCCATGGCTCATGGGGAGCGCAGTGGTCCAGGGCAGGGAATGGGCCGAGGTACCCCCTCCCGTCGCTACCCCCTGGTAGACACAAGCTCCAGGGCCCCGGGCCCCCAGGAGAAACGTCCCGGGACCTCCGTCATCTGCAGCTCCCGCACCTGGACAGAAGCCCAGAGAGCCCCCACCCCCAGGCCGGAGAGGTGGAATCTGAGGCCAGAAGCCTCATGACTCTCAGCCAGTGGTCCCAGGGGGAGCATTCCCACATGGAGGGGCCGGCCTTGGAGGGATCCGAGACCAACATTGAGGATAAGCAGGCAACCGGGAGAAGAGAGGGACCGGGCCCTCGGGGGAAGGGGCCAAGGGGGGAATTAACGGGTCAGGGTCAACCCCAGCCCCCACAAGCAAGGTCAGAAGGGGGCGCGGGACCCTCCTGGGCACCTGCACGCCCCTACACCAACAATCCCCCCTCCTCACCCACAGGGCACGGAACACCCCGGCACCAGACCTAGGTGGGTGATCAGGCCAGCACTGAGGACCCCGGGCAGCAGGTTGAGGAACCAGGTGAGGCACGCGTTCCAGTTGGGAGGGCCCACAGGGGCACTGGGAGGGGTCCAGGGCCACTCGGAGATGGTGGGAGGGACCGGGGAGGGGGTGGGAAGGGGCCGGGTGACACACCTGGGGGGCCATGGAAGCCCAGGCCCATCCCAGGGCTGAGGGCAGACTCCCAAGGCAGTCACTGTCTCCAGGGCCCATGCCCCCAGCACAGCGCATGACGGAGCACTGAGCATGGGTCCTCCGGCTGAGGGAGGACCAGGCAGAGGACATCATCTGGACCTCGGTGGAACAGGGGGAGAGGATGATAGCAGCCGTGGACTGGATGGAGGTGACCATCGAGCAGTTCCTTGAGCAGGCGGAGGCATGGGACATGAGACTACAGGCCGAGGTGCACCTGGAGCGGAGGCAGGAGCGCCGGGAGCACAGCAGGCAGGTGGAACCGCTCAGGGGGCTGGAGCAGGCCATCACAGGGATGGTGCGGGAGCACTCTGCCAAAATGGACAGGTCCGATGTTATTGGCACCTCCTTGCTCCTGCACGCGGGCACCATGTGTGCCTATGTGATGGCAACTGCCCCTCCAGGCACCCTTCATTCCCCAGGCCCTCTGCTAGGACCCTCAGTGCCCCCACCCCCTCCCCAACCCCCTCCCCAACCGCCCCAGCCACCTCCATGCCCCCAGGGGCCGTGCATCCACCTCCCGGTCCCCCCTGCCCTCCGGAGGGTGCAGCCACTCAGGGGGGCCACCCAGGTCCCTGGCCCGCCCTCCCCCAGTCACCAGCCCCCCCCTTCCAGCCCAGGAGGCATCCCAGGACACTGCTGGGGACACGGACAGCAGTGGAAAGGAGAGCTCACAGAGCTCCATAGTGGTCGCTGGGTGCATAAGGGGGCGACCAAGGAAATGTGGGGGATGGTGGAGAAGGGGTGGAAGAGGGAGTGCACTGTAAGGTGGGGGGCACTATAGGGGGCGGGGTCTGGCTGGGGTGGAGGGAGAGGGGTCGGGTGCACATGTACAAGCAGGTGAAATAAATGTTTGCACTATATTGCCTCCCGTGCCCATTACGGGGTGACAGGGGTGGGGTGGTGGGGTATTGGACCATCTCCCATGTAGGGGCTGAGCCTGGGAACCCCCGGGGGTCGGCTGGGTTGTTGTAGGCCTCACACTTTAGTCTCCCAACTGATATGCCTTGCCAGGGCGTCTTGGATGTGCTTGGCATAACGTTACTCCCTGGGGTTCTCGGCATTCACGTACAGGGGCACCAGGCCGGGGGGCCGGGTGGGCTCGGGGTATTCCAGGGCTGCCCCCTTGGTCTCACACACATTGTGCAGCACACAGCAGGCACCGATCACCAGGGCCGAGGTCTCCATGTTGTAGTCCAGCCAGCCAGCGAGGCTCCTCCAGCGCTGCTCGAGGGCCCCGAAGGCTTGCTCCACCATGGTCCTGCTGGAGCACAGGCGGGTATTGTATAGCACCTCCACAGGGTTGTGTGTGACAGGGAACACCTTCATTAGTCACCGGGTCAGGGGATAGGCAGGGTCACCCAGGATACAGGAGGGCATCAGTACACCCTCAATCCAGGTCATCCCCATGTCAGCAAAGTTCCCCCGGAACATCCGGGCATAGAAGTGGAAGATGATCATGATCCGGGCGTCGTGACTGTGGCCGGAGTTGCCTGTGAAAATGTTTATAAACTGGCCCCTGTGATCTACAACCACCTGAAGCTGCAGGGGGTGATACCCGTGCCTGTTGACATACTCTGCGGCCTCCCCTGTGGAGGGGCAGAGGATCTCGATGTGGGTGCTGTCCACGGCACCCATGCAGTTGGGGAAGCCTCCTGCTGTGAATCCTGCCATCACGGCCCCCTGGTCCACCAGTTGGATCACTCTGTCCAGGAGCATGCCCTCCACAGCCTCGCACACATCCCGGAGGATACAGGCAACGGTGGTCAGGCCAACCCCGAAGTGCTTGGAGACTGACCGGCAGGAGTCGGGCATTGCTAGGGCCCAGACCCCTTTAGCCACCTGCTGTACCATGGGGATGGGGGTCCTCATGGGGGTGTGCTGGAGCTCAAGCCAGGGCGTAAGGAGCTCAGCAAGCCAGAGCAAGGTGAGCTTGTCCATCCTAAAGTGGGCCCTCCAGGCTGTCTCATCCCACTGGGCCAGCGCCCTGGCCCACCAACCCTGTTCCCACTCCGTGACCCATATCCACCTGTCAATGGGCATAGCATGCAGGGCTGCATGGTCTCCCTCCCCCCATTGGAAGTGCCTGGCTGCCTCACAGAATGTCGCNCAGGGTCAACCCCAGCCCCCACAAGCAAGGTCAGAAGGGGGCGCGGGACCCTCCTGGGCACCTGCACGCCCCTACACCAACAATCCCCCCTCCTCACCCACAGGGCACGGAACACCCCGGCACCAGACCTAGGTGGGTGATCAGGCCAGCACTGAGGACCCCGGGCAGCAGGTTGAGGAACCAGGTGAGGCACGCGTTCCAGTTGGGAGGGCCCACAGGGGCACTGGGAGGGGTCCAGGGCCACTCGGAGATGGTGGGAGGGACCGGGGAGGGGGTGGGAAGGGGCCGGGTGACACACCTGGGGGGCCATGGAAGCCCAGGCCCATCCCAGGGCTGAGGGCAGACTCCCAAGGCAGTCACTGTCTCCAGGGCCCATGCCCCCAGCACAGCGCATGACGGAGCACTGAGCATGGGTCCTCCGGCTGAGGGAGGACCAGGCAGAGGACATCATCTGGACCTCGGTGGAACAGGGGGAGAGGATGATAGCAGCCGTGGACTGGATGGAGGTGACCATCGAGCAGTTCCTTGAGCAGGCGGAGGCATGGGACATGAGACTACAGGCCGAGGTGCACCTGGAGCGGAGGCAGGAGCGCCGGGAGCACAGCAGGCAGGTGGAACCGCTCAGGGGGCTGGAGCAGGCCATCACAGGGATGGTGCGGGAGCACTCTGCCAAAATGGACAGGTCCGATGTTATTGGCACCTCCTTGCTCCTGCACGCGGGCACCATGTGTGCCTATGTGATGGCAACTGCCCCTCCAGGCACCCTTCATTCCCCAGGCCCTCTGCTAGGACCCTCAGTGCCCCCACCCCCTCCCCAACCCCCTCCCCAACCGCCCCAGCCACCTCCATGCCCCCAGGGGCCGTGCATCCACCTCCCGGTCCCCCCTGCCCTCCGGAGGGTGCAGCCACTCAGGGGGGCCACCCAGGTCCCTGGCCCGCCCTCCCCCAGTCACCAGCCCCCCCCTTCCAGCCCAGGAGGCATCCCAGGACACTGCTGGGGACACGGACAGCAGTGGAAAGGAGAGCTCACAGAGCTCCATAGTGGTCGCTGGGTGCATAAGGGGGCGACCAAGGAAATGTGGGGGATGGTGGAGAAGGGGTGGAAGAGGGAGTGCACTGTAAGGTGGGGGGCACTATAGGGGGCGGGGTCTGGCTGGGGTGGAGGGAGAGGGGTCGGGTGCACATGTACAAGCAGGTGAAATAAATGTTTGCACTATATTGCCTCCCGTGCCCATTACGGGGTGACAGGGGTGGGGTGGTGGGGTATTGGACCATCTCCCATGTAGGGGCTGAGCCTGGGAACCCCCGGGGGTCGGCTGGGTTGTTGTAGGCCTCACACTTTAGTCTCCCAACTGATATGCCTTGCCAGGGCGTCTTGGATGTGCTTGGCATAACGTTACTCCCTGGGGTTCTCGGCATTCACGTACAGGGGCACCAGGCCGGGGGGCCGGGTGGGCTCGGGGTATTCCAGGGCTGCCCCCTTGGTCTCACACACATTGTGCAGCACACAGCAGGCACCGATCACCAGGGCCGAGGTCTCCATGTTGTAGTCCAGCCAGCCAGCGAGGCTCCTCCAGCGCTGCTCGAGGGCCCCGAAGGCTTGCTCCACCATGGTCCTGCTGGAGCACAGGCGGGTATTGTATAGCACCTCCACAGGGTTGTGTGTGACAGGGAACACCTTCATTAGTCACCGGGTCAGGGGATAGGCAGGGTCACCCAGGATACAGGAGGGCATCAGTACACCCTCAATCCAGGTCATCCCCATGTCAGCAAAGTTCCCCCGGAACATCCGGGCATAGAAGTGGAAGATGATCATGATCCGGGCGTCGTGACTGTGGCCGGAGTTGCCTGTGAAAATGTTTATAAACTGGCCCCTGTGATCTACAACCACCTGAAGCTGCAGGGGGTGATACCCGTGCCTGTTGACATACTCTGCGGCCTCCCCTGTGGAGGGGCAGAGGATCTCGATGTGGGTGCTGTCCACGGCACCCATGCAGTTGGGGAAGCCTCCTGCTGTGAATCCTGCCATCACGGCCCCCTGGTCCACCAGTTGGATCACTCTGTCCAGGAGCATGCCCTCCACAGCCTCGCACACATCCCGGAGGATACAGGCAACGGTGGTCAGGCCAACCCCGAAGTGCTTGGAGACTGACCGGCAGGAGTCGGGCATTGCTAGGGCCCAGACCCCTTTAGCCACCTGCTGTACCATGGGGATGGGGGTCCTCATGGGGGTGTGCTGGAGCTCAAGCCAGGGCGTAAGGAGCTCAGCAAGCCAGAGCAAGGTGAGCTTGTCCATCCTAAAGTGGGCCCTCCAGGCTGTCTCATCCCACTGGGCCAGCGCCCTGGCCCACCAACCCTGTTCCCACTCCGTGACCCATATCCACCTGTCAATGGGCATAGCATGCAGGGCTGCATGGTCTCCCTCCCCCCATTGGAAGTGCCTGGCTGCCTCACAGAATGTCGCAGGCCGGGTTCGGCCATGGCTCAGCTCCAGACACCCTCAGTGCCCTGAGTCTGGCAAGGCCTCTCTTGCACCCAGGGTGGTCCCTAAAGGCCCGTACAGCTCTGCAGGCCAGGGATACCCGCAGGCAGGTGCCCAGGTGCAGCTCCACATTAAGGAGGTGAAGCTGCTCCCCCCATTGGAAGTGCCTGGCTGCCTCACAGAATGTCGCAGGCCGGGTTCGGCCATGGCTCAGCTCCAGACACCCTCAGTGCCCTGAGTCTGGCAAGGCCTCTCTTGCACCCAGGGTGGTCCCTAAAGGCCCGTACAGCTCTGCAGGCCAGGGATACCCGCAGGCAGGTGCCCAGGTGCAGCTCCACATTAAGGAGGTGAAGCTGCTCGGTGTGGTTGTGGTATCACTCACCTGCGAACGCGAGGTGCATCCGGTAGGCAGCTGCCCTGTCCCAATCCATGGTGGTGGGGGCCCTGGGGGTTGGGGGATGGTTATGCAGACCTGGTGATGGCCTGGGTGGCCCAGGGCCCCGCCCCCAGCTGCCCGGGCCTCTCACCATGAAGCTGATGTCCGTGGGTGTGCTGTTGGGTGCACCTGCTGTCCTGCCTTGGGGCCTAGAGCTCGCATGGGTGCACGTGGCTGTGCATTCCATGCACAGCTGCATGCCTTCTGCCATCAGCCCCCTCCCCGTCCCTGTTTGCAACATCGTGTCCTTGCCGGCCTGATTAGCGGTCCTGTATGGGCGCTTGTTTCCTGCAGCTGTGCCGGGTCCGCACCCCACGCCTCGCTCTGTTGCTATACAATGTTGCAGTCCCTGTCCACCTGGCTTGTCCTTGGTACCCCTCACCCCCCCCCGGCCCTGGAGGGGATGTGTTCTCCCTGTCTAGCTTGTCCATGGCTGGTTGTGATTCCACCGGGCTCCCACTTACCAGCCCCCATGGGGCCCCCCATAGCTGGACCTTCCGCGAGACCATGTCCCTGTGTGACCTGTGGCATACCCCGGCCATGCAGCTGCTCCTGGGCTGCCCGGACAGACAGTTGGGTGCTTATGTGAGCCTTAGCTATGGCCTTCACTACTTCAGCTATGAGGTGAGAGCTCGGGATTGCCGGATGCATGCGGAGATGCTGGGACTGGTTCCCTTCCCCAGTGGGCACATCCCAGAGATGAGGTGCTCTCATGTGGCCTGGTCCATGGCTGAGATCGTGTCTATGCTGTCTGTGTGCAGCCTGGCCACCTACACGATCTGCCTTGCAGAGGGGGGCCCTGCCTTGGCTGTGTCCTTCTTTGACTGTGTTCACGGGGCCCGTGGGTATCAGCACTCCTGTGGGGTGGTGTATCACCAGCTGTTGGAGCTGGGACAACTTCTGTGGCACCCTGCTTCAGATTTCTGCATGTCTGAGCCTACCGCAGTGGAGCTGTCGGCGCTGACAGACGTGTGGTCCCGTTCAGATGTACAGTTGGGGCTGTCCGTGCAGGATCCCTTCAAGGCCTACTACCTGATCTCCCACCACATGTCCTTGTTGGGGTACCCTTGTTGGGGCATGATCCATTGGCCCCACCTGGTTCATCGGGTGGGGCACCCGGCCCCTGTGCCTGTCATGACCCCCAGCAGCTGGCTGTGAGTCCCGGTATGCCTACTGGCCCCCTGGTTGCCTGCCCCCATGTGGGATCCTGCCCCTGGCCGGCATCCGGGTTCCACTGGCTGATCCCTCCCTGATGTCTCTGCCGTGCTGCTGTGCTGCCTGCTTTCCTGAGTGCTGCTGCCCCTGCCTGTGGTTCCAGGCCCCCTCCAGGCCCCGCCCCCTGGGTGCTTGTGTGACCTACGGGTTCTGGGGCCCCCAGACTTCTGCTCCCAGCCTCCTACGGGGGGGTTTCTCATCCTTGAACCTGCTGCTCTGCACCGGCTCTCCTGCCTGCCCTCCATTGGCCCCTCGCCGGGATGTTGGGTCTGCGTGTGCCTCCAGGATCATTCCCAGCCCACTCGCTGTGCCGTACGGGCTCCCGCTGGCCCTTGGTCCCGAGCTCCTGGGTACCACCATTCCGGGACTGTTTGTGTTGCTGTGGGGGTGCCCATGCAGACAGTTCTGCTGTGGGGGTTGTGGTTGCTGTTGCCAGTGTCCGGCCCTGCCCCTTTGCTCTTTCACCCCCTCTTCCAAGTTCCACACACCCCCTCCCATGCCCAGTGTGCCTTGTGTGTTGTCTGGGCACCCGTGCCCCCCTTTCCCTTCCTTTACCCTCTGTGTGTGTGTGTGTGTGTGTGTGTGTGTGTGTGTGTGTGTGTGTGTGTGTGTGTGTGTGT
>QEPC01008920.1:161368-177633 GCA_003113815.1 Sphenodon punctatus
TGTGTTGCTGTGGGGGTGCCCATGCAGACAGTTCTGCTGGTGTGTGTGTGTGTGTGTTTGTGTGTGTGTGTACCCGGGCATGTGCTTGTGCTGTGTATTCCCCTGTGCCCCCGCTGTCTGTGTGCCTGTTGTGGCTGTTGTACCTGACTGGCTCTTCTCCCTCTCCCTCCTCACTTCCCATTTCCCTTGTGTAGGCCTTCCCTTTTGTGCCTTTTGGCTTTGTTTGTCCTCAGGCGGCCATGTCTGTGTACCACCCCTGCCCGGTGGCTCGTGGGTGTTCTGATCGCGGCTGGGAATTGGCATCACATCAGTTGCGCTGCCCCGGCCCATGGTCTGGCAATCCTATTCCCTGCCATGGTTCCAGTCCCATCACGTCTGTTTGGGGCTTTTATTCACCCCAGGGGGTGGTTGTTCGGTTCACCCCCACCGGGAATCCACTGTGGTGAACCGGGCGCCCGTAACATCTGAAATCACCCTTTGTTTCATTCATAACTCACAGCCACAAATGGTATAAAGAATCCCTTCTACTTCTGGCATCAACCACAGTCTCCCTGCATACCTTTCCATTCCTGACTCCACTATTCACCAATCTCATTTGGAAGTCTTTTTCTTCCATCCTTTGAATATGTCACACAATTAAAATAAGCAGAAAGAGGGTGGAATTAAATTTCTAGCTGCACTGCTTAGCCAGGGAAAACATTTCTTGATATAGTTTATACAAACATGTAGTTCATGGACAAGAAGTAGATACACTGGATGTAATCCTCTGACCAGATAGGCCCCAGTGATGGCTATCCCCATCAGCATAATGGACAACTACCAGTGTGCACCTCATTGGCCAGATTTGGAGCCAGCAGGAGACTGCTTGGAGTTCTAGCCCTGCAAGCCGTATATTCCCAGAATGGGGCATGGCCATGGGGTACACTAACCTTAAAGGGGCAGTGCCAGATCCATCATAAGGCTGTCACTACTTTCAAGTGACTATAACGCTTTGTATCAGAAATGAGTTCTGAATGTGTGAAGCATAAGAAAATTTGAAAACATTAGCAACTGAAACCAGGAGAGAATCATTAAGTCTCTTGACAGGTTGTACAAGAAAATTGCAATATCTTAATGTTGTCTGTACTCATATGGCAATGAAACCTATTAAACCAATGATGTTAACAGTGGAAGCGCATAAACCCTAGCCAAAGAACAGCATGTACAACTGAACAACAAAGAACACCAGGAGGGATCCAGGACAATCTGTAATGATTATTCCCATTTACTCACTTTATTACTCTCAACAACTAACAGATAAATGAGGAGCGGAGAGCTAAAGAAAGTTCCATTACAAATGAAGTAATAGGTTAGCAGTATTTTTTCAAAAGTACAAATGAGAGTTGAGCACCACCGAGTTGAAAGTTGGGCACTTAAGTGCTCTCCATGACTTTGAAAATCTCCCCTTTAAAGAATTAGGGATGGGCGAACAGATCGCGGTTCGGGTTCGGCCGTTCGTTTCGGCTGCGTTCGTTTTGGCCGTTTGGTTCGGCTGCGCTCGGTTTGTCCATTCGGTTCGGCAGTTCGGCTAGTTCGCCGAGTTCAGGTTCAGCTGTTCAGTTCGGCCGTTCCATTAGGCTGTTCGGCTGCTCAGTTCGGCTGTTCGGCCGTTCAGGAAATGTTGTTATGGGTGTTTTTTTGTTTTTTATATGGTTTTTTGGTTTTTTATTGGGTTTTATATGGTTTTCTTTTGTTTTTTATTTGGTTTTTTGGTTTTTATATGGTTTTTTAAATTTATTTATTTTATCTAATATTTTATTTATTTATTTATACTAAATCTAACTGCTATTAACTATTCTAAATGCTATGAACTAAATGGATTATCTAATAAGTACACAGACCTACTCCTACAAACACTAAAACTAAATCACTAACACCATCTCTATCACTAAGCTAACTCCTACAACTCTCTACTATCTATCTATCTATCTATCTATCTATATGTATATATATAGCCATATATATACATCCCATATATATGGGATGGGGGGGAATCACAAACAGAAGAGGAGTCTGTAGTGAAATACATACATACTCAATGAGTCTGTACAGTGAAATGCATAACACAAGGTTTCAGTTTAAGGTTTAAGTTTTATTTCAGTACAAAACTAAAATGAAACTTAACGCAATCTAAAAATCCTACTCAACGCCTGCTGTTCAGGAACAGTGACTAGCTCAGAAGGTGTTGGGAAGGGGGGAGGCAGATAATTTGTTTCGTTTCTTGCAAGCCTCTCCACCCCTGGTGCCTGGAAGTCTGCTCCTCAGTGATTGACTACACCTCCCTGTCATGTTTGACCTTCCAGTGAACCTTTTTTTGCCACCCGAACTCACCCAAACGCGATCTGAACTGCCCGAACTGTTCGGCCTTTTCACCGTTCGGTGTTCGCTTTGTTCGGTATGTTCGTGTTCGCGTTCATGTTCGTGTTCGATCATCCGAACAGGCCGAGTTCGGGCCGAACTCTGAATTTCCGAACCGCATTCGCCCATCCCTTTAAAGAATGGCTCTGTTGTATAAAGTGACTTTTAAAAAGGTACAATGTGAATGCATCTTTATGCCGTAATATCACTGTACTAAAGGTTCTCAAATTACAATGGAAGAAGCTGTACTTGGTTACCTTTCTCATCTTCTCCTCTTTTTTCCTCCTGATTGACAATACCTCAAAATCATACTGGGATCTAAAACTTGGTCCTTTCTCATGTGTCCTCAGAGACATAATATTTACAGGGCTACAATGTTTACAGTGCTGTGTGCTATATTTACAGCATATCATATTTACAGGGTTGCATTTGTTCCAGTACAGCCCTACATTTTTCATAACCTGTATTTTTCATAAGCGTCCCAATTTAAAGGGGGAGGTATGCTAGTTCGACCTATGTTCTGCTTAATGGCATCCCCTGTCTCCATTTTAGGCACACTCTTTGCACCACTGTTACTTTAGGGCTCATCTTAACCCTCAGACTCATTATTGCTAGTAGCAATGCATGTGAAGGAAAGAAACTAGCTTGACCTTTAGATCGTTGATCAATATTGCAAGTCTGGAAACTTACAAACTAAACAAAAAGCTCCAAAGACCACACAGACTTTGAAGATCACAGAACTAGACCACTTTGCAACCTCATGAATGGAGTTCTTTGATACAGTATATTTGATATTAGGCATATAACATACAAATTTGGTCTGAAACTAATATCCAAAGTGAATACCACCAAATTTAGCACATTCCACTTTAACTAAATATAAAGCAGTACTAGCTTCCAGCTTAATATGTGGTTTTGAATCTTCATTTTAGTATTTTGGTATTCAATGATTTCAGTATTTTGGTATTCAAAGTTTATTTTTGTATTCAGTTATGAATGATTCATTTTCATATTCAGTGGTCACAATTCCAAGCGGAATCAATGTAGAATCCACGTGGGTCCTATGTGGGCTCTGCATGGCCCAATGTAATCTCTATGAGAAACGCCGTTTGCATGCACATAAACGGGCGGGGGATGAGGCATAGGATCAACCCCAATGATTTCAGCTTTTGGTGCTTCATTCTCTTCATGGTATTACTTTGCAGGATTTTTGCATTTTTAGATACAATTGCTTTCTTTTCACCAATCATAATCATATACAGCCCTCTTCATCATAATACTTACAGGAATAATGCAGAGAAAAATATCAGAGTGATGCATGGATTTCTAAAAATCTTCCTACACAATTTTCTTTTCTTTTCATTTATGAAAGACATCTGAGCATCTGGTTATCATAGCTAGTGTCCCAGAACCTGCACTGCCATTACCTTCTTAATCAGAAGAAAGATAAAGGATGGTTTGAAATGGGATGATATTAGCTAAATCATTAGGAGAATAAATGGGGTGTTTAGGAAGGGGAGTAATTACAGTCACTAAACAGGATGGAAACTGGGCTTGAATGTGTGAAAGATTGTCCATTCATGGGAATTGAACCCCAACTATCTAGGCAATCTATTAACAGCCATGCTGGCCAAAGACCAGTAGACCAGGTGGTAAGACACAGATGCTGAAAGAATCTACATAACCTCATAAATAGTCAACAGGGAAAAGTCAGAGGAAAATGTTGTCAATATTAATGGAACTAAATGAACATCAAAACTATCAGGAGCACCACCACTGGGAGGTTGAAAAAAAATGTTCACTGCTATAAGAAGCTACAGTAAATTTGAAATTAAATCAATAACTCTTCTTTCTAAGGGGCCTTTCCACTATAGTAAACAAATTTAAACAGCATGGGATGCAGTCTTACTTTAAAGCCTTGCTATAACTCACCACGTGGGCTTCACATACGCAATGATTCACAAAGTACCTAAATGTGGCTTCTCTCAGGTGGCAAATTTCAACTTTATTAAGCCATCATCCGAGTTCATTAGCAGAGCAAAGACAGGCACATCTCATTCCCTTGCTACATAATTTCATCACTTAAACTAACAATACTTCTGTCATTTATTTTCTCCTAGCTCCATTTGTTTGTCACTATTAAATGGATGTGGAGTAAGCAAGGGAGAGCAAGTTTGAAGCACACCATAAATAACTGCAAGCTGTGTCACAGGAGAGCAACCATAAGGACATTCTGAATGATCAGAATAAGAGGGATTTATCAATTCATTTTGGTAGGGGAAAATACAATGATTTCATGAATCCACTGGGACTCCATGTGGGCACATCAGTCAATTGTCATCAGGCTGTCAAGTTGCATGAAAAGGGCCATCAAGAACTGAAACTGGAGGCTGCTAAAGATTTTAGAGCAATGGGGGTGGGGTAAGCAGGTCTTCTCGTTGGTAGGGATGGGGCTATCGGTGAATTATTGGTTACCAGTTTTATCAGTATCGGATTAATCTGATATCGGATTTATCAGTATCGGCATATCGGTTTTTTTTTTAAATGGCTGCAATGTTAAAGATCAAAAAATTGACAATATTAAAAAAAAACGATATGACGATACCGATATTATCAGTATTATCAAATTGATTCAATTTGTTTTGTATTATCAGATTAATCTGATATCGCCAATTATCGGCATTATCGGATTAATCTGATACTGATAGTCCCATCCCTACTTGGTTGACCCTGGAACAGGGACTGCTCAAATGTGGTGGCAAAGTCACCGTTTCCTCACTTCCCACCTCTATTCTTCTCTCCTGCATGGAGAACAGAATAGATAGAGCTGAAAAGAAGTTGCTTGTAGCACCTAGGTGTCCAAACCTCCCCTTTAAAAGAGGACGTGCATGAAAGATACATGGTGCAAGACTGAACTCGAACCAGTGCAGCCTTGCACCATGTATTTTTCATGCACGTCCTCATTAAAAGGAGAGTTATGGCCACCCTATGTCCAAATAGGATAGCCTCTCAGCTTAATGTACCTGACAGAGTTATTATGAGGATTAAAACTTGTGTTAAATTGTTGTATTTAAAGCACTCCAAGTGCCATGGCAGGGGGGCACTATGTAAAAATAAAGATGATTATTATTGTATTTGTTATTAGTGTGAACTTATTTTACCAGTCCAATAACTTCCCTCTCCTTCTGCTATTTGTTAAATCAAGACAGTTGCTGGGTTACGTTTTTTCAGTTTTGGTGCAGGAGTGAACTGTAACAGAACCATGAAGGTTTTAAAATTAATATAATCACAGAAATGTGTACAGGAAATTATATAATACACACACACACACACACATTCATTGCCATAATTAGGGATGGGCGAATGCGGTTTGGAAGTTCAGAGTTCAGACTGTACTCGACCAGTTCAGTCGACCGAAACGAACTTCCAAACCGAACTCGATTTCCAAACCGAACTGAATTTCCAAACTCAGTTCTGTTCACCCATCCCTAAAAGATAATATTCCATTTAGTTCAATGGGTTTGAATTTATGAACTCTGTTCGGAAGTTCGGAGTTTGGACTGAACTCAAATAGTTCGGTCGACTGAACTCAAATAGTTCAGTCGACCGAACTGAACTTCCGAACCGAACTCGATTTTTGAACCGAATTTCCGAACTCGGTTCTGTTCGCCCATCCCTAGCCATAATGTTATGCTTTGGTTTTATTAGTAGTTATATTATGTATGTATTATGGGGAAAGGGCACCTGTCTTCTTATCTAGGGAGGCATTTGTTTGATAGAAATAGGCGTAGTTTAGGCCAGGTTTAGTGAATGTGCACTACTGATGCTACAGGAAGGGGAACCAAGAAAATCCTGCTTCTGTTTTGAATGCCCAGAATGGATCATCCACCAAGGTCAGAACTTGAACCTAATAAACCTATCTATTTTACAATTCTAGTCTCCTTCCTGATAGGGTAACAGGTCCCCTCATAGATCTACGATCAATGAACTCCCAAGCAATCCAGTTCATGAACATCACTCAATTATTAGCAGGATTAGTAATAAAAACATAGTTACATCCTCTTTGCACCAGTGATCTCAAGCCCTCCCGTTTCTGCTAGTGCAGAGTCCAGTAGAATTTTTCCAAAGAACGGAAGTCATAGCAGCCCACGTTTAACAGCAAAGAGGCAGAATCCATTCAATTGGCAACATTCCAGAAGATAAAAGCAAATAGTCAATTCTCCCACAGCCGGAAAAAAATCAATCAAAGCAGGCGGCTAGTCTGAGAAACCCAGAGCTCCGAGGGAACTCAAATCAGCAGTTTGCAGTACAGGTGCTGGCAGTTAAGTAAAAACACAAATCCTGTTTAAAAATACAAAATGAAACAAAGATGGAGTGTAAAAATAATTATTGGAATGTTTAAAAACAAGTAAGAATAGTCCCACACAGAGCAGGCTAAATGTCCTCCCTTCTGTCCTGAAAGTTAAACATTTGAGTGACAGCTAAAACAAAGGGAAAGCAAAATTAAAGGAATCAGGACTTATTGGTTTAAAAGCCTGAAAATGAATTCCCTATTGGACTGACTGATTAATCAAAGTCTATCAAAAGGAGAGTATAATACCAAACTAAACAGAAATTCTGCAAAGTCCTAAATAACTGCTTCACTGTACACATTTTGAGTATCTCCACAAAATCATTTTAAGCACACCATAAGCCTTTGTAGGATTTATGGAACCGATAGCATAGGAGAGTCCACGTGGAAGTTTGGTTTTAAATTGAGCTAGTCTACGATGTCTTATCACCCAATCCCTCCCTTTAAGGGGAAAACGTGAAATGAATTGGACCTCCTGATCATAATGGCATGGTATACAGTCTATAATGAAAGAGCCGCTGTCTTCAAATTTATTGATTCTAGGGGTGTGCACTTCGTTTTCGTTATATTGATAATGATAAGGACAGTCTCATTTTTGTTATCGTTGTTCACAATAGCTACAATGAATATAAATTTAAAAATCAATACCAATAACGACCGTTGTAATTGATTTCATTGCCTGGCAGGTGTTTTTTTAGAGGGAAATGTGGAGAGAGGAGGAGAGAGCAGACATCTCTGAGCCAGAAATAGTGTTGAACTCTTGAACTGGACCTGTGATGGGAGGGGAAGGACCTTATGGATGTAATCGCTGGCCAATGAGCAGTGCAAGCAGGTCCCAGGCAATTGAATGGCACCCTGTGATTGCTTCTGCCTCCTGCCTCCCAGAACTAATCCCGGTGGCTCTGGGGAGGGCACTGAAAGCCTTTATGTTTCAGGGCCAGGTTGTTTGACTCATGTTCTGTTTTAACGCTTGCTGTTTGTATTTATACAACTCTGGTGCGGCTTGCACTAAAAATCTTCCCCAGCCCTCAGTGGGGCTTACCTTACCTTTCCTTATACCCTTTATTTTACCTTCCCCTGTCTGTCCCCTCCTGTATATAGATATATATACTAGAGGTGATGCGACAGGAGCTTTTACTGTGCCGCAATTCCATTCCTAAACCTCGGCATCCCACGTTGCGCCCCGTGGAATTCCGCCCGGTACCTCCGCGATTCTGCATTTGCCGCTACAAGAATCCGCAGATGCAGCATTTATGTGCTTTACTGTTTTTTCCGATCGTCACCGTTGTCGCGTACAATTGGCGGCCTTTTTCCACCTTCCGCCAATTTAATATATGAGAGATGGTCATGCGCATTTATTGCGCTTCCGTGAAGGGAGTATGCAGCGCTGCTGCACTGCTGCGCATTGTGTGCTGTGCTGACTGTTGGTGTTGTGTCTCTCTGTGCCACAATCACTGCCCATTCTTCTCAAATACATACATGCATGTACACTGTCTGGGTGGGAGTTCAAGGAACGGTGTTTTTATTTAATGATAAATTGATCTTTTATGTAAACGTAAATTGACCTCCATACTATAGTTTTTGGAGCAAAACTCCTGGTGGGAGTTTAAGGTGACGTGTATTGGCTGACTGAGTCATTTTTTAGACATCATCGGACCGGTACAGAAAGTTGAAGGAATGAAGTCCATGCAGAAGAGTTTCTTACAATTACAATCCTCATTCCGCACTTCCTCAGTCTAGAAGAAGTCAGAACAAGAAAAACAGAACTCTGTCAGCGGATCTCTTGACTCCTGCAAAACCAATGCGGCATGGTGGTATCGTTGCTAAGGTTCTCACTTGCTGTATAAATTGAAGCTGTCATTCCGCAGGTTTGAATCCCCACTGTTCCATGTTACTTAATTATTTTTTTTTAACTTTTAATGTTGTTGTGTGTTAATCATAAAATTATTGCTGTGTTGTGTTGCTCATAGGAAACTTTGTATGACAAAAAAATCTTAGTTATTACATTAACCCAAGACTGAGTAGTTGAGGCCAGGCGGCGTGAGTTCCATTCTGCACCCAGGCCCTAGCACCACTCACTTGCCAACGCCATCAGTGACTGCCCTGCCCCCACCTGTCCTTACGTGCCCCCACCTTCCCTGACCCCAGAGTTAACTCCACCTTATCTGCCTTCACGCTCACTGCTTCCCCCCCTCCTGTTCTGCCCGGCCCTGCACATGACTTGACTGACCCACTGGGACACCCACCCATATTCACAATGTAACTTTCACAATGGGTAATTTCAGACATGCTCTTGCTGTGATGAACTGATAACCAAGAGGGGGTTAATGAACCCTTTGTAATTTTAATCTCTGGTTAAGACTTTATTTTGGAAAAATCAGTAATAGTTGCAATCTTTGTAAATAGTTTTCACCCCCCAAAAGGGGGAATTTTAAAATATGTTATTAATACAACAGTTAACATTTTTCTATATTTTTATTTGAATGTTATATTCTTATATATGTTGAAAGTTTTTTTATTTTGTTGATTTTTTTATTATTAATAATAATAATAATGATAAAAAACTTGAATAGTAGTGTCAATCTCTTTTTTTAAAACATTGTTTATTTCAAAATAAAACAGGCAATGTAACTGTATATACACATATGCATATAATTACATATATATACACATTTCAGCAAGGGTGCAATGAAGAGGTCCGAGGCAAGCGGAGCCGGAGAGCCAGGCTGGCGATCCACAGCAGGGATGCAGGGAGGCACGGTCTGGGGGACCCAGAACCTCAATGGCACACAGTCAATCTGGGGTGTGTGTGTGTGGGCATGGGCACAGGAGGGTGGGCGGCCGGGCGAAGGAGGAGAGAGGCACCCGGGGTGCTGGGAGGCAGGCTAGAGAGCAGGACATAGCCACTGAGGAGGGGACAGCTGCCATGGAGGGGAATGCCAGGTCCAAAAGCGGACAAGGGGAGCCCGCGGATGGGGCCCAGAGACACAGGCAGGGGCTGCAGAAACCAAGGAAGCAGTCAGCACAGCAGTGAGCCTGGTACATCAGGGAGGAAGTGGGCAGAGATCCAAGATGGTAGGCCGAGGCGGGAGCATACTGCGGGGACAGCATCCAGGGCCCGGAAGACAAAGGGGACCTCACAGCCAGCTGCAGGGGCCACGAAGGGGCCTGGGGCTGGATGGCCCACCAGGTGCGTGAAGTGGGGCCACTGGAGCATGCCCCGATGGTACCCATGCACAGACATGTGGTGGGCAACCAGGTAGTATGCCTCAAAGGAATCCTGCACAGCCAGCCCCACCTGCACATCCGAACGGGATCACACACCAGCCAGAGCCACCAGCTCTGCCTCAGTGGGATCAGACAAGCCATAGTCAGCAGCAGGGGGCCACAGAAGGTGGCCGAGCTCCAACAGGTGGTGGTAGTTCTCCCCACTAGAACGCTGGTAGCCACAGGTCTCATGCACGCTGCCAAAGTAGGAAACATCCAGGCCAGGGCCCCCCTCCACCAGACATGCCATGTAGGCAGTCAGGCTGCACACAGAGAGGCCAGACACCGTCCCTGCTGGCATCCAAGCCACATGCATGCACCTCAGCTCTGGGATGCCCCCATTGGGAAAGGGATGCAGGCAATCACGGGTGCTCACCTCATAGTCATAGTAGCACAGGCCAGAGCTCATACTCCCATAGGCACCCATGAAGCTGTCTGGGCAACTCAGGAGGAGCAATTTCACAGCTGGGGAATGCCACATGTCACACAGGGCCATGGTCTCCTGGTAGTTCCAGCTATGGAGGGCCCTGGGAGGGGTGGGGCCTGTGAGCACCAGGGATGCGCGGCCTGTGATGGGAAGTGTTCTTCTCCCATTTTTGCTTTCTGATACAATATCATCCGGGACCTGAAAAATACAATGGCAGATGCCCTCTCGCGATTTGAGGAAACAAAGGATACCCCCACTTCCTGCCCCTGGCCCGTCATCCAGCCAGGAGTATTTGCTGCCACCCTTCCTTCCTTACAAGACCTTCGAAGGGAAAGCACTCTTATGGAGTCAAAACCCATGTATACCTGCAAGGAAGGATTACACTACCACAAGGGCTTAGCAGTCATACCTCCCAAATATCGTCCTCAGGTCTTATGGGCACACCATGACTCTCTGCTAGCAGGGCACCCTGGGTACCAGCACAACTTGAACCTTATCCCAAGAGCCTTCTGGTGGCCAGGAATTCACCAAGAAGTGGAAAAGTACGTGCACAGGTGTTCAGTATGCACATGAACCAAGACCCCTCATCAACTTCCTGTAGGATTGTTGCAACTGACCCCCAACCCAAAGGAACCATGGAAGAAGATTGCCATGGACTTCATAGTGGGCTTACCAACTTCCAAACACTGTACGGCCATCCTCGTTGTGGTGGATTACTTCGCTAAGATGGGACATTTTGTAGCATGTCCAGGGCTCCCCACAGCACAAGGCACCACCTAGTGCCTGTTAAGAGAAGTCATCCACCTCCATGGTGTTCCCTGAAAAATTGTCTCCGATCGAGGCCAACAATTCATTTCCCGGTTCTGGAAATCCTTGTGCACTCTTCTTGGAATTAAAGTGCAAACAACTACCACATACCACCCCCAAGCTAATGGGCAGGTTGAACTCATTAACCAACATATTGAGCAATACCTTCGGTGTTTTTGTAATTACTTACAGGACAACTGGGTGGACCTGCTGTCATTAGTGGAATTTATGTATAATAACAGTCCAAATGCCTCCCTGTGGAATTCCCCATTCTTTGTCTCATATGGGTTCCATCCAGCTTTGGGGCTACCTACGGTACCTAAAACCTCGGTGCTCACCACTGGAGCCCTTGTACAACAGAACAAGCATGTCCAGAAGAAAGCATAACAATACCTCAAATGGGCTCGACGACAGTATAAAGTGATGGTGGATAGACGTAGAAAACCCAAGCCCACATTTCAAGTCGGGGAGCTTGTATGGGTTTTCGACGAAAAAACCACCCTTCCCTTCGACTGTCCACAAAACTTGATGTTGCCTACATGGGCCCATACCCAATCTGCTGGTGACTAAACTCAGTCACCTATACCGTGGATCTTCCCTCTCACCTTCGCATTCATCCCTTGTTCCATGTTTCCTTGTTAAAGAACGCATTAACCCCTCTTCACGCCCTCCAACAAAATAAACCTCCTCCTCCTGTTCTACTTCAAGGTGGCCCTGAATACGAAGTTCGAGCAATCCTGGACTCCCGTTATATAGGCTCTCAATTGCACTATTTGGTGGATGGAAACACTATGGGACAGCCGAACGCTCCTGGGAACCCACCACAAATGTTCATGCTCCCCGCCTTATCCTCGCCTTCCATCGCCATCACCCCTCCTGCCCTGGCCTCTGCACCTTGGGGGGTGCTGGATGGGGGGGGACTATCACACCACTACACCGCCGACAGCTTTGCCGGCAGGGGGTCCAGCGCAGATCGTGGCGAACACATATGGATGTGGGGGGTACCCCACCCCCGTCTCAAGGGGATACCTCCCTGATGGCAAGGAAAGCCCCACCCCCTGCACAGCAGAACCTCGCCTGCAGGGAAGCCCCAAATTCACCACGATGCAGTGCACGCCTAGTGACAAGGTGAGCGCTGGAGTAAGCGGTGCCTTGAGATTCAGGCTATCAGGTTCACCTGGGCCACAAGGATAACACATAAAAGTGCCAGCGGGATGTCAGCTTCCCACCGGTAATCGATGAGAGAAGCTGGCCCTTCTTATTCCTACCTTGCGAAAGTTAAGTGATTACTTGTGTGACTTGCCGTGTTTGTGTGTCTGGTTTCTTGTTCCCCTCCTTGTTCTCCTTTTGATTGTGGTGTTGTGTTTACTGTGAGTTTGAGCGTCCTACCCACACCTCCCTTTCCTCGCAGCTGGACCGTGGGTTTTGTTCCTTCCCCACTAGTGCTCCACAATCCTCTTCCCTCCTTTCAGGTACGCAAGACGCTTCCTCACCCGCCCCTGCCTCCCTAGACCTCACCCCCTTCCTTGTTCCCTTCCCTTCCCACCTCCCACTTCCGGACCCCCCCTTCCTCCCCCTCCATGTTGACACCCCGCACTATTACCATCACTTGGTGGCCTGGTCCCTTGTTGTGCATAGCGTATGGTTGCCCTCTGGTCCCCCGACTTTTGTGTTTGGCAAATTATCTCCTCCCTGATGATGACATGGGTTGCCCTCTGAAGCAGAGGGAAAGCCCACCCACGAACCTGAGGGGATTTCATTTTAGCCCAGGTTGTCCTCAGAGAGATGGCCATAGCCTAAGAAGGTCCCCCCACCGGGCGTCCGTGTCTCTCCCTGTCCTTGTCTCCTTCCCCCACCCTTCTCTAACAAAAGCTCAACGCCTTTGAGCATTCCAATATCATTACCACCAGAGTGGATTACAATGCATGAAGGAAGGAAAGAAATGGAGGCAATTAATTGCCTTTCATTCCTTAAAGCAGACAACACATTAGACCATCGCATCCCCCCCTTCTGATCCATCGCACTGATACATCGCACTGATACATTCCCCCCCCTTCTGATACATCACACTAACATTTTCCAAATTCAAATCGACCTCAGTGTGTTCTTTGCGGCAGAATTGCTCTAGTCTGGTGATGTAGGAATCACCAATGAACCAAATGTTCTTCATCATTACCTAATGGAATAAGGCAAGCAATTAGTGATTAGTAGGTTGTTGTTTTTTTTAAAAAAATTAAATAAATGTCCTTATTACACTTTCTTAAATTCTGTAATGGAGAGAACGCTGCTGAATTGATTGTCTGCCAAATGTCAGTTTCAGTTTAGTTTATTTCAGGCATTAGCTTGTCGCCATAGCCAATGAAAAAGTTCAAAAGATTAAAAAAAAATAGATAAAACATCAATACGTATGCAAATACATAATACATACAATACAACTCCATAGGGGAGCAGTTAACAGATATACAAGTAAGCAATTTTGTCAAGTTTAACTGCAATCCCTGTAGACTCACATGTTAAAATTTCAATCTAATAACAATACATTTTCTTGATACTCCTCAGCTAGTAAAGCATATGATGAGACTGATGTCATCACATGCACTTCTTGGGTGGTTAACAACATTGTGATCTTTCTCTCATCAGAGAGATATTATTTGTTTTTCCATAGTGGGCTTAACCACGCTTCCCTGAGATCACCATGAAATGCGCAGTATAAAAGAAAGTGCCTTAAATCGTCCACGCTGCCTTCCTTGCATGCGCAGACATGAGCTGCATAAGGTATTTTTGCAAATCGACCGCAAAGAACTGCAGAGGAGAACAGCTGAAACCGTAGTCTCATAAAGAGTCTACGCTGGGTGGGGTTACCCAATTTGTCCAAATACATCTCAAAAGCATGCTGCTGCTTTATTTTGGGGAGGAATGGGGCCACCTTCCACTCCGCTAACAATGCCAAATCCTCCTGCTTAGCTATGTCCGATAAGTGAACATCAATCATATTTCTCTGTTGGGTGGCGCTCTTCACCCAGAAACACGCAAAGGACCAGCCTGCGCTTTGCAAATCTGTCAAGATCTGCATTATCCAGGAATAGTTTAGGATGCCCTGATGTTCAAGCTTTTCTTGTAAGCAGAGGATAGGAAGTGAATTTTCGTCCAAATTCGCTAACCTTGCCCAATACCTCAGCCTTTGCCTCTTCCCTAATGTTGCTATTGCTAAGACTCCCGCCTCTGCCCTTAACACTGCCACTGGGACCCCCAAGGGGAGACCCAAGAGGTTCCTTAAATATTTATTTTGGACCACTTCCAAGGTTTGTAAATTATTATCAGATATAATTTCCATTCCAAAAGTTAATAATGCCTGGACCTTCATTTTATATATGGCTAATATGTCCAATATATTCACTTCTCTAGATTTCCTTGCTAATCTTAGAATTCCCTTGGCTTCCCCTGCGGCTTTTAGTGCAATTAAACTTCTATGCTTCCCTCATAGAGTATTATTGGCCAGGGTCATGCCCAAATAGACATAAGAATCAGTCTGCTGAAAATGACACCCCTTATGCACCACTTATACTTTGGTTTCCTCTTTCCCACTACCGTAATCTGAGATTTTTGGGGGTTCACTGTTAATTCATTTTCCTCACAGTAACTCATCAGCACCTCTTATTTTCGTTGAAGCCCATTTTTGGTTTGTGATATAATCACAATATCATCAGCAAACATCAGGGCACCTACTGGTTCATTTTTAATCTTTGGGGGACAATTTTCGACAATACATAGTTTTTTGGGCAGGTCACTCAGGAAAATATTAAATAATAGGGATGCAAGTACACATTCCTGTTGTACTCCTTTTTGAATATAAATCGGCTGGGATAGGGCACCATCCTGTCTCACTCTAATTCTAGCACTATTATCTGTGTGGACCAAGATGAATACTTCCAAAAGATCCCTATCAATATCCAATTGGTACAGCTTACTCCATAATTTATTTCTGGGAATAGAATCAAATGCTTTTTGGAGATCTATAAAGGCGAGGAAATGATTCCCCGCCCTTATCTTAACATATTTATCAATAAGGTAAGAAATAATAAAGCAATTATCTGTTGTAGAACGCTGGTTTGGGAACCGAATTGCTCACGTGGAATTAAATGACATGTACACACCCAGTCCTCCAAGTGCCTTAGCAAAATTTTGGTATAAACTTTCCCCATTATTGGAAGAAAGCTAATGGACCAATAACACCCAGGATCCGTGGATCTTCTTTTTTATAAATTGGCCCTATAATACTCATTCCCCAGGTCTGCGGTACCCTTTTCGTGATGTTGAGCTGGGTGAAGTACTTTGCGGCGAATGACACCCACCAGGTTGGAGCGACTTGGAGAACCTCGGCTACAAAATAATCATGACCAGGCGCTTTATCTTTTTTCAATGAAGCAATCACTTCCAGTACTTCCCCTTCCCCCACAAGGGGGTTAAAGCTCTTTGCAGTGAAACGTGATTGCTCAGCAGGGATCTCAAAATCACTTCCTGGGGAGGAAGCATATAGTGAACCAAAGAACTTTTCCTAAACATCATCATTTACTGTTGCTTTTTCCTTAACTACCCTCGGGTGCAATTCACCGTTAATCAAGGCCCAAAAAAGACAAGAGTATTTCACGGATGCTGCCATCCTAACTCTAGCCCAAGTCAGGTGGACAGAATATGCCTTCTTGTGCTTTAGCAAGTCTTTATATTTCCACCTGGCTTCTAAAAAATCCTTTTTTGCTTGCTCCGTGTTCACCTTAACCCATGTTGCCCTCAATTTAACAAGCTGGCACTTGAACTGCTTACACTCCCAGCTATTAACCTGTTGCCCATTCCTATTCTGCTTACAAGAAAGTACATCCCTAGCCAAGACAGATATCACTTGCTGCCCCCCATGCCTGGAACTCCCTCCCTGTCCACATCCGCCTTGCCCCCTCCCTTCATACCTTCAAATCTCTCCTTAAAACTCACCTCTTTCGCTCTGCTCTGTCTGACTCTTTA
>QEPC01008920.1:180219-206049 GCA_003113815.1 Sphenodon punctatus
CCCAGCTCCTGTCTCTCAGATTGTAAGCCCTAGGGGCAGGGACCGTGTCTATTTTATTACTTTGTAAAGTGCCAGGTACACTGCTGGTGCTATATAAATGTTTGTTAATAATAATAATAATAATAATAATAATAAACATATCATAACTTGCATTTAGTTGGTCCATATCCATTCCATTAGCCACAATCATTTTCTGTCGCACCTCCATAAGCATAGGGTCTCACAGTTTATCCAATAGCTTAACCATTACTGCATTTGTCCACCTTACTCTAATTGGTGTCTCACCCTTATTGTTCGTCATTGGTGCGACAACGTGATTTATGGAAATATCCACTGCCAGGACCTTATGATCTGATTCCGGCTGTGGAATTAGCCTAAAGTTATCAAAATAATCCTCCTGATCCACATAAACAGTTATATAATCAATAGTGCTTCTTCCGTTCTTATTTATGAAGGTGAAATCGCCTTCAGGGTCTCCCCGTCCCCTTCCATTTAACACAAAAATGCTGTTTTCATGCAGGAATTTAGCCATACATTTCCCTACTTCATTTTGCACCAGATCACATGACCGCCTTCTATTTATCCCCACCCCAACATCTGGCATCCCATCTATTCCACATCCCTCAGGGGACCCCAATCTTGCATTCCAATCCCCTGCTATTATGAAAGTTGAAGAGGGATATCGGGTCACCAGTTGATCTAATAGTTCCTCAAGTGAATCCCAAACTGTCGAATCATAATATACTGAAGATAAAGGTGGAAGATAAAGATTTAATAGAAGGATACTAGAGCCCTTGTATGGTTACCACAGTAATACCTGCAATTCTGGTCTGCCTGATGAGATTATCTTCCCCGACTCCATATACTTTTTGGTGAGGAGCATAGCTAAGCTTCTGGAGGCTCGGCCCCTATGTCTAATTTTAACTCCAGGTTTGGAATACACCTGAAATCTGGGGATCACCAAGGTATCCTCCTCCTGGCACCATGTCTCCTGGAGGAGGACTACATCGTATCCCTCCAAAAAAGTAATACAATCCAGGTCTTGCAATTTGCTTTTGCAGCCAGCAATATTCCATGAAATTAATTTTAACTGTTGGGAAGCCCTACCTAGGTCATAAACTGGGGGAGCCATATCAGAACTCTTATCTACGTTTCCTCCATTTTGATCGCTCTGGTGGGGTGGATCTAATTGGGACTCATACCTTACTTTTCCTTGCTTTGGCACCTCCAGCCCACTTGCTACTAAATATTCCTAGGGGTCCTCTGTATGTCATAACCTAGTATCCCCCACCAAGTTCTCTATAGGTTGTTTACACATGGTAGGGTTTCCAGTACCTTGAGGTCCCTTCTCACCCACAACTGCCTCATCTCACAGTGTTATTAACACTGCTTCTGATTCCTCCCTCACGTTAGGACCTGCATTTTTATAGGATTTAATTTTACTTTGATCCAGGGGATTCTCCTGGTCATCTTCCTGCCCACAATCTTTTGGGGGAGTAATTTGACCCAATTCTCCTTGTTCAAGGTAGCGGGCAGCTGTCCACACTTCGACTGCATGTTCTGAATGACAACTATTACCAGGGGCTCGCAAATGGTCTCCCTGGTAATTTAAATCCTCCTAATGCAATCTATTTTTTTGGATCAAAATGTCTTGCTGTATTATGAAGAGATCCTCAAAGGCCTGGAGTGGAAGTGGGGCAAACACCCCAATCTCATAATTCCCTAAATATGTCTGTATTTCTTCAGCTAGAGGTTTACATGGTTCAGTAACCCCATTTTCTACTCCTTTAATCAGGGAAATGCCAGCAGAGAGGTCATCCTTAAACAATATATCCTCTGCCAAAGGGTTCAAGGGGCCCTGGGCAGTCTGCCAAATGTATCAGGGAGTTGATCTGAAGAGTGGATGAGAATTTAGGTTAGCAGCAAGGATAATGTTTGATGAAGAATGTTGATTTCATCTTTATTATCACAAACTAAGCAAATAAATAAGTAACACACAAAGCACATGCACATATCACACATCAACAGCATATGCCATGTGGGACTCTGGATGGGGGTGCATGCCAGAGGGAGCCACTCACTACAGAGAGGTCTGAGTGGGTATACTCCTATTTGTCAAATAATAGTCTCAGAATCACATTGAAAATGATTGTAACTAGGGTTGTGAGTGACCTACACAAATATGTCAGGTATGCTTAGGAAAACTACATGCAGTGCCTGCCTTGACTAAGTTGCCAAAACATGAATGTTCACACAAATCATGAGCTGGGAGCTAAAAATCGTGACACTGAAATAAAAAGAACCAAAGTGTTTCCAGGGACTATCACATTTGTGGGAATGGGAAGAGGCAGTTGAAGAACAACATAAGGTTGCTGCCTCATAAACAATGGCTCTCAACATTGTCGCAAATGCCAACCCTTTGGAAAGTACTGTTTGGAATGAGCGGGAAGGTGCTTTGTTTACTGCGTGTGGGCTCGAGACTGTCATCGTTCGTGTGATTGTTCAAACTAGTAAGCTGTGCTTGATATGACTGTGTGTATAATGGCGCCCGAGCGAGCGTGTCCCATTTGTGAGAATGTTTGGAACCAGCTCGCAGAACCATTGTTTACAAGGCAGCGACTTTGAGGCACACGTCTCTGGTGGGGATTGTTTTCTTTTTAAAAAAAACACTGCCTGATTTTGCTGTTTCCATACACTGCAGTGAGTTGCAGGATGCGCCAGGGAAGGTCCAGCAGCCCCCCTGCCCCCCTCTCGCACCACATAACCAACGGAAGCTTGCTGTGATAGTCGCTCAATAGAGAGCCAGAAGGGGGGGGGTAGTATCTGGTAGGTGCGGAAGCCACCGGCGAGCCTGGAGCAGGGACTCGGGGAGGGAGGGAGGGAGCACATTGAGAATAGGTGGGGGGGGGCTTCTGGGAGAGTCACTCAATAGAGAGCCATGAAGGTGGGGGGGCATAGCTGGTAGCTGCGGAAGCTGCAGAAGCTGCCGGAATGCCTGGAGCAGGGATTTGGGGGAGCACATGGGGAAATAGGTATGGGGGGGCTGCCAGGAAAGTCAATCAATAGAGAGCCAGGAGGGGGGGTGGTAGTATCCGGTAGGTGCGGAAGACACTGGCGAGCCTAGAGCAAGGACTTGGGTTGAGAGGGAACACATTGGGAATAGGTGGGGAGGCTGCTGGGATAGTCACTCAATAGAGAGCCAGGAGGAGGGGGGCCATAGCTGGTAGCTGTGGAAGCTGCAGAAGCTGCCAGTGTGCCTGGAGCAGGGACTTGGGGGACCACATGGGGAAATAGGCATGGGCGGGCTGCTGGGAGAGTCAATCAATAGAGAGCCAGGAGGGGGGTCGGTAGTATCCAGTAGGTGTGGAAACCGCCGGCGAGCCTCGAGCAGGGACTCGGGTCGGGAGGGACCACATGGGGAATAGGTGGGGGGGCTGCCAGGATAGTCACTCAATAGAGAGCCACGAGGAGAGGGGGCCATAGCCGGTAGCTTCAGAAGCCACAGAAGCTGCTGGCGTGCCTGGAGAAGGAACTTGGGGGAGCACATGGGGAAATAGGCACAGGGGGGGGCTGCTGGGAGAGTCAATCAATAGAGGGCTAGGAGGGGGGGGCAGTAGCCGGTAGCTGCAGAAGCTGCCGGCAAGCCTGGAGCAGGGACTCCAGAGCACATGCGGGAATAGGCGGGGGGGCTGCTATGGGGAGTCAGTAACAGGAGAGTAAGGAGGGAGGGAGGCAATAGCTGTGGTCTCCATTTGCCCACTGTTCACAACAAAAGAATCGGTACAGCCATAGTTATCAACCCAACAACACAGTTCTCACAAATAATCCAATGATCCCACCATTCATCCAACCAACAGCCATTATCATGAACAAAATGAACATAAGCACAAACTGAGCAATAAACATATACGTAAACACTAAAAGGCTAGCAGTAAACAACATATGTATACATTTATTTTTTAAAAGGATAATGGAAAATGTAAAGTGTAGCTGTAGCAGAATTACTTTGGCTGCTTTAGCACTAAATTAGCAGGTAAATAAAACAAAGTTTAGCAGAATTAGCAGAAAAGTTCAAGCACTTACACAAAACCTTCTTTATGTTGTGTGTAGTCTGCGCTTATCCAAAATTGATGGTATGTTATGAATTAGGAAGGGATAGGACTCTCTCTCCTCAAGTTGTGATATGGTGTTTTGTCGCAGAGCACGGAAGATCAGAGTGTGTTAACAAACACAGACACTGGCGGCGTGGCTCCAACAGTCACTCACTCTCACTGCAATTGGGAATCAAGAGGAAGAAGAAAGCTAGAAACACACCTATTTAAACTTAATGGTGAAGGCGGTACATGTCTCTCTGGGAAAGCCCTAGCCAATGAAATTGGGCATGTGGGTGTCTGTCAACAGGGTCCGAGAGTTGTTCAGGCTGCTGGGTCTCGCGGTACCGAGTATTCCGAGTGGTGTAAACATGATACAATGATCAAATAACTACAAAGATTCCACGATCGATGGAAAGGGGAGTTGGCGCTGCTTCTTATTGAAATCCGCAAATGTTCCACTTCCACTGACCAGTCGCAATGCCGCGGCACCATTTCTCTGCGGAACCGTGCTACGATGAGCGGAATAGGGGTTTCCATCGGTAACAGCTGCCACAGTGGTATGTCGCTACAGCCCTAAATACCCTATCATTGATATACGCCTTTCCCTTTCCCCTGTCTACCTCCCCCTGTCCATATTACATATACATATATTAGTTGTGTATATATAGATAAATAGATTTGATATTATTGGTAGATACTAGGCTTGTTATTATATATATTAACATTATAGGATAGACAGACAGACAGATAGAAGAAGCTTATTTATATAGATAGTTAAGAATATATTGCTTATAGTAATCTTAGGTAAGGTGTAGGTTTAGGTTAAACATACATAGTAATTTTTCATATTGTCATTGTGCACGTATTACTACTGCACTATAATGAGAAAGGGAGGAAGGAGCTCAACTTCTGAGAAGTTTGGGGCAGGTGTCTGCTGACACTTCTGCCACTGGTGGAAGCCCACAATGGAAATTATATCGAAAAAAAAATCTTCATTATCACTCAAAATTGATACTGAAATCAATACCGATATCAACCAATACCGAAATCGATACTGATACAGATAAATAATGACATTTTGTTATTAATGATAACAAAATTTACAGTTTTTAATAACAAAAAAAACCAACTTCATGGTCCTGTGGTGCTCACCCCTTTTTGATTTTCTACCTTTGTGCCCTCTTACTTAGATGCTTCCACATTCTTCAGTTCTTCCCATTATATATACCAATACTACTTTGTGCAGGAGAACTATTACTGTGGCCTTATTGAAGTCGATTCTAAGTTGGGAAATAGAAAATAAAACACAGCCTTGAGTTTAACCTCTAATTGGGAGGGATAGATGGATACTCTTCAGTTGTACCATATTGATGTTAGGGCCTACTGAAAGCTACTGATCTTTCACATTTAGTATAATTATTCATAAAGTGAATCCTACCTGATTGTGACACAGCAGACAAAATACAAAGAGATGCAGCAAACAAAGAGCATGAATCTCGAGTGAAAAAACTGAAGTCCTGTAGCCCAAATCGGTTGATGAGTGTTTCTAGAAATTCCTTAAACCATTGAAACCAAGAGGGGGAAAGGGAAAGATTTTGAGGCCTGCAGGAAGTTGCCTCTTGTTTCTTGGACTGTTTCACAAAAGTGTTTTCACTTGACTGAACAGCAGCCAAAAGGTCTACATTCCCTGCTCCCTGAAGTTTGATTTATAGAAGTCTTTATATTCTGTCAGGACCGGAGCCACATCGTGCAAAATCCATTTTCCTGGCATTTATAGTCATTACACCAAATAAAAACAAACAGTACCTAGAATACCATTGGGCACATATTGCTCTACACTCGTCTGCCACACTTGTAAGCAGCTACCAGCTATAATATTAGGTTTTTTAAATGACTAGATTTTAATTTCAGTTGTTGCAAACAAGCAAGGGTTGTAGATTCTCTGCCACCAACTTTCCTGAATAATCTCACAAAACTCTTTTACCCAGTTCTTAATTGGGTACAACTCCAAATGCTACAGAGAAATACGCCTTGCCAATGGTGTTCCCAGAATGCATGGGTTCAGGGTAGAACCAAGACTTAAAACCTGCTCTCTCTTTCATTCAGCTACGAAAATCCCACTAAATGCACTATCAAAATGTTTTAATCCATTAGTTGTTAGTTTAGGAAGAAAACAGTTCCTAGATTTTCTGTTTTCCTTAGAAAAAGACTCAGAGTGAAATGTTAGCTTCATAGCAATAATTAGGATTTTGGCATTGATTCAATGCATCTGGGATTTTATCCTCATCCTTCTTTTAAAGCTTCTACAAAGCTTGCATATGTGGTCATACTTCAAAGAGCACTGAGCAGCACTACATTCAGACACTCCTTACTTGGACTACATTTATTGATTTTGATCATATTTGAATAATAAAATATTTTTGTATATACGCTTTGCAATATTACATATATCAGAGGTGGGCATTTGGCTGCTCTCCACCCCCCTTGCTGTGGCTCCTGGACAGAAGCTACTGCCTGGGGTATGTCTGTGCTGCTCCCTTAGCTGTGTGATAAAGCGCCACTGCCATTTTGTTTTAATCAGTTAATGGTGTTGCAGGTACAGGAAAAGCAAGCCCTTAACCAAAGGGAGGGAGCAGGGAAGGTTTCTTACCACCCACACAACATCTTCTAGTGCCCTATCTGGCAAGTACCAACAGAGGAAAGTCCCTGGAATCTTCCCTCCCCAATAAGCTTCCCAGGAGTCAGGAGGATAGCAGAGGAAATTACGCTGCCCTGGCCCGGTTTTGAAGCCCATCCCTGTGCTGTCTGCATCCAGACAGGAGAAAGCATAAAATTATAGAGTGAGAGGAACCAGAGAGGGGTTTTCAAATCCCTCTATGTCTTTCCCAAGCTCCAGGCAACTTCCCATCCTGCTCAGCTGCCCAGGAGTCGGGGGAGGAGTGGTGAGGGGAGCCAGGAGTTCTGCCCGAACCCTTGGGAGCTTTCCACTCCACTCTGCTGTCCAGGACAGGAGTAAGATATATGGAGGGAGGAAGCAGGGAGGACTTTCTACTCCTATTTAGGGCTGAAACGAGAATAACTTTTCATTCTCACAAGATATTTCACCAGATTTCATGCCAGGACTGAGATCTTGTTCAGATCTTAGCCCCAGTATGATATCTTCAGATATCTCTTGGGGGGGGGGGAGTACTGCACATGTGCCAAATAACTACCATTGATTCTGCACATGCACAGCTCTTTTCCAAAATGGCAATGGCAGCCTTGGTACCATTTTGGAAACAGGCAACTGGTCTTCACATGCACAGCAGCCATTTTTGCATACACAGACCAGCTGCCCTTTTCCAAAATGGCACCAATTCTGCTGAAGCCATTGTGGGAAAGGGCTGCAGCAGAACGACCCTGACGGTCATTTTGTGCAGGCACAGTTCTGTTTTGGGCCTAGTTCAGAATGAAGTCTCATCCTTGCTTCTCTCCCTCCCCTAAAAAGAAGCCAAGTGGCGAGAGACCCAGCATCTGGAGCAGTCCAAGAGTCTAAGGGTAATTTCAGATGTAACAATACCATGGTCAACCACAGCGGATCCCCTGTGGTGGCCGTTGGTCAGATTACGCCTGTTGTGTTTTCTGCCAGATGCTCAGCCCAGTGAATCACTGGTGGGAATCACAATGACCATGTTTCTGGACCTCTGGCCACCTGGAGGTCCAGAAATATGGTGGGATTGGGACCCAACCGTGGTTGGATTGACATGATCCTAGATGGGCCAAAGGTTACGTCTGTAACCTTCAGCGTGGCCGGATCGTGGTCCCGATCACGGGACGGGAACAGATGCAACGGCCAGATTAGCTGATGCGCCTGCCCATCTCCCAGAGGGTGGGCAACGGGGGAGCATGGGGGGGTGAGGCTTTGCGGCCACACATCGTGCCATGCAGTCTTGCCCCCTCCCCGATCCCTGGTGAGAATCAGGCTGGCACATCTAAAGGAAGGACGGGCTGATTTCTGATCGGGATCCAAAATGGATCCCTGTCCATGGTTCATGGTGGCAGGCCTGGCGGCCAGGTATGTCTGAAAGAGGCAGCCCTGTGAGTCAGCTAGGGTTTGATTTTAAACAAAAGGGAGGGGGAGGGCTGTTTACAAGATTCTCAGTTTTCTCTGCGAGAATTCAGGCAGTTCTCTGAGCATTCGTGTTTGCAAGAACAAGCATAGAACCCTAATTCTTGCTGAGAAATGCAAGAATGAGAGGATTGAGTTTCAGTCCGATTCCCAATGTGTCTTGACCAAGCCTTAATGGCCTTCCTTCTCCATCCAGACACCGAAGAGCTAGGGGCAGGTTGATGAGGGAAGCCATCTGAGTCCTGGGGATAGGGATCCGAGAGGGAGGAGGGGGACTAATGGGGGAAATTTCAAGTTCTGCTTGAATCCCAGATAGGGATGTGTGAACATGTTGCAGTTCGGGTTCGGTCATTCGGTTTGGTTCAGTTTGGTTCGTATGGGTTTGACCGTTCGGTTCAGTCATGTTTGGTTCAGTTTGGGCATTCAGAAAAAGTATCACGAGAGTGTGTGATCACACCAGAAACTAGAAATTTGAGTGCGTGCAGAGCTGTGTGGTGAGAGAGTGTGTGTTTGGTTTGGCTGTGTTGTTTGGCTGGTTGGTGAGTGTTGGTGTGTGATGGATGACCGACTGTGTGTTTTGGTTGTCTGCATGTTGTTTTTTTTTTAAATGAAGAAGACTGTTGAGCTGATCCTATGGCTGGGGGCCAACATGGTGCTCAAGGAGGAGGACAAGGAGGAGGAGGAGGAGGAGGAGATTACTGCCCCTGAACCTTTGGTGGTGGTGGCTGGCTCCTCGGATGAGGAGCAAGCGGTGGGAACAGAAGGTGCTGCCAGGTTTGTAAACGTTTGTTTTACTTTGAGGACAAGAAAGGATCTATCTGTTAGAGCAAGCTCACTGGCGTGTGGGTGGTTGCCTGGGTGGTGGGCATCAGTCAGGCACAAACAGTGGGCATCAGCGGGTAGTAGCGGATGTCTGGACACAGAGAGAGGGTACTGTAGTGCGGGGAGCTCTTCCATCAGTCAGGCCTGAGCATGAGCAGCACCCCACCCAAATATGTGCCAGGCTAGCAAGGGTCTCCATTCTCCAGTTGCCATCCCATTCCCTAAGCAACCCCAAATAATAGCAGGATTTGCATGTGCGAGCTAGGGCCTTTCTGCAATCCCTAGTTTTCCCTAGCACCCCAAGGAGGGCAGGATTTTCACGTGCCAGCAAGGGTACTTCAAGTTGCCATCACTGCTAGCACCCCAAGAAGGGCAGGATTTGCACGAGTCAGCCAGGGCCTTTCAAGTTGCAATCCCTAGCATCCCCTAGCACCCCAAGGAGGGCAGGATTTGCACGTGCCAGCAAAGGTACTTCTAGTTGCCATCACTACTAGCACCCAAAGATCGGCAGGATTTATATGTGCCAGCCAGGACCTTTTGAGTTGCAATCCCTAGCATCCCCTAACACCCCAAAGAATGGCAGGATCTGCACGTGCCAGCAAGGGTACTTCAAATTCCCTTCACTACTAGCACCCAAAGGAGAACAGGAATTGCACATGCTAGCAAGGGTCTCATCCCTCCGCAGCACCCAAAGAAAGGCAGGATTTGCACGTGCCAGCCAGGGTCTCGCTATTTGCCATCCCATTCCCTAGCATCCCCTAGCACCCCAAGGAGGGCAGGATTTGCATGTGCCAGCCAGGGTCACATCTCCAGTTGCCATCCCTAGCACCCCAAGGAGGGAGGACTAGAGGCATCATCATAAATGCATGATATTAGTTTGGTGTTCTTAATGTGTTCCCATTTCAGAGAGGAATCATATGCCAGCCCCAGCACTGGTGCCAGGCCAAGGATGAGGCCTAGGCAGAGGTCACCAGTGACACCTCCAGACATTCAGCGGAGAACGTCGTATGTCTGCAGATTTTATGCGCTGGGCGACTGAATCGCTATATTCAAGGTAAGGCATGTGGACTGGAACAACAGGGAATGGATTGCCCTATGACCTGTTAGGAATGGAAGTCCCCTACAGAGAGAGACTGGCCACCCAGTTCACTCACTTGTGGAGACAGAATGCAGGTAGGGCGTGACAGACCATTGGTCTGACACAGTATGGCACTTCTTATGTTTTTATCTTTTTGTGCTCTTTAGATCTGAGACAAAAGCATCAGGAGACAGCGAGAGGGGAACACACTGGGGCTGATCGCCCATATTGAAAAGCTCCACAGCCTGACGGTGAGGTGGCAGGAAGACTGGCATGGCCATGGAACCTCAGCCTCAGCACCAGAAGAAGGGTGGGAAGGCAACCCAGAAGCAATGGCATGTAAGCCCTTCCCCCTCCTCCAGCCCCAATGTGGAGACCCCCAGGCCCCGGGAGTCTGCTGCGGCCAAAGCCTTTCGGACCGAAGTTGAGAGGCCTGGCCACCAAATGATGATGGGTGTACACTGCCTGGAGAACTGCCTGATGGAACAGTTCTAGGCGCTTGAGATGGAGAAAAAGAAGGTGGAGGCATACACCCTGTACGTCTCCGCCGAGATGGAACGCCTGCTGGAACTACCACCAGGCTGTTTCCAGGTGGCATCAGGACATGGAAGGGGCCATGGAGTTTGCTGTCTCTCACGGATATGAGATTGAAGAGGACCAGATGACCTCCCCTCAGCCCTGTGCTGTGCACCAATGCCTTCTGTCTTTCCCCCAAGTTCTGGGGGACAGGCCCAGAAACGAATAGTTTCCTTTATAAGTTTCCTTTAAATGTTTGGTTTTGGTTTCATAATGTTATTGTTGTTTTGTTGTTGTTGTTTGTTTAAATAGTTTTAATAAAAGTTGTTATATTTGTTGTTATGAGCTTCGTTTGAACTGTCCAATCTTTTATCCCTATGTGCTGAAGTTCTGGAAGGCAAGTGGCAGAATCTCATACAGCTTGTTGATCCATACCAGCAGCAACTGGCTGGCTCCACATGTAGCATAGTTAAGGTATTAAGCCAAAGATGTGCCAGGCAGCAGCAGGGTCTCAACTTGCAGACAGTTCCCCAGGAGGGGCAGGGCTTCTGTCTGTGTGGGTGTGCCAGAGAGAAAGACAGACAGTCTCCTTGGCAGCGGGCAGCAGGCGGTGGGAGCCAGTGTTCAGAAGGGCTTTTATTTCCAGCAGCTTCAGCAGGCATCCGCAGGTGGGTGTGGATAAGTAGGTTGGGGGTGAGGGGTTGCAGGCTGGCATGCTGGCTTCGGGCTTCTAGATGCAGTGGAATGGAATGCATCCCCCAGTGACTAGAATGATGGTCCCAGAATCTCGTTGATGGTTCCTGGGATGGGCAGGCATGACTTATTCAGGTACAATGGAATGACAGCCTTTGTGAGTTTGTGCCAGCAGCAGGGTCTCAACTTGCAGACAGCCCCCCAGGAAGGGCAGGGCTTATGTCTGTGTGGGTGTGCCAGAGAGAATGAGAGAGAGGCTCCTTGGCAGTGGACAGTGGGTTTTGGTGGTTAGACAGTGAATTGCTGGTTGCCAGGGTACAACCTTTGTACAGACAGCATTTTTATGAGTCGGTGGGTGGGGGCCTTTGTCAGCAGCAGCTTGCCAGGGTACAGAACCCTTTGCACAGACAGCATATAGGCCTGTGGGTGGGAGCCTTTGGCAGCAGCAAACATGGGTTGCTGGGGCAGTCAGTCAGCATGGCACGAGCGGCATTCAGGCAGGATTTGAGTTTGGCAACCTGGGAGGCCAGGCAAGCAGTCACGGCAGCTTTGCATGAGAGGCAGGCAGGTGGGCTGAGGAAAACTTTGAGCTGGCAATGGCAACCTGGGCAGGCAGGCAGCGTGGCATGAGCGGCAATCAGGCAGGCTTTGAGCTTTGCAGCCTGGGAGGGCAGACAGACTGCATGGCATGATTGAGAGCAGCAGCAGCCATCGAGTTTCCCAAGTACAGACCTCTTGGCTGGCACCGACAACATATAGGCCTGGGAGCCATTGGCACTTGCCAGCAGCAGAAAATGGGTTGCCAGGGTACAGAACCCTTGGCACAGACAGCATATAGAATTGGGGGCCATTGGCACCAGCAGACATTGGTTGCCAGGTTACAGAACCCTTGGCATAGATGGAAAATAGGCCTGGCCTGGGGGCCATTGGCAGCAGCAGAAAATGGGTTGACAGGGAACAGAACCCTTGGCACAGCTAGCAATTAGGCTTGGGGGCCATTGGCACCAGCAGACAGTGGGTTGCCAGGGTACAGAACCTTTGGTAAAGACAGCATATAGGCCTGGGGGCCATTGGCACTAGCAGCAGAAGGCATTGGTTGCCGGGGCAGCCAGTCAGGTGGCATGGCATGAGTGGAAGGCAGGCAGACTGAGACAGGGTTCGAGCTTTGCAACCTGGGTGTATGGGCAGGCAGGCAGTGTGGCATGAGAGGCAGTAGGGCACGCGGGCTTGGGCAGGCTTTGAGCTAGGCAACCTGGGTGGGCAGACAGGCACCTTGGCATGGGAGGCAGGAAGGCAGACTGAGGCATGCTTTGAGCTTGTCAGCAAGCTGGGCGGGCAGACAGGCAGCATGGCATGGGAGGCAGTAGGGAAGGCAGGCTAGGACATTGGCAGCAGGGCACTCAGTAGGCTAGTAAAGACTGAGCAGTGCGAGAGAGCGAGAGGCAGATAGCGTCACATAGGTGGGCAGAGATCGTGTAGCCATAGGTTGGCTGTCAGGCTTGCAGTTTGTTTCCCAATGCCACCCTGCATCATTAGGTCAGTCAGATAAGACGGCCAAGGCTGTCTAGTATCAGAGAGAGAGAGAGAGAGAGAGGGAGAGGGAGAGGGAGAGAGGGAGAGTCAGGGCGGGTGCCAGGTATTGGGAGGAGGAGGAGGAGCCCCGTCCCAACTGCCCCTGGCATGGGATGGTGTGTGCCACTGCACCATCACTCCTTGTCCAGGGGCAGCTTGGGGAATCCCAGCAGTGGAAGGTTCACCTTTAGGAACAACAACTGCTCCACCAACTTGTCCCCAAAGTCTCAGGTGGTGTGGGGACCAAATGTCTCCCGCCACAGAGAACACCCGCTCGGTGGGGACACTGGTTGCAGGCAGGACAAAAATCCCCTGGCCACTTTGGACAGGGCTGGCCACATGTCAGTCTTGCGGGCCCAGTAGGCCAAGGGCTCACTGTTGGGATCAATGCACAGCTCCTCGTCCAGGTAGGTCTCGACTGCTGCTGAAGTGCCGTCGTACTCCCTCTCATAGCTGTCCCTGGGCACCACCACCCCCACTTCCCTCAGCCATGGTGTCTGCCCTTTTGTGCTGGGCCCCATGCCCCCCAGAGTGGGCTGCGTAGAGGAGGAGCTTCTGGCAGTAGGGCTTCTGCTGATCCTGCTGCTGCTTCTTCTACCACTAAGCCTGGAGGCAGAGATAGACCCCGCCGACTGAAAGGGGAGGCTGCTTCCACTCCCACAATTCCCAGGGGCTTCCTGCTGCTGCTGCACACTCACAAGAGCTCACTTTGCCTTCCAGACCCTCCCCACAAGATCATTCTTCCAGAGGCCATAGAGGGAATAGTTGCGTGCCATGCTACCCTTGACCCTGGGGTCCAGCATTGTTGCCAAAACATATTCCCCCCACAGCAGGAGATCATCAAACCTTGCCTTCAGGGATCCCTTGAGCTTCTGTGCCAGCTCAACCACCTCAGTTTCCAGCTTCTTGCCCGAGGACCACAATCCTGCCCCTGCAGAATCTCCTCAAGACTTGGGTGGAGACTCTGGACTAGAGGGGTCAGCTGGCTGATTATGGCCATGGAGGAGCTGATGGTCTCCGTCACTTCCAGGAATGGTTGCAGAACGAAGACCGTCTGGGAGAGGATCTCCCATTCTGCCCCATTGAAGTCTGGAAGTGCCCCGCTGTCTGTGTCCAATTGCACCTGATGCAAGGCGGCTTTCTGCTCCACAAGCCACTCAAGCATCAGGAAGGTGGAATTCCACCTGGTGAAGCCTCCATCATGGACTGCCTTGAGTATATTGGCGGCATTATCGGTCACCACACACCCCGGAGTGAACCGTGCAGCTGGCGTGACCCACTCCCCCACCACAGTGTTCAGGACTGCATCTATGTTCCTGGAAGTGTGGGGGCAGTCCATGAATTCTGCCTGAAGCAGGGCTCACCTATACCCTGCTTCAGGACCCCTCATGCCACTGTCAAATACCGACTATGGGTCCTGCCACCAGTGCGTCGTCACCACCAGGTACACGTGCTGGGCATTCCGACTGGACCACAGGTCAGTGGTGAAATGGACATTGGCAACCCCAGCCCCTGCCAGCTGCTCCTTCACCTGCTCCTTCAAAGCCTCGTTCAGGGCTGGCACCACCGTATGACACAGGGTGGTGCGGGACAGTAGCTTAAACTGTGGGGCCAGGAACCCCATCAACCACTTAAACCCGGTGTCCCCGATAATGAAGAAGGACTGGCAATTGACAGCGATCATCTCACCCAACAGGCACATGGCTTTCTCTTAAAAGCCACGCCACCCTCCAGCTGCCACTGGCCTTGGCAGCTGCCCCCATCCCAGCTCCTCCATTGTGGGCGGACACTGCTGGCAAGGCTTCTGCTCCTGCTGTTCCCACCTAGCCGTGATACTGCTCCTGCTGCTGGATGCAGCTGCTGGAGCAGGATGGTTGTCCAATGAAGGAGGCGGATAACCAGCTGCTTGGGTCGGGAACCCTCTACGATCCACTGACCCTGCCTCCTCGCTTAGCATTGAAGCACTGTGGCATGATTTCAGGTGCCTTGACAAGGTGGTTGTCCCCAGGTTGGTGAGCACCTGCCCACGCTTCACCACCTTATTGCACAAAGTGCACTGCACCTCCCGCGGATCATCTGCCTGCACCTTAAAATGCTCCCAGACCCATGATTTTATAGCCCCTCCTGCCTTCTGGCCTGCATTGGGTGATGCACCCCTGGTAGGGGCAGAACCTGGTGGCACTGGCGACACAGCTCGTTGAGGGACAGCCATCACCTCAGCAGCACCAGATACAGAGACCTCCTCCATAGAAATCTCTGCATCGCTGTCCCCAACCTCAAACAGAGTGACAGAAGCTGCTGGACTCCCCATGCTGCTCCCACTCTGTGCAGCACTCTCCCCCTGCCCCCTATAGCTGCTGTTGCTGCTGATGCTGCTATGCTCCCTTCTTCCATTGCCCGGGGATCGGGCCCTGCCTCTAGCAGCTGGGATGAGATCCATCAGTCCTGGGCTGCTTTGGGGGATTGCCTCTATAATTATGGGGGAGTTGGGGGACAATGGTGACCCCTGAGGAGCTTCAGGCACTGCGTCACTGCACCTACAGCTGCAGATGAGACAGCCTCAGCCGCCTGCAATGCAGATATTGCAGTGTCCCTGCGTGGCAGTGGAGGATGCTGCCAGGAGAGTGACGCCTAACCCCCTGGCCCCTAGTGCCACTGGGAGCACTAGTGCCACTAGTGCTGGGAGAGGAAGACCCACAATCAGGCCTGCACAGCTTGGGACGTGGTGAAGGGCTGCTGTTTCTGCCTGCTGGCACTCTGCTGGCACAGCCCCTGCCAGCTCTGCCATGTGCCACATTGCCTGGCTTGCGGGCAGCAGACTGCCTCACCCTCTCCTACCTCCCTTCTCCATTTCTCCTACCAAAAGAATGCACAAATATTTTATTTTTTAAAATATATATATATATATTTTAAAATTTAATCTAATATTATATATATATATCTATATTACACTAAATCTAACTTCTATTAACTATCGAACTATTATAAAACCAATGGAACTAAATAATGGAATATCTAACACCTAGTCCTACAAACACACTCTAAAACTGAAACACTGATCTCTATAAACTATAACTAAGCTAACTTAACTGTAATAACAAACTCCTACCTAACTACAATAATCTCTCTCTCTCTCTCTCTCTCTCTCTCTCTCTCTATATATATATATATATATATATATATATATACACACACATACATACACACACACACACACACACACAATATTACACAGGGATGGGGGGAAACACAGACAGCTCACAACAACACAGGGAGGGGTACAAAAACAGAAATAAAACCTAAATCAATCTAATCCTACTCTAATAAATGAAAAAATAGGGGAAGGGAATGAGGGATGGAATATGGAGGGAGAGGGAAAGGGAAAGGAATGGATTCAATGGAGGGTAGGGAGAGATAGAACACAGGGATGGGTAAAAAATAAAAACAACAGCTAAATCTATCTAATATAATCAAAATAAATGATAATATGGAGTTAAATGGGTTGGATGGGTGAAATAGGTGGAGGATGGCAATGGATTGGGGAGCTGGGAACTGCTGGGAGAGGGAGCCTTCTGAAATGCTTGCTTAGGAAGAGGGAGGAGCAGGAAGGGTTTTAAACTTCATGCGTCTCCTTCCCAAGTTGCAAATAAGCTCATGCATATGGGTTGACATATTAAACCAATCAGGGATTTATTTTTTATTACATTTATTTTTAACTTTATTTTTATTTACATTTGGGGAGTACACTTATTGTGATTGATAAGTGAGTCTCCTAGTGAGGCAAAGTTTTGGTATCTAGTTTTTTGGGTCACAATTTGTGTCCACCCCTGACATATATGAATAAGATGTGTGTTTCTTAATAAATAGTGCTAGATTAAATTAACTAAAAGAATGTTTATAAAATCACTGTAACCACAAAATATAGTAACCACTGTAACCACAAAATACAATTGTATATTTTGGAACTGAAATCAGTACCTTAAAACACACAGGTAAACCCATCAAATGTGCACTACACGAACTGAAAATGGTGGTTCAGGATATAACTGATACCCGTTCACGTTCTGTCAGTATCCGTTTCGGTAACATTCCATTTAGGTTTTCTGTTATTTTGAATATGTCAATATGGCAATGTTTGGACATGCACAATTGCCAAAAATAACACAGCCAAGATACTGAAATGACTGAAATACCAACAACCACAATCAAAAGATGGAACAAAAGCCCTGAAACAGAATACCCCAAAAATCAAATATTGAAGTACCTGCTTTTGTTTGTGACTAGCATTTGGAGAACTAAAAGGCTACACAAAAATTCAAGTAATAGCTGCAAACAATAAACTCGCTACCTGTTTTAGCATTAGTAAGTTTCATTATTTGTTTTCTTCCCGAAATGAAGTGCACTGGCAGAAGAGGGCTCACAGAATGACTACTAGGAGTGTGCAGAAGGAACGTCATTTGTTTTTGTTTTTAAAATTTCATTTTCTTTCATTTTTCCTTTCATTTTCAATTTCATTTTCATCCAATTCATTCATTTTGGTTTTACACTAATTTCCCATTAAAATTATTTGGAATCACTTGGCAGGGCTTGCATGTCTTTAACCTTGCTCTGATTTTTAAAAAAAACCTTCTGTAATTAGTCTGGTAATAGGATATTATGTACCCCAATTATATAACAGTTAAAAATATAAATATAATTGATTTGAATAGGTCTACAATTTAACAAAACAATTTTTTAATTTTTTTTTCCGTAAAGAAATGCATATCCATCACAAAAAAGTTTGTGGGGTTACTAACCCCCCACCCACCCCCAGTGTCAGGGACAGCACATTCATATGCAATCGAGATAATAATGTTCTCTCCATTCATATGCAAAGATAAAGTGGGCAGTAACTCACTGGCACATAGCTTGTCTGCATTTCAAGATTCTGAACTATCAGAAGCTATCAGGAGCTTGTCTGCATTTCAATAGCAGGCTGTCATAGTAACTAATGGTGGGGTCAAAATGAACCATTCAGCCTAATAGGCTACTTTTTGCCAACAGAACCTTGGAAGTAAAAAACCATAATTGAAGGTTCATACTATCTAAGGGTTCACGGCTGTGTAAAGAATCTAAACATACAAATTTACTTTTAGTTGGTAATGAGTTTTCCACTTTGGGTATAATTAATCTCCCAATACACTTCTAATGAAATTCTTCTGAACATACATAAAATGGCATATGAAAGCAGACAAAGTTCTACACTGTGTTTGGGGAAAATATGACCCCATAAGCATGGGCGTATGGTGTTTTCATTTTCCCATTCATTCCAATAGAGGGCAATCATACCTCATTAATGTTTTAGTATTCACCTTCATTTTTAAAAAAATAAAATACAACTGGGAGAGCGGAATGAACCAGTGGGGCACAACTGACCCCCATTATCCTTGAGGTATACATGGAGTATGAAGTGGTACAGGTATTCTAAAAAAAAGTTTTATGATTTTTTTTAACAACTTCTGGGGTACCATGCAATCCCATAGTCAGAGGAGGAGTTAAACAGCAGTGTTACTGTCCTTCTATGACACTTTCCCTTTGCCCAAACTTTCACAGACTGCTTGGGGGGGGGGGGAGGATGACAGAAATAATAAGAGAGACACTGGCACACAGCGGGCAGACAGAGGCTGCTCTGAGTGTGTTATACGAGAGAGAGACACACAACAAGCACCCTGCACCAAAGCTGCAGGCACTACCAAGAGACAGTGCTTCTCAAAGTCCAACAAGGCTTCAAGTTGCACGAATGCCCCAGGAGGCAGAATATGAGAAAGACTGGCACACAGTAGGCAGGCACTGTGAAGCAGCAGTGACTGGCAAAGGAGACTTGCTGTCCCAAGTATGTTGGGCTTCAGCTTACAGAGAATGCCCCAGGGGGGCAGAAGATATGAGAAAGAGAGAGAGAGACACACACACACACAATCATCACACAGACTGGCAGAGGCAGCAGCAAAAGCAGGAACTGACGCAGGCATAGGCACCCCAAACTGTATCAAGGCATCAGTTTGCAGAGATCACACCAGGGGGACAGGAGAGACACACATATTCTTTCTTGAGAGTAGCAAGAGCAGGCAGAGAAGAGCAGCAGGTAGGCACTGGCTTTGGCATTTGCTCCCCAAAGTGTGGAAGGCTGTTAACTTGCAGAGATCATCCCAGCAGGGCAGCACTGGCACCCCAGAGTGTGGCAGGGCATCAGCTTGCAGAGATCATCCCAGGGGTGCAGGGGTGAAAGAGAAAGGATGGAAGTGGTTATTAAAGCTGCAAAGCCAAAGCAGTGCATCTGCAAAGTGTTCAGATGGCTTATGGCAGAGTGGGCTGGCAGTGGAGTGCAAGAAGCTTTTATTGATTTCCAACGTCCTTTCCCAAGCCCTCCCCCCTGATTCGTTGGAACCATGTGCAAGGCAAGACCTATCCAAAAGGGATCTTCTAGGTGTGCCACAGTGATGAGAGATCACCGAGATTTGTTTGCGATGCCAATTGGGCAGCGGATATGTCAATCGTATATCTCCTGACTCTCTAGCAATTGCTCCCCCTCATCTTTCTGAGCTGTAACTTTCAACTATCTCAGCCCAAGGAGGCGTAGGGAAATGAAAAGGAAACAAATGAAACAAAAAATAATGAAAATTCATTGTTTTCTTTTTTGTTTGTTTGCTAATTTATTTGTTTTCATTTCATAGTTACGAAAATGAATGAGGCTTTGTTTGTTTTCATAACTAAACAAATGAAAATGAATTGAACAGCCTAATGACCACAGATTTTAGGTTAACTGGGCAAAGATTGGACTCAGGATGTAAAAACATATCGAGTTAGCTGGTTATCGCTCTCGTTTTGGGTTGGTTATACAAACTAAACATAAAAGCTGTAGCATACAGCTGGGGTTTGAAAATTTTCACCCCGAGCATCAGAACTGAAATCAGCCAGTTTCTCCAAAGAACGCAATAAAAAGTAACAACATTTTTTTTTCTTGTGTACTCAAATCAGGATCAGATCAGGAGACTGTTCTGTGAGGGTCCTTGAAAACAAAAAGGAGAAAAGTCCTCAGGAAAGCTAACACAACAGATGGATTATAGGGAATGGGCAAGAATATGAAACACACCAAAAATTATAAAGTGGCATGATCATGGTGTAATTTGGAATAGTCAGTGCAGTACTGGTCTGCGATTTGATTTGTTTTGATTTGTGTGCCCGACTCACCATCAAGAGCCACTGACTTCTAAATCATGTAAATCATGAATATAATAAACACTTCAAGGCTATGAGATTTCAGTCCAATAGCTTTAGTCCATCCTGGGACAATGTTCTGGAATCCTGAACTTAGCAGATGGACATTGGACATTCGAAAAGAAAAAAAGAAAGCACAATTTAACCACACCAGAGGAACTGAGGCCAGGCAATTAATTGTACCATAATCACAACTAGTGCTGAATCAAGCAATCACTGCAAATGCTGTTTCCGTCAGAAACAGACCCTTCACCTGTGCTTGCGCAATGAGGAAACTTACAGGATTTTCCACTTTTTCGCTAGTTCCCATTCAGTAATTGCCATTGATCAGTGCTTCTGGTAATTCTTTCTAGGAAGGAGCAGCCACATACCACACACTGTTTCTTATATACTGCTTATGTTTGCTTGTGTACGATCGCAACTTTCATCATTTCCCTTATTGATCATTGTTTTGGATCCTTGTAAACTTTGTTTTGATTGGTGTATTTCAAGGGTTAGTTCTTCATTCTGATGCTAGAAACTGTCATAAGATGCTGGAAATTGATGAAAATACCAGAAATTAACTAACTGGCAGAAAATACAGAAAATTACTGAAAACGTACCAAAAAATAATAATAAAAAAACCTCAGACAATCACAGGCACCGATCTCAACAACAGGGGAAGCAAAGATTCAATGGATAGTGAGGAAATATTGACAAAGTCACAAGCGCTCCTGTAAGGTATGTCCAACAGTACAGGAACAGTTTTTCTCACCTCAGCCCTAATCACAACTTCCACAGAATTGCATAAAAAATTTAGGGACAGACTTTGGGTGAAAACAGATGGGAAGTTAGCCTGCTCCAGCACAGTCCGTGTTCAGTCCATGCAGACACCACTCACCCCCGATTCATAGGTTTAGCATGTCAAACCTAATAAATGGGCAGCCCACTGAGTGTATCTGATTTGCTTGCAGCAGCCTCCACTCAGTGCCCCCACTGCCAGCAAGAATGGAAAGAGTGGGAGGAAGTGGTCACTTATCGAACACTCTTAGGGGTGGCTGGTGGGCAGGGGCAGGGGGCCCTGTTTCCTGAACCCCCTCCCCACCTGGCACAACTGTCAGCCAGCCAAGCATGCCAGCACTCTTCCTGGCCCACCTGTCAGCTGGCCGGCCGGGCACACAAGCCCTCTCCCCTCACCCCAGCTTGCCTGACAGCTGGCTATGGTGTGCTAGGCACAACTCTATGGTGCTAGCGGACCTGGATGCAGGTGAGGCAGCAGGAGAATCTAATTGACAAGATGGGGACAAGTGGGTCCTGATTTGTCAGCATGGTGGGCCCGCGTTCTCCTGCAAGACGCCACCAGGTGCAGGCTAACATCTGATGGCCACCTAAGAAATGAGAAAGTGGACACAGACCTGGTGTGGGACCAGGCTAAGGTGGGCTGACATCTCTTTTGTTTTCATACTCTGTGGATTACAGATTAAAAACTGAAATATAAATGAAATCCTGGAAGCAAAGTTTCAAAGTATGAATGATATAGTTTCCCCCTAAAATATAATTTTGATTAGTTCAGACTTAACTCCTTTGAAAATTCTGAATTGGAAATATAATTTACAGTGGATTGGAAATATAATTTACAGTGAGATACACGAGGTCTGTCAAAAGGGGTAGCATTTTATTCACAGTAAAGAACAGCAGCAGCTATTTCTTTTCTGGCAACCTTTCAGGAAAAGCAAATATATGACACATTTCTCTGATGTCTATTTCTTCAACCTAGGGAAGAGTGTGATTGCGGTGTTGATCCCAAATGTAAGATATGGAAACAAAGTAGTTCAGATTATTATTATTATTAACAAACATTTATATAGCGCCAGCAGTGTACCTGGCACTTTACAAAGTAATAAAATAGACAGATGATATCTTTAATTGGACTCACTACTGTTGGTGAGAGTATGCCAACCTTAGGGCCAAACAGAGCCCTACCTTAGACATGTAAAAGTCAGAACTGCAGGTTTGAAATGCCTCGTGAAAGGCTCCTATATTTCAATGTAGATTTGGTATTGTACAAAGGCAGCTCTAGCTGGTCACGTATATACATGGTATTCACTGGGTGCTTATCCGCTTTCATTTGACCAAGGCTGATGGTGAATCAGTTTCATTTTTAAAATGGTACATGGGATGGTTTGTTTTCTGATAACACATGTATAAAATGAATACAATAGAAAGAAAATGGTACTTTAGACTATTCCCTACCTCATCATTGCTGTGCATACAGTTATCAGCAAATGATGGCATGACATAGCACCAACAAATCAAATTTTAAAAGGCCCTCCAAAAAGAGAAGCTTGTACACGGGGGCAAACAGACAATTTAGAAAGTGCTTCCTAGAACACAAAAAGACTCATTCAGGCACTGGTGTAAGACTCAGCATGAAGTCCTGCACCATTCAAATTATCAGCCAAACTCCCATTGATTTTAATGACAGACAATTCTCCGGCCCATGTTGGTTCTGGTAAGGAAACAGATACCCACTAGGGTATCTCTAATACACTTCTCTCTAATACACTTCACAGAGTACTGGACAATTTTTGGCTCCAGGCCTACAGTTTTTGACTGGAACCCATTACAGTACCAGAGACTTATGGAATTTTTTTTAAAAGTATGTTCTTCCTCCCCTTCTTTCAGCTAAGTCCCAAAATATTTTTCATGTTAAACTGAATTTCTTTACATTCCTGGTGTTTATGGATAGAAATATCAAAGAGTAGAAATCCCAAAAAATTGTGTGTCCTTCAAGCACAATTTCAGTTTCCTTTACTTGTACTGTAGACATTGGCAAATAAATATGTAACCCCTCTATCTTATGTCCCTTGATAGAAATAAGACTAGGTTCAGAGCCCAAGTCTTCACCTAAAAACCACTTTAACAACATACAAACCTGCTGCTTAACACTTAATACTATGGCTGTGCATTTGCGTTTCAAGTGAACCCAACATTTCCCCAAAAACGTAATATCCGAGATCTCAAACTGGATCTCACACACTGTAGCAATTATCCAGCTTGGAGCTGGGTTGCTTTCCAACTCTCAGCTTAGCTGCCTGCTTGGGGAGCCTGTAGTAATAGCTCCCCACCTGCAGGGACTGCTGCTGTCTCCGGGCTGTGGTCTCTAGCACTGCAGCCCAGCGGAGCCCAGCCCAGCCAGGGAGAAGTGGTGAGTTCTTCAAGCCCAGGACTTACAGCTTCATTCCTCCCCTCCCCAAGCCAGCAACCCCTCCTGCAAGCCAGTGACTTTCCCGAGCTTGCCCAATGCCCCATTCTCACCTAGGAATCCCATTTTCCACAAGTCAATGACTGCCCTCTGGCCAGAATCCACCACCTCCAAGCCAGAACCTTGCCTCGTTCCCCATCCCTGAGCCAGTCCCATGTGCCATTCCCACTTCCCAAGCCAGAAACCTCCCCTGAACCTAGTTCCATACACCATTCCCACAAGTCCCCCAAACCAGTCACATCCCCAAATCAGACCAATACCCCATTCCTCCTCCCCCAAGACAGCAACCCCCACTTGAGCCTGTCCAATGTTCCATTCTCTTGCTCCCAAGCCACATTCTTCACTCTCCCTCAGTCCAGCAATCCCCCTCAGCCAGACATAAGCAACATTCCACCCTCCCTCTCTTGGCAGGTATTCTCCACCCTGTCAAGAAATGAGCTCTGTCCCAGGCTCCTTGAACCCATCTTCTTTCTTAGGGTTCCCCTCTGGGGTATTTTGTGCTGCTTTCCCAGTATATGTTTAAGACTGGGTTCAAATAAGGCATATCTAGCCTGCCTGGAATGGTAACAAAGGGTTAATAGATTAGACAGAGGGTGGATTCACACTAGGGAGTTGTGGATGACACACTCCTACAGCCTATAGCCCTGTGTCTCCAGCACATTGGTGTTGATTATCCGATTCTCAGGGAGTTGTTGCCAGCCACTCCCTGTCCCCAGCAGATCCTGGTTACCTCAGGTTTCATGAGTACTCCTACAAGAGAAATGCCCCTTCAGTACCTATCCTTCCCATCTGCTTCCCTGTATTCCCCAAATTTCCCCTGAAGAACTCTGCTTCTTCTTTGCCTTTGTCCATCTCCTCCCTGCACAGCTTTCTGTCCTTCTCCTGTGGAGCCTTATTCTCCTAATACTGCATTTTCTCTGTTGGCTCTCACCTGCTCCTTGCTTGCATTCCTTCCTCTCTCAGCTCTAGCCTTCCTGTGTGGAGCCTCACTTCTCTCTAGTGTCACAATCCTCCCTCACCTTTTCTCCAGCCTTTCTTATTTCTATGAGCCTCGTTCCAGCTGGAACTAGTTTTCTAACTGCCTAGGCTCCAGAGTCTGCTTGGCTTCTGTTAGCCCTGTCTGGGCCTGTCACCTTCTTGAGTACCAGAACTTCTCCACTTTCTCAAATGATGGTCACTGCCATTAGCCATGGAGCTTAGCTGCTTCATGATACTGAGGGGTAAAGGGTGGGTTCTATACTCCCCTCTGTTCCTTCTGCTGCTTCCCTGTTCACCCTGACTCACCGTCAACTCAAACAGTATCCCCTTTTAAAAATTGGTAACAGACTTAGCAACAGTTTTAAACTGCATTTCCCTTTCCTAGCTGAACTTCTGTGTCAAAATGACCCGTATGCAAAGACCCATGTCATTTTCCGCATTAGCAATGATGGGGAAAATGCCATGGACACAGGCAAAGATACAAATAAATGCAAATAATAAAAGCACTAATACATATATAAATACATTAAATTAAAAACATTTCTATATCCTTCCCCCCCACCCTATGGCAGCCCCGTGCGGTGTACATCATGCAATAATAATATAAAACAAATAACTATACAATAAAAATAACATTAAAAATCCCCCAAAATAGGTCCAGGAAAACCCCATCAAAGCAACAAACCTCATAAACTCCCCCACCCACTACCTGTCCCCTTCACCAAATTAATGGCAAAACAGCCAGGTCTTACATTTTCTGAGGAAAGGAGGGAGATCCAGAGAGAGGTGAATCTCCACCAGGAGGGAATTCTATAGCAATGGAGTGGCCACTGAGAATGCCTGCTCAGACATAGCCACCCAGGAAAACTGGGGGACCTCTATTCAGGCAAATACTAAAGCTGAAAGTCAGTACTCTATTTTATTCAGAGTTCACGAAGAATCACAGTACTCGATTCCAAATTTCCGAGGACCAAGGCTGGTACTTGGAAACTTTGGAATCTTCAATTGAGTGATGGAGGTACTATTGTGCATGTGGCCAGAGCAACCCAATTGATTGCCCTCACCCCCTCCACTCATCAGATGATAGAAGCCCTAGGGGCTTTTGCTCATCACCTTCATGTGAGTAAACATATACGTCCCAATGCCTCCAAAAGGAAGCTTTGGTTATTAAACTCACATTTAGGGAAAATGCAATGGGGACCTTGCAAAAAATGCAATACCCAAGCTTTCCCCAAACCCTAAAGAGAGTCTGCTTCACTCCTCAGGTCCTGGAGTGGTTCTTGCGGTCTGCCAGGGGCACCTTCTTGAAAGTCTCCCGAGAATGGAGAGGGCATTCTCGGTGGCGGCACTGCAGTTGTGGAACTCTCTCCTGGAGGAAGCTCAACTGATCCCTGGTCTGATGGCCTTCTGCCAGGCCTGTAAGACCTTGCTGTTCATCCAGGCCTTCGGGGAACGGAGTGGGGTAGAGTGG
>QEPC01008920.1:229955-246318 GCA_003113815.1 Sphenodon punctatus
TTCAGGACTGAAGTGTCACAAAATAAATAAATAAAGTGGACCTAGACAGGTCTGGGAGAAGGCAGACATGGGGGCAGTCATGCGGGCAGCTGCTCCAGGGCTACACCCCTGCATCCAACTAAAAACATCTATTGAATCCAGCTTTCTATGGGGATGTATTCAAGGTACCCATTCCAAAATGAAAAGCCTATAGGAAAGCTGAAAAATGACCAGAAAACCCTTGACAGTTTCCAAGAAAGTATTCCCAGAAAGAGTAAGACAATAGTGGAAAGTGGCAATATTAGGCTGGCCAGGAAGTTTAAGTTGAAGAACATAACAAAGCATTCTAAATCATCAATGAAAGAAAGCCTCCAAATCCATTGTCATTGATATTGTCTGACTTGGCTAACTTCCTGACATGGGGTATAAAGTTCTCCGTGCTACCAACACTTATGCTAAGGTGCCCCATTAAAATTGTTCTCTTATTGCCCAATAGTATAATTCATCAAAACTGATCTTCAGTACTAGTTAAAGAGAAAACGCAGTAAGAACAAATCCTGTAGAATGCTGGGACTTGTGAAATGGGATGCACTTTGCTCAAATATTGGTTTTCATAAGAATATTCCTGGAACAGGATAGAATTTGGAAACCCCAACAGGTTTTCTTTGAATGTAGAGTTTATTGGGTGCTAATCCACATTGTGTTGAGGATTGCCAATACATGCAATCCTCAGCACATACTGTTTTTGTACACATAAAAGCTTGTGGGCTCTTGGGACATGAGGATGGGGGCTTACTAGTCTGGCAACAGCTCATGGCAGTGAGTAGCTGGTGATTTATTGATTTATTTAGGACATTTATTGCCCCACCCCTCCTGCCAAGGCAGCCCGGGGCGACTTACAATATAAAAACACAACATAAAATAATATCAAAAAGAAGAAACAAACAGGGACCAAAAAGTAGGGAGCACAGCCCCCCCACCCCCTTTGGAAAATATCAAAATACAATACATAAAACCCCACCAACAGAAAAATAATAAAACCCACCCTCACCCACCCCCCTCGCCAAAAGCCTGGTGGAACAGCCAAGTCTTGCATTGACATCGGAAGGAGGGAAGGTCCAGAGCCACCCGGGCCTCTGCCAGGAGGGTGTTCCACAGCTGTGGGGTGGCCACCGAAAACACCCTCTCCATAGTAGGAGTGTTATTTTATTTATTTATTTATTTATTTATTTCCAACATTTATATCCCAACTCATGCCTAAGCCGCTCAAGGTGGTTTACAAAAATGTAAATATTTAAAATATACGTAAAATATATAAAGTACATAAAAGGGAGGCATAAAAAAAACAAAAAAAACATCCCCCCTCCCCCCCTTCACCCACCTCCCTCACCAAAGGCTTGGCGGATTTAGGGTTTTAAATACACATTCAACTAGGTGCACTTCTCCAACATGCATGTTCCCCACAAAACGCGTCTTAGTGTAATGTGTAAAAACAGCCATTAAAACGTGGGAGATCAAACTCTTTCCTGGCTCAATTTCACTGCTATCAAAGCCCTAGTGAAAAATCCAGGTGAAAAAAATGTCAGTTAGTTTCATATGAAAATTAGCTTTACAACAGAAAAATGAGTGTGTTTGTCTACCTGAAACTCTGACTGGAGGTCAGTGGAAATCAACAGAGGACTAGAGGAAATTCCCTCATGGACTCTCCCATAAATCCACAAAAGGTAGCTGTGGAGTGTCATCAGGAATGAGTATAGCCCAGCACCACAAGAGCTCTAAAGAATATACAATTTTGCAAATGTTTTGCTTTATTTCAGCCAATCCTTCATTTCCATGGAAACGGAAATCAGGATCCAGTAGCGGAGGAGTTAAATCTTGTTAAATTTAGTTATTTTCTCCCCCCCCAGCTTCACTCTAACTTTCAGGGAAATGGACACTGGGCTAGAGCGGTGTGAAATCTGCAGGTTTCTTCTCATCTTGAATTTTCCCACATGTTATTTCACCCGTTCAATTTTGGTTAATACTAAACCATGCAAACTACATAAACTTTCATGAAAGCGTTGCAAAACTGGCTTGTTTTCAGGCTTAAAGCCTAGAAGACAATATTTTTTTTATGGCTTTGGACTGTATCGTTGCAATGTTTTTCACTGTATTATAATAAATCCAACAGAACAAACCTCAATTCCCAAAAGGGTCAGACTTATCAAAATGTTCATAGCATCATTCTGTAACACAACTACTTCTTGTCATCCATCAGCAGGTGCCCTCTCAGAGCCAAGAAAGGGTATGAGAATAAGATAGCATTGCTTAAAATTAACTCACTGTTCACCCTCCATATTCCTTGAAGAGGCCTTGTAGCTCTCACTCCTGAGTACAGATGTAAAGTCATACATAATATGTATTTGAACCAAGACACTAATCTTATAGACTGTGTACAGACTGGTCATCTTACAGTACTGTAGCCATATTTTAAATGCATCGTTCTTATGCAAGACCTCCAGCTGAAATCACTTTGCATCAACCTTTTTAACATAAGATCAGTTATCAGGGACAAATTAATGAATGGGCACATGGGATCCAGGTGTCCCTGAAACAGAGGGCCCCACCTATTTGGAAGCTACTATTGCTGCTGCGGTTGTTGTGCAGGTGCAGCCCCCTCAGAGTAGGCAGCACCTTGTAGACTGCCGGAGGATCTGAGCTGTCATTACTAGGGGTAGGACCCAGGAGGATTATCAGGTATTGGATTTATTGGTATCAGAGCTCCTGATATCGGATTTATTGCTATCGGAATATCGGATTTTTAACATTGCCCATTTTCTCGGATTTTCAACATTGCAGTCATTGACTTCAATGGGCAATGTTAAAAATCAGATATTCTGATACCAACAATTATCGGTATTATCAGATTAATCTGATACCGCCCATTATCAGATTAATCCAATACCGATAGTCCCATCCCTAGTCATTACCATAGAGAAAGGGGGTGATGTAGAACTGGAATGGGTAGCTCACTTGCTATCCATGGGTAATTTCCACAGTTTCAAGTACCATATCAGGTGCCCGATGGGTTAAGTACCAATTGGGCACCTGGTTACCCCAAAATACCAGGTATTACCATTACCAATTGGTAATGGAATTGGGATGGTAAGTCAAGAAATCTGTACTAGACAAATTGAAAAATCAAGATAAAAACAATATTTTGGTACATCAAGTAACCCATTGGACACTATTCAGGTACTGATTAGTACCCAATGTTACCTTGGGTCCAGCACTACAATTGTGACAGATATAATATTCATTTCACCTCATGGGGTGAGGAGTGTAGCACTATCAAGAATGCTGGCTAGGGCAATTATTTTTTAGCCCAATACTCTTTGGACCTAGAGTCCCAAGAATTCTTAATCCACTTCTGGTTGTCAGTATATTTTTTTCAAATTTGATTTGGTGCAAAAACGTGACATTTCATGCTTATGACCATAACGCACTCTAATCCAACTAATGGTAGTTTTCCCACTGTCATGCTGCCTAAGTTCATTCTTAACTTTCAGTGTTGACTTGAGTATTATATCCTTGCTTATTTTGCCTTCTCTTTTTATGTTTGATGCCTCTAGTAGTTCTCATTTAATCACATTTTTATTTTTCTATATGTGAATGGGATTTTTCTGTATGTGGATGAAAGGAGGCAAGTTGAGAGTTCAGAATAGCAATATAGCATGAGAGTCCTTGCTTTGTTCCAGTACATTGCACCTTCTTATTGTGCTTATTACTGTACATTTGAAATTGTGCTCAGAATGTAAGTGGTTCCGATTCTCAAATCCTTAGTTGGTTTTTTTATGCTTTGCTGTTACTTCTCATGCTGGATCATGCTCTCTCTCTTGCTTCTGCTTGCTGCTGATGTGAACTGAAAGTAAAATGTACCCTCAGAATACATGACTGTAACCTGATCAATGATCCCTTCTTTTCTTCCTCTGCTTGAATTAGTGCCAGAGAGCCATTTTTTTTTCATCTAATGCTCTTGGTAAGTAGAGGTGTGGACCAAGGACCCATGTCATTATTGTTTTCATTGACAAAAAATTATATTTGTTTTTGTTAACAAAATTTTGTTTTTTGTTATTGGCATCAGTATCACATAAAACCGAAAATGTTGGTTTTGGTTTTGTTTCGGTTTTCGTCAGCACGGAGTGTGGGGGTGGAGTTATGTGTTAGAAGTGCCAGCAGACTGCATCTCATTATACCCTCACACACACAGTCCCCACCCCACGAACTGACAAAAATGGAAACCAAAAACAAAATTTCGTTTTGTGCGATACCGATACCAATAATGACACCAATAATTAAAAACAAATTTCATTATCGTTTTCATAATTGTAATAATGAAAATTTTGTTTTTGTTTAATCAAATAATGAAAACAAAGTGCATGCCCCTAAAGGAGCTGTTTACTCCTGAAATATGTGCATGCATCTCTATCAGTGCTTCGTAGCTACCTGTTTGGTTCGAAGGGGAAAAAAACATGTTGGTGTTTGCAGTAGGAATACAATGATAAAGAGTTAACATTCAGCCTTGTAAACTTATATCAGACTACGGCCACTTTCAGACCTCCCCGCCACCCCCAACTGCATATTTTGGCTGTGGGAGGGAATGCGCAGCCAGGATATGCGTGGGGTGCCACCCCTGCGTGGCTTTGCCAGCAGACACGCGCAGGGATGCAGAGCTGAATTACCTTATTTGAATTGTTTTGAACCTTTGGGCTACTGTGATTATACCTGTTTTTAATTTAGGTGTTTGGACAGTGAATTTTTCTTCTCCCATCCCTGACGAAGCTGTTCCTGAAGGCAAAACGTTGGGATTGTGGGCTGAATTGGAAGGAACAACCATGGTAGACCAGCTTTGGGCCCCTTCAGAGAATTTGGGAGCATTTTTGCAACAGAGCATGGACTTTTACTTGGTTTTACCACTCTTCCTCTTGCCATTTTTGTGACCGAGACTGTTGGTTCTGTATGTTTGTATTTTGGTCCTCTTTCTTTTTTGCTGTGGTTCATAGACCATTAAATGTACTGTCTTTTACAGTTTTACCCTAGGATTGCAGTTTGTTTGTCTGTCTGTCTAGTTTAGTAGATCTGCAATGCATCCCACTGTCCCCTTTATTCTCCTGTTGCCAAAAACAGTCACCCATGGCTGGCTGCCATTGCAACCCCAGATGCTGGGCTTGGTGGGCACGCAAACACGTGTCTGCCCAGTTCAGGCCTGACTGGACAGCTCACCGGGCTCGACCATGGGCCTGTTTCATTCCTGGCCCATGTTTCTGGTCTGGCTTCCACCCCTGTCGGGGTTTGAACCAGGTCCACGGCTGTCAGGCCTGGATCAAACATGTGGGGAATGAGGCTGGCCCAGGTGGATCCAAGTGGGCCAGCCAGGCCAGCATCATGTTTGTTAGCAGCCTCGGTCTTAAAATGTGATAATTAATCCAGTTGCCACAGTGTAGGCCTGCTAGTCTCTTTTTGTAGAAGTCTAGAAAGTAGTGTGTGAGGGCAGAGAGCAATTACAGAAGCAGGAAGAGAGAGTTCTTTAAAGAAAATGTATAAAATAAACTTTGATTCTGCTATATTAATGAAAAGGTCAAGCAGCTGATCACATAAAACGGAAGGTTAATTTAGAAGAGATAAACACTATCTATTCACTTCTGTTATCTAATGCAACTGAATGACAGGAAAGGAAAAATCTCAACACAGTAGCCTGGTCATGAGGAGATAACCTTCATTAGTCATTTCCATGAGAAATCTGTTCTAGGTGTAATCTGGACTTTGCATCTTTAATGCCGAGTCTATCAAATATGGATATGAAGACCTCAGCAAAGTTAGAACAAGACTCTTGAACACAGTCAATTAATGTTAAGTCCTAACAAACCTGAACCACAGATTTTACCACATTTACATTGTTGGCCAATAATAGCCTGCTACAAATATCAATAAGCATTATTGCACTTGTATGTGATATAAATTTATTTTAATAAGGGAATAGACAAAAAATCCTGCAAATCCACTACATAAGGGTGGAATAGAATTCAAAGACACTGCAAACAACATGCCTATTCCACCCCCACCACTTACTTATCTACAGATACACCAATTCATAACTTAAATGTCAGCCACCACAAATTGTCATCTGGACACTGTTGTTAAAGCACCAAAAATAGTTCCAGAGATAGTATTTGGAGAACAATATAAAAGTTATAGCTTCTAATGGCAATCCAATGGCCCGCGTATGCTGCCCACAGGTCAGAACGCATGTACTCAGGTGCACATGCATGCCATGCACGCACACTGGAGCGCACACATTCTGGCCCAAGCATGGTGCCTGCAGGTGGCGTACCCAAGCTGTTGGATTGCCCCATCTGACTTAAAGTTAAATTCATTCAGTTTTCTCAAATCTGTTAAATCCATCTCAAATGTAAAAGTTATGCTGTTATCTTTTATTGTTATTTGTTTGGGTTTAGTTATAAAGAACATTAAAAACATTTATTGTGACCCTGAACCAATTGAAGACAATAGCAAAACTTCCAACGGGCAAGGATTTCCCCGTTGGTATTTACTCTCCATGATCGCTTATTAAAAACTTGGATGAAGGGATGGGGTGAATACTTATCAAGCTTGCAGGTGACACAAAACTGGGATGGGTAGTTAACACCTTGCAAGAGAGAATGAGAATAATAATAATAAAAAAATCTTGCTAGGTTGAGAAGCTCTGCTGACATCAACAAAATGAAANGCAGCCCGGGGCGACTTACAATATAAAAACACAACATAAAATAATATCAAAAAGAAGAAACAAACAGGGACCAAAAAGTAGGGAGCACAGCCCCCCCACCCCCTTTGGAAAATATCAAAATACAATACATAAAACCCCACCAACAGAAAAATAATAAAACCCACCCTCACCCACCCCCCTCGCCAAAAGCCTGGTGGAACAGCCAAGTCTTGCATTGACATCGGAAGGAGGGAAGGTCCAGAGCCACCCGGGCCTCTGCCAGGAGGGTGTTCCACAGCTGTGGGGTGGCCACCGAAAACACCCTCTCCATAGTAGGAGTGTTATTTTATTTATTTATTTATTTATTTATTTCCAACATTTATATCCCAACTCATGCCTAAGCCGCTCAAGGTGGTTTACAAAAATGTAAATATTTAAAATATACGTAAAATATATAAAGTACATAAAAGGGAGGCATAAAAAAAACAAAAAAAACATCCCCCCTCCCCCCCTTCACCCACCTCCCTCACCAAAGGCTTGGCGGATTTAGGGTTTTAAATACACATTCAACTAGGTGCACTTCTCCAACATGCATGTTCCCCACAAAACGCGTCTTAGTGTAATGTGTAAAAACAGCCATTAAAACGTGGGAGATCAAACTCTTTCCTGGCTCAATTTCACTGCTATCAAAGCCCTAGTGAAAAATCCAGGTGAAAAAAATGTCAGTTAGTTTCATATGAAAATTAGCTTTACAACAGAAAAATGAGTGTGTTTGTCTACCTGAAACTCTGACTGGAGGTCAGTGGAAATCAACAGAGGACTAGAGGAAATTCCCTCATGGACTCTCCCATAAATCCACAAAAGGTAGCTGTGGAGTGTCATCAGGAATGAGTATAGCCCAGCACCACAAGAGCTCTAAAGAATATACAATTTTGCAAATGTTTTGCTTTATTTCAGCCAATCCTTCATTTCCATGGAAACGGAAATCAGGATCCAGTAGCGGAGGAGTTAAATCTTGTTAAATTTAGTTATTTTCTCCCCCCCCAGCTTCACTCTAACTTTCAGGGAAAGAGCGGTGTGAAATCTGCAGGTTTCTTCTCATCTTGAATTTTCCCACATGTTATTTCACCCGTTCAATTTTGGTTAATACTAAACCATGCAAACTACATAAACTTTCATGAAAGCGTTGCAAAACTGGCTTGTTTTCAGGCTTAAAGCCTAGAAGACAATATTTTTTTTATGGCTTTGGACTGTATCGTTGCAATGTTTTTCACTTATTATAATAAATCCAACAGAACAAACCTCAATTCCCAAAAGGGTCAGACTTATCAAAATGTTCATAGCATCATTCTGTAACACAACTACTTCTTGTCATCCATCAGCAGGTGCCCTCTCAGAGCCAAGAAAGGGTATGAGAATAAGATAGCATTGCTTAAAATTAGCTCACTGTTCACCCTCCATATTCCTTGAAGAGGCCTTGTAGCTCTCACTCCTGAGTACAGATGTAAAGTCATACATAATGTGTATTTGAACCAAGACACTAATCTTATAGACTGTGTACAGACTGGTCATCTTACAGTACTGTAGCCATATTTTAAATGCATCGTTCTTATGCAAGACCTCCAGCTGAAATCACTTTGCATCAACCTTTTTAACATAAGATCAGTTATCAGGGACAAATTAATGAATGGGCACATGGGATCCAGGTGTCCCTGAAACAGAGGGCCCCACCTATTTGGAAGCTACTATTGCTGCTGCGGTTGTTGTGCAGGTGCAGCCCCCTCAGAGTAGGCAGCACCTTGTAGACTGCCGGAGGATCTGAGCTGTCATTACTAGGGGTAGGACCCAGGAGGATTATCAGGTATTGGATTTATTGGTATCAGAGCTCCTGATATCGGATTTATTGCTATCGGAATATCGGATTTTTAACATTGCCCATTTTCTCGGATTTTCAACATTGCAGTCATTGACTTCAATGGGCAATGTTAAAAATCAGATATTCTGATACCAACAATTATCGGTATTATCAGATTAATCTGATACCGCCCATTATCAGATTAATCCAATACCGATAGTCCCATCCCTAGTCATTACCATAGAGAAAGGGGGTGATGTAGAACTGGAATGGGTAGCTCACTTGCTATCCATGGGTAATTTCCACAGTTTCAAGTACCATATCAGGTGCCCGATGGTTAAGTACCAATTGGGCACCTGGTTACCCCAAAATACCAGGTATTACCATTACCAATTGGTAATGGAATTGGGATGGTAAGTCAAGAAATCTGTACTAGACAAATTGAAAAATCAAGATAAAAACAATATTTTGGTACATCAAGTAACCCATTGGACACTATTCAGGTACTGATTAGTACCCAATGTTACCTTGGGTCCAGCACTACAATTGTGACAGATATAATATTCATTTCACCTCATGGGGTGAGGAGTGTAGCACTATCAAGAATGCTGGCTAGGGCAATTATTTTTTAGCCCAATACTCTTTGGACCTAGAGTCCCAAGAATTCTTAATCCACTTCTGGTTGTCAGTATATTTTTTTCAAATTTGATTTGGTGCAAAAACGTGGCATTTCATGCTTATGACCATAACGCACTCTAATCCAACTAATGGTAGTTTTCCCACTGTCATGCTGCCTAAGTTCATTCTTAACTTCCAGTGTTGACTTGAGTATTATATCCTTGCTTATTTTGCCTTCTCTTTTTATGTTTGATGCCTCTAGTAGTTCTCATTTAATCACATTTTTATTTTTCTATATGTGAATGGGATTTTTCTGTATGTGGATGAAAGGAGGCAAGTTGAGAGTTCAGAATAGCAATATAGCATGAGAGTCCTTGCTTTGTTCCAGTACATTGCACCTTCTTATTGTGCTTATTACTGTACATTTGAAATTGTGCTCAGAATGTAAGTGGTTCCGATTCTCAAATCCTTAGTTGGCTTTTTTATGCTTTGCTGTTACTTCTCATGCTGGATCATGCTCTCTCTCTTGCTTCTGCTTGCTGCTGATGTGAACTGAAAGCAAAATTTACCCTCAGAATACATGACTGTAACCTGATCAATGATCCCTTCTTTTCTTCCTCTGCTTGAATTAGTGCCAGAGAGCCATTTTTTTTTCATCTAATGCTCTTGGTAAGTAGAGGTGTGGACCAAGGACCCATGTCATTATTGTTTTCATTGACAAAAAATTATATTTGTTTTTGTTAACGAAATTTTGTTTTTTGTTATTGGCATCAGTATCACATAAAACCGAAAATGTTGGTTTTGGTTTTGTTTCGGTTTTCGTCAGCACGGAGTGTGGGGGTGGAGTTATGTGTTAGAAGTGCCAGCAGACTGCATCTCATTATACCCTCACACACACAGTCCCCACCCCACGAACTGACAAAAATGGAAACCAAAAACAAAATTTCGTTTTGTGCGATACCGATACCAATAATGACACCAATAATTAAAAACAAATTTCATTATCGTTTTCATAATTGTAATAATGAAAATTTTGTTTTTGTTTAATCAAATAATGAAAACAAAGTGCATGCCCCTAAAGGAGCTGTTTACTCCTGAAATATGTGCATGCACCTCTATCAGTGCTTCGTAGCTACCTGTTTGGTTCGAAGGGGAAAAAAACATGTTGGTGTTTGCAGTAGGAATACAATGATAAAGAGTTAACATTCAGCCTTGTAAACTTATATCAGACTACGGCCACTTTCAGACCTCCCCGCCACCCCCAACTGCATATTTTGGCTGTGGGAGGGAATGCGCAGCCAGGATATGCGTGGGGTGCCACCCCTGCGTGGCTTTGCCAGNGGGGGGGGCATCCGTGTAAATGGTCGGGGGGGTGGCTGTCCTCAATGTTCACATGTGTGAATACAGAATGGAATGGGTGGGGGTGCATGTGCACTCCCATGAAACACCCACCTCCACCCATCACCCACTCATCTCCACCCACAGAGTCCTCCAGAAAACTGGAGGAGACTGTGGGTGAAGATGTGTGTGTGTCCATGTAAAGGGACACACAACCACCTCCACCCACTGCACCTAAACACCCATCCCCCCCGCCGGCCCCTGTCCATGTAAAACTGGCCTAAATCAGTGATAGGTTCCACATGGGTTTAGATGGGATTGTTCATACAGGGTGCAAATATCAGTCTTCCAAATGCAGAAGGGGTTTACACACATAGAAGTTAAGTGATGGCCAACTGCCAAGTAGTCAAACCACAGGGAGGGACTCTGTAGGACTCCAAGAGGGGATGCTGCATGGGCAATATCATATCTCACTGTGAACAAGGATTCAGAAACTACTTAACTCTAGCATAGCATGTCAGCACAGAACGTACATTGACATAACCTTCTTACACACTGGACAAATGAGGAAAGCACACAATCAGCCTATGTTGCTTGCAACTCACAGGTGTATGAAGGACATCAGGGAAGTCAGTACTTCTTGTACCCCGTGGATGTCAAAAGCAAACTGAGCGCTTTTAGATGGATTTAGAGTTTTTAGATGGACAGACTGCTGCCCCGCTGCTGGCCATGCCAGCCCACTTCACCCCCAGGGTGGCATGTCTGTCTAACAGTGCCCCACCAGATGTGTAGGCGGAGTAGGCTGTGCCTGCTCTGGAGCAGTCCTGATGGCCCAGCAATGCTCCAGAACATCATGGAGCGCTGCTGGCAGAATTGGGCTAGCCAAACCCAGGGCACTGGCCCAAAGTTGAGCAGCAGCCCATCTAATGCATAGACCCATGCTGCTGCTCCACTTCTAGCTGACTGTTGCCCTGGCCAACACCATAGCATTGCAGACTCTCTTACCCACAGGTCTGTGGTGTGTGTGTGTAGGATTGTGTATGACATGCAGTAAGATGGTGGGCCGGGGAACCCCCCCGGGACCATCTGATCATGACCGAGGCAGGGCTGTGAGCAAGAGGACACAGGGTACACCCCTGGAGCAGCTCCGGGGGAGGGCAACTCCAATGGACAACCTCCATTGCCTCCTATACTATTTAAATGATAGTTGTTAAATTGAGACAAGTCAAGCCCATAATATGCATCCCCCCTCTTCTAAGAGAATTAACAACTGAACCTTTCAAAAGTCTTCTAACAGTATCCACTGTTTTCATTTTCCAAGGGTCATTCCTAGTCAGTTCAACTTAGGGTGTTTTCAGACATTACGCGGTCCCGATTCACCACAGTGGATTCCCAGCAGTGGGGAACCTAACAACCACCCCCCATGCTCAAGGATTGCCCCGAACAGACATGACAGGATCGGGACCACAGCAGGGAATCGGGACACCAGACAGCTGCCCGGGGCAGCACAACAGATGTGATGCCAATTCCTGGCCACAGTCAAAACACCCAGAAGGCAACTGGGAGGTGCTGGACACAGACAAGGCCGGCTGAGGGTAAACAAAGCCAGAAGCACCAATAGGGGGCACCCATACAAGGGAAATGGGAATGGAGGGGGAAGAGGGAGGAGACCCACCGAGGTACCACACACAACAGGCACAGAGACGAGGGCACAGTGGAACACACAGCACAAACACACGCCCAGGACCATACACACACATACGGGAAATAAAGAGAAGGGGGGACACAGAGGGACAGACAACATGCACGGCACAATGGGCACAGTGGGGAGGGGGAAGTGGGACAGGGAAGATGGGGGGGAATGCCCCAGGGGCAGGTCCGGGCATGGGAAATGGCAGTCAGACCCCCAACAACAGCACAGCCCGCATAGGCACTCCCACAGCTACACAGTCAGTCCCAGAATGGGGGGACCCCAAAAGGTCGGGGTACAGGCACAGGGGGAGGTCACACGGAACAGGCAGCGGCCCGGGCATGGTCCAGGAGGCATACGTGGCACACACCCCAAGTGCCGGTGAGGGTGCAATGGAGGGGAGGCAGGAGAGCTGGAGCCATGCAGCCAGTCCAAAGGCACAACTCCCCCCCCTAGGAGGTAGCCGGGAGGTGCAGTCCGGGGGCCCCAGAACCCCGAGGTCACACAGGCACCCGTGGGGGACTGGGCCACACGAGGGAGAGCAGGCAGACGAGGATGGTCAGCGGCACCCAGGGGAGCCGGGGGGCACTTCGGAGAGCTGTACCCGGACACCGGAGAAGGCAGCCACAGAGGGGAACAATGGTTACAGAGGCAGATGGGGGGGCCCAGTGGGGCCCCAGAGCCACAGGCAGGGGCAGCGGAACCCCAGGAAGCAGGCAGCACAGGCGGGTCATCAAGGAGGGAGCAGGCAGTGGACCACGGCAGCAGGGCAGAGGTGGGAGCTCACAGTGGAGTCAGCAACCGGGGCCCGGAAGGCACAGGGGGACTCACAGCCAGCTGCAGGGGGCCACGTGGGGGCCAGGGGCCGGGTGGCCCACCAGTTGAACGAAGTGCGGCCAATGAAGCATGCCCTGGCAGTACCCCAGCACAGACATGTGGTGGGCGACCAGGTAGTATGCCTCAAACAGATCCTGCATGGAGAGCCCCAATTGCACATCAGAATGGGACCACACACCCGACAGCATCACCAGCTCCACCATGGTGGGCTCCGACAAGCAGAAGTCAGCAGCGGGGGGCCACGGACGGTGACCGAGCTCCAACAGCTGGTGATAGACCACCACACGAGAGCGCTGGTATCCACGGGCCCCGTGAACATAGCCAAATTAGGACACAGCCAAGGCAGGGCCCCCCTCAGTCAGACAGACCATGTAGGTGGCCAGAGAGGGCAGTCACAGTCTCCACTGCAAACCACCCCACATGCAAGCACCTCATCTCTGGAATGCGCCCATCGGGAAAGGGAACCAGCCCCAGTGTCTCAGCATGCAGCCAGCAATTCTGGGCACTCGCCTCATAGACAAAGTAACGAAGGCTCACATAGGCACCTGGCAGGCTGTCCGGTCAGCTCAGGAGCAATTGCACGGCTGGGGTATGCCACAGGTCACACAGGCCATGGTCTCGCGGAAGGTCCACGTATGGGGGACCCCATGGGGGCTAGGAGTCCAGTGGAAGCGCAGCCAGCCATGGTTCAGGAAGCCAGGAGGATTGACACCATGGAAAGGGGGACCCACATTCCCCAGAGGGGCAGGAGGGGATGCAGGGGACCCCTAAGGCCAAGCGATAAGGTCACAGGCCATAACACAACATGTCAAACAAGCGAGGCATGGGGTGTGGACCAAGCACAGTTGCAGGAACAGAGCACATGGACAGGCTAGTCGACACACTAATCAGGCCAGAGAGGACACAATGTTGCCAAGACAGAGAGGTGGGAGGTGATGACAGCAGGAATGCAGCTGCCGCCAGCATGCCCGGGTGCACGCTGGTCTGTGTGCAAAGCCCCATGCAGGGACAGCAGGTGCATCCAATGGGCTGCCCCAGCCCTCCCACCCACCAGGAGTCACCCGAGTCAGCCTGGGGGGTGTGGCCCAGGCCCACACGGGTGCCCTTGCCCGGTCGCCAGGTTGCGACCTGGGGGCGGGCCTACACATGGCCCAGGCTATAACAGGGCCAGCTGCACCCCACCTGGGCCAGCCAGAACCATGGAGCAAGGCCGGTTGGGCACCTGCGGGATGCACCTAGCACTCTGTGCTGAGTGGTACTGCTCGCATACCGATCAGTTGCGCCTCCTGACCGCAGAGGTGCACCTGGACACCCGCCTACAAGTTGGCATGGCCTGGAGTGTGACTAGGGTCCAGAGAGCCCACCATGGCCACAGGCGCTCCCTGGCCCAGCTCACTGCTCAGCGGGTATCCAGGATGAACCAGCAGGTCTTGATCCACAGCCGGAACAGGGACGCTGTGCTCCGCAAGGTGGCTGGACACCTCCAATGGTGGAGGGATACCATGGGGTGCACCGTCCAGCTTGCAATGCCTATTGCCTGGCAGGTATGGGTCATGGAGTGGGCACAGGGGTGGTGGTCCTGGGCGCTGGCTCAGTGGGAGGAGGCCGTCTGCAGGGCACACTTTCGGATGGAAAGGCTCACCCTACTGCAGCTTGCAGAGCTGCTCACGCCCTGGCTGGAGCAACAGCACACCCCGATGAGGACCCCCATCCCCATGGTCCAGTGGGTGGCCATTGGAGTCTGAGCCCTCGCAATGACCGATTCCTGCCGGTCCGTCTCGCAGAACTTTGGCATCAGGGTGAGCACCATTGCCTGTATCCTCCGGGATTTATGTGAGGCTGTGGAAGGCGTTCTCCTGTACCGAGAAATCCAGCTGGTGTACCAGGAGGTCGTGATGGCCGACTTCGCGGCTGGAGGGTTCTCCAACTGCATGGGCGCCGTGGACGGCACCCACATAGAGATCTTCCGCCCCTCCACTGGAGAGGCCGCAGAGTATGTTAACAGACATGGGTACCACTCCCTGCAGCTGCAGGCTGTCGTGGACTCCCGGGAGTGGTTCATTGACATCTTCACGGGCAACTCCGGGTGCAGTCATGATGCCCGGATCATGACCATCTCCCCCTTCTATGCTGGATGTACCACGGGGACTTTGCAGGCATGGGGATGACCCAGATTGATGGAGTGCTAATGCCCTCCTGTATCCTGGGGGAAAAGGCCTATCCCCTCACTCGGTGGCTGATGAAGGTGTACCCAGTTGCCAGGTCCGCAGTGGTCGAGTGAGCCAGACCATGGTCGAGTGAGCTTTTGGGGGCCTCAAGCAGCACTGGAGGAGCCTCGCTGGCCAGCTGGACTACATGGTGGAGACCTCGGCCCTGGTGATAGGTGCCTGCTGTGTGCTGCACAACGTGTGCGAGACCGATGGGGCAGCCCTCGAATATTTATTTATTTATTTATTTTATAGATTTGTATCCCGCCCCTTCCTGCAATGCAGCTCGGGGCAGCTAACAGCAATAATAAAAACAAATACCCCATGTCCCATCACCCTCCCAGACCTGTGCCTCTGTATGTGAACACAGACAACCCGAGGGAGTACTGGTACACCAAGTGCATCCATGCCGCCCTGGCCAGACATTTCAGCTGGGAAGCCGAGGCATGAGGGCGCTAAACCCCGACACCACCACCCTAGGGCCCCTGCTGGCTCCCTGGCTGAGCCCCTCAATGGCCATCGGTCCGCCCCCACCCTGGGCCCATGAACAGACTGAAAGAGGCAGTACTGAAGGAGGCAGTAGTGGTGCCCTGACATTTATTCTCTCACCCAAGTACATGTGCCCCCTACACCACCACCACCACACCCCACTGTGCAGGTTCTGTGCCCCCCCTCAGACCACCTTCCCCCTTCCCCCATCCCCCATCCCACGTGTTTCCGGGGCATCCCCCTCGCCCACCCTGTGGGCTCCACAGAGCTCTAGGAACTCCCCCCCCACTGTCTGTGTCCCCAACGGTGTCCTGGGAGGCCTCAGTGTCCTGAGGGGCAGGCAGTGGTGGGAGGGAAGGAGGACCCGGGGCCTGAGGGCCCCCCTGGGCAGCTGCTCCATCTGGAGGCCTACAGGGACCAGGAAGTGGATGCACATCCCCAACTGATGTGGCGGAGACTGGGGCAGTTGGGGAGGTGGTGAAGCCACCACAGGGCCAGGCATTGGGGCCCAGGCAGGCAGGGTGCCCGGCGGGGTGACTGCCATCACATAGGAACTCATGGTACCAGCATGCAGGAGCAGTGAGATTCGATGTCATGGGACCTAT
>QEPC01008920.1:258730-304251 GCA_003113815.1 Sphenodon punctatus
GGGGAATGGGTAAGGGGGGATGAGGGTGGGGAGGGGGGATGGGCGTGGGTGAGAATAAGGGGTAGGTTGGCTGGAGAAAGGCCGCTGGTGATGGAAGAGGGAGAAGGAGGGGGTGCGTGAGAAAGGCTAGAAGGAGGGAGGTGATAGAGGGCGAGGAGGTGAGGGAGGTATAGGGAGGCATCATAGGTGTTGCATGTCCTGGTATCAGGGGGACGCCAGACCTGCGGTTGTCGGGTGAGCGCGTGCGTGCTGTCATGTTCTCACTCCGGCCTCACAACGGCCACAAAACGGCCAGCGCCCTTTTGTCGTCGCCCTTCGGGCGCCGCCCAAGGGCTGCTGCCCGCTGGGGGCGGGCGTGCAGCTTTGGCCTGTGGCTGTGGCTGAGCCCTCCCAGGGGGCGGGGTGGAGCCTCGCTCACCTGGAGGGGATGAGCACTGCAATGGCTTCTGGGGGCTTCTGGGGGCGGGCGTGCAGCTTTGGCCTGTGGCTGTGGCTGAGCCCTCCCAGGGGGTGGGGTGGAGCCTCGCTCACCTGGAGGGGATGAGCGCTGCAATGAGCATGAGCATGGGAAGGCAGACTGAGGCAGGTATGCATCTTGGCAACCTGGGCCAATGGGCAAACAGGCAGCGTGACATGAGAGGCAGTAGGGAAGGCAGGCGGGGACTTTGGCAGGGCACTCAGATAGGCTGGTGAAGACTGTGCAGAACACTCGAGAGCCAGTCAGATAGGTGGTCTGAGATCATCTAGCCAGAGGCCGGCTGGCAGGCTTACAGCTTCCCAATGCCACCCTGCGTCATGAGGTGAGTCAGATAGGCTGGCCGAGGCCATCTAGTCAGAGAGAGAGAGAGAGAGAGAGAGAGAGAGAGAGGTGGAGTGGGCGCCAGGCATTGGGAGGGAGGTACAGCACCTCAGCATCAGAGGTCCAGATTGAGGAGGTGCCCCGTCCCAAGAATGCCCCTGGCATGGGATGGCGTGTGCCACTGCACCATCAATTCATGTCCAGGGGCATTTCGGGGAATCCCAGCAGCGGAAGGTTCACCTTGATGAAGAGCAACTGCTCCACCAATTTGGCCCCTAGTCTCAGGTGCTGCGGCGAGCGAATGTCCCCTGCCATGGAGAACACCCGCTTGCTGAGGGCCACAATCCCACCCCATGAGAATCTCCTCCAGCCTCCTGAGGGGACTCTGGACCAGAGGGTTTACATGGCTAATGGTGGCCATGGAGGATCTGATGGTCTCTGTCACGGCGAGGAATGGCCTGAGTACGCACACCATGTGAGCCAGGATCTCCCATTCTGCCCCATCGTACCCTGGAGGTGCTCAGCTGTCCGTCACCAGTGGAACCTAATGCAAGGTGACTTTCTGCTCGAGAAGCTGCTCGAGCATCAGGAAGGTTGAATTCCACTGTGAGGATACATCCTGCACCAGCTTTGCACCATCCCTGTTTGCCCGGAGGAGGTCGCTGCCCTTCATGCTCCAGTTAAAGAAACCGGTCCGCTTCCTCCCTCACTCGATCTGGGAGCGTAGGGTGCCTGCCCCAATCCCCTTCTCCTCCAAGTGCAGAGAGGCCCTGACCACCAACTGAAGGGTGTGTGCAGCGCAAGGGATGCTGGTGAAACCCCCCTCACAGACTGCCCTCAAAATGTTAGCCGCATTGTCCATCACGACGCAGCCCTTGGTGAAGGGCACACCTGACGTCACCCATTTCCTCAGCATGGCAGTCAGGGCTGCCTTGATGTGCTGAGCAGTTTGGAGGCCGTCCATTACTTCTGCCTGAAGCAGGGCTCGACTATACCCTGCTTCGGGTCCCCTCCTGCCACTCCCAAATGCTGCCTCTGAGTCCTGCCACCAGTGCGCTGTCACTGCCAGGTAGGCATGCTGCACATTCCTGCTTGACCACAGGTCTGTGGTGAAGTGGACGGTGGCACCCCCAGCCCTTGCCAGCTCCTTCCTCACCCACTCCTTTAAAGCCCCGTACAGGGCTGGCACCACCTGCTGACTCAGGGTGGTGCGTGAGGGCAGTTTAAACTGGGGGGACAGCAACCCAATTAGTTGAAAGCCTGCAGCTGCCGATGGACTTGGAAGTTGCCCCCACCCCAGATCCTCCATGTTGCACTGATGCTGCTGCTTCTGCTCCCCCCTAGCAGCAATACCACTCCTGCTTCTAGAGACAACTGTTCGAGCAGGACGCTTGTCCGCTGATGGAGGCAGACAACTGGCTGCTGCACTCGGGAACCCACTGGCATCAACTGTCCCTGCCTGCCCGCTTAGCAGCACAGCTCTGTGGCATCTCTTCAGGTGCCTCACCATGGCAGTTGTGCCAAGGTTGGTGAGCACTTGCCCACTCTTCACCACCTTCTTGCACAAACTGCACTGCACCTCCCGCAGATCATCCGCCTGCACCAACTTAAAATGAACTCAGACGGAGGATTTTTTGCCCCCTCCTGGCTCCTGGCCCACACTGAGTGATGCACTGCTGACAGTGCTGCTGGGAGGGGCAGAATATGGTGGTGACACAGCTCTCAGAAGGAAGCCATCACCTCAGCACCAGACATCTCCTCCACAGGACTAGTGTCTGCCTCGCTGTCCCCACTCAGAATGATGTCCCTCGAAGGGGAGTACTGAGACCCTGAGGCTGATTGACTGCCCACTCAGCTACTGCCACTCACCCTGTGCCCCCTATAGCTGCTGCTCTCCCTTCTACCATTACACAGGGCTCGGTACCTGCCTCTAGCAGTTGGGGTGGGATCCACCAGCCCTTGACTGCTGGGGATCACTTCAACAATGGGGGTCAGGGACATTGGTGGCCCTGGAGGAACATCCATCACCAAAGCACCTGCACCTGAAGCTGCAGCAGAAACATCCACAGGCTCCTGGAGTGCAGGCCTTCCAGTGCCCTGTCTGGCAGGGGAGGACACTGGCAGGAGGCATTGCTGAACCACACCCCAGCTAGTGCCACTGCTGGGAGCCTCTGAAGCCTTACTGCCAAAATCAGGCCTGTGCAGTTTGGGGCGTGGTGATGGGCTTAGCCTGCTGCCAATGCCTGCTGCCACTCCACTGGCACGGCCCCTGCCACCTCTGCCACGTGCCCCATTGCCCGCCTTACGGGCAGAAGACCAGCCTCTCCTGCTTCCCTTCTCCATTTCTCCCACTCAAAGAATGCACACAAAGATTTTATATATTTTATTTATTTATTTATTCAAATTTGTAATCTAATATTATATATATCTACACTAACTCTAACTGCTCTTAACTATTCTAAAACCTATGGAACTAGGTATGGAATTTCTGAAGGGTCTTCTAGGTACCTCCCAAGCAATACTGGGAGCCACTGTTAGAGCAGAGCTGGGGATATTCTCAATCATGTCCCTCCCTAGGTAAGTTAGCTCACCTAAGATATTGGCTAAAGCTCATTAGCCAAAGGGAAGGCAATTTATTGTATAACGCTCTAAAGGAGGAACTGGAGTTTAGTGGTGTGCCTAGATAAACTTGGTTAACACAGGCTTTCAGTAATCTGGCTGAATTAGGATTGTCCAGACAGGTATTTAGTGGGCTATCACCTACCCAACAGAACTTCTGCGATCTGGAGTTCTGGACATTGCCCGACAGGAAGATGTGGCAAAGCTCCATAAGTGGAAGGTGGCTCCATGGCTAATACCAATTAAAAATACGTTTTTCCTGGAACATTACTTAGAAGTTATTCCCTCTCGAGAGTTATGTAGAACCTTCACGAGGATGAGATTTCACCTATTAGAGTCAGTTGTGACTTATGGGAGATATAACTCCATCCCAAAAGAATTGCGTCTTTGCCTATGTGGCTATGGCGACCAAGAATCCCTGGATCATTTCCTACTTTACTTTTCTATATATAACAATTTACGGGATGCATGGATTATTTCCTTACCTGGGTGGAAGAGTTCTTTATCATCTGCCCAGAAAATGGCTACACTCTTGCACCAACAGGAGGATGAATCTTACATTCTTATAGCAACTTATATCCTATTAATTTCTAGGGAAAGGAGGCAGAGGTTGGCTACTTTGGGATCTGGGAAGAAATAGTCCTCATTAAAATCTGGCAGTCTGGGAGATTGATTTAGAAACTACCCTTAACTTTACCCTTGGAGATGGGAATAGAATTAATAACGGTGAGCACTGAAAGCGCTTAGGAAGTTAAGACACCTGTAAGGGATTTTTTCTAACTACCTAAAGCGCATAATATGGATTAAGATCTACAGATGTAGACATTTGTAATCATTCTTCATGGGTAAGAGGGAGGGTACCTTATTTAATTTAGGATCTGAATAACAGTAGATATTGGTAACTAGGCTGAAGGTCCATTATCAAGATAATGACACATGTACCTTATTGTATATAACCTCCTCGATATCTTAGGCTGATGACAGGCAAAAGCGAAGGCCACTGCCGGCTAATAAATCAAATTAGATTAAATTTATTAAAGTGAACATTATGAATTATCAATTGTGTAAATAAAACCATCCTATATTTCTTTATGGTGGAACTGGTCAGTATAATGTGCAGAAAGAGATTGGCAATGAGATCATGTGGGAACAAACAGCCTTATCGAATTGGTCAAATCGGCTAGTAAGACTATATGTAGGCCTGTGTGTGTGAATTGATTGAAACATCTTATACTGTCACCTACAATCCTTTTGTTCTATAGACATTTTAATTCCCTTATTTCCCGGATATGTTGCAATTATGGTTACCCTCCTATGCTTGGTGCTTTATTTTGAATTTTATTATTGTGAATTTTTGCTATATGTTGTATTATTGATTTTAGGCCATGGCGGAAGCTAGTGCCGTAATAAACTATTACTTACTTACCTAAGGAACTAAATGGATTATCTAATATCTACAAAGGCCTAGTCCTGCAAACACACTATAAAATATTAAAACTGAATTACTACATACTATCTCTATTTATCTATATAACTAAGCTAACTCATACAACTATTTATCTATAGTAACTATCTAATATCTATATACACACACAGGGATGGGGGCGGGGGACACTGACAACGCGCACAACAAAAAACACAGGGAGGGGTACAAAACTGAAATGAAAACTAAATCAATCTAATCCTACTCTAAATAAATCCAAAAACAGAGGAAGGGAATCAGGGATGGAATATATACAGGGAGCAGGGAAGGATTCAATGGAGGGTAGGGAGAAAGAACCCAGCGAGGGGTAAAAAATAAAAATAACACCTAAATCTATCTAAGCTAGTCTAAATAAATGAAACTATGGAGGTAAACATGTGGGAATGGGTGAAATAGGATGAGGATGGCAGTGGATTAGGAACACAAACTGCTGGGAGAGGGAGACTTCTGAAAACGCCTGCTGACAGGATAAGTGGCTAGCTCAGAAGGAATTGGAAGTCGGGAGGGCAATGACTTTTGTTACTTGCTGTGCCCGCCTTACCACAAGCCCCATTGGCTCTGTGCAGACTAGCTCCTGGCCAATCACAAACTGTGAAGCCAGTGGTCTTAGGAAAAGAGGCATGGTGATTGGGCAGGCTGGCTGCTAGTCCAAGCCTCTCCACCCCTGGCACCAGGAAGTCTGCTGCTCAGCTGCCACCCCCCAGGGCCTTCCAGTCCTGTTTTTTCCACCTGAATGCACCCAAACTGAACATTGCTGAACTGTTCGGGGGTTCTGGCGTTTGGTTTGGCCATTCAGTTGAGTCGTCTGAACTGGCTGAGTTCAGGCCAAACACCAAATGCCCGAACCACGTTCGCACATCCCTATCAACTGTAACAATTTGGACGGGCTCTCCGTGCTGCACCAGGCATGCATTGATGATAACGAAAACATGTTTAAATTTCTGGTTGAAAATGGAACAAATATTAATCAACCTGATAATGAAGGCTGGATCTCTGTACATGCAACTTCTTCTTGTGAATATCTCGATATAGCAGAGTATGACTGGAACCACTGGAGGGCAGTTCCAGACAAACTAGCAAGCAGGACCTGGATTCAACCAGTACTCGGTATTTATTTAAATTATCAAATTAATTGGTCCTCTGTTTTCCTCAGAAATCCTTGAAGACCGAGTTATTCAACTCTATTTTCCAAGTTCTGAAGTTTCGAGGAATTTCCCCTGAAAGTTCTGAACAAAGAAAATCCTTGGCCAAGTACAGGAAGACTGGCACTAGGACCCTGCTCCCTCTTCCCTGGTAGGGATGGGCGAATGCGGTTCGGACGTTCTGTGTTTTGCCCGAACTCAGCCTGTTTGGATGACCGAACCCGAACCCGAAGCCAAACATGAACACAAACATGAACATGAACACGAACACGAACACGAACGAACTGAGCCAAACGCCGAAATGGCCGAACATTTCGGTCAGTTTGCTCACGTTCGGTTGAGTTCAGGTGGCTAAAACATGATCTACTGACAGGTCTCTGGAAGGCCAAATGTAGCAGGGAGGGGGAAGTCATCTGACTTAGCTAGGAGCAGACTTCCAGGCACCAGGGGTGGAGGGTGGAGAGTGGCTTGGAGTAGCAACCAGCCTGCTGAATCACCATCCCTTTTCGCGTCAGACCACTGGCTTGGCAGTCTATGATTGGCCACGGGCTAGGCTGCATGGAGCCAATGGGGCTTGTGGTGAGGCGGGCGCAGCAAGAAACAAAACTGTCTGCCTCCCCCCTTCCCAATACCTTCTGAGCTAGTCACTGTTCCTGAGCAGCAGGCGTTTCAGAAGGCTCCCTCACCCAGCATTTTCCAGCTCCCCAATCCATTGCCATCCTCCTCCTATTTCACCCATCCAACCCATCTACCCCCATATTCTCATTTATTTACATTAGCTTTGATAGATTTAGTTGTTATTTTTTGTTTTTATCCCTCCCTGTGTTCAATCTTCAATCTTCCTCCTTCCCTCCCCCCTCCATTGAATATTCCCTCCCCATTCCCTTCCCCTGTTTTTTTGATTCATTAGAGTAGTAGTATATATTATTAATTTATAGATTGATTTAGGTTTCATTTCAGTTTTGTACCCCTCCTTGTCTTGTTTGTGATTGCCCCCCAACCCCCATCCCATATATTCATAGGTAGATAGATAGGATTAGGTCGATACATTTTTGTTTGAGTAGTTTAGTTTAAGGTTTACAGATAGAGTTTACTGTTTTCTGTGATTCAGCTTTAGGGTTTGTTGGAGTTATTCATAGCATTTAGAATACATTTATTAGTTAGGTAGTTAGTTAGTTATTAGTGTAGATATAGAGATATAAATATTTGATAAAAAAATTCAATAAAATTTTTTTAAAAAATTATATATTAAAAAACATTGTTTTTTTCGGGAGAAATGGAGAAGGGAAGGAGAGGCCGATCTGCTGCCCGTAGGGGAGGCAATGGGGCACGTCCCAGAGGCCGTGCACGAGGAGCGGCAGCAGGCAGCAGCAGTAGCCAGAGGCAGAGCGCCTCACCCCCTCCCAAAATCAGGAGGCCTGCTTTAGGGGCCCAGGGTGCTCTGCAACGTCTCCTGGCAGTGCCCTCCACTGACACTCAGGGCACTGGAAGGCCTGCAGGAGTTGAGGCTCAGGCTGCTGCATCTGTGTCTGCTGTGCGTGGTGATGGAGCAGGAGCTGGGGCTGCTTCTTCTACCGATGTTCCTCCAGGGCCACCAATGTCCCCCACAGTCGAGGAAATCCCCAGTAGCCCAGAGCTGGTGGATCCCACCCCGGCTGCTAGAGGCAGGGCCCGATCCCCGGGCAATGCCAGTACTAGGGACTGGGAGAGGAGGAGTGGCAGCAGCGGCAGCTGCAGCAGCACTAGCAGCCACAGAGGGGGGCACAGGGAGAGTGCCAGCAGCATGGCGGGCACGGGCAGTCTACCCTCCGGGTCCCAGTACTCCCCTTCTGGGGACATCGCCATGATCGCTGGGGACAGTGAGGAAGAGGCAGCAGTCAGTGACACTAGTGCCGCAGAGGATATCTATGTCCATGAGGCAATGTCTGACCCTCCTCCTCCCAGAGCTGCATCACCACCAGTGCCACAAAGTTCTCCCTCTCCCAGCAGCACTGGCAGCAGCACGTCTGCCGGGGCGGGCAAGAAGGCAGCAGGAGGGGGAAAAACATCCACTGTCTGGGAGCATTTTAAGCAGGTGAGGGCAGATGATCCCAGAGAGGTGCAGTGCACGCTGTGCCAAAAGGTGGTGAAGCGTGGGCGGGCGCTTGCCAACCTTGGCACAACTGCAATGGCCAGGCACCTGAAGGCATGCCACAGTGCTGTGTTGCTGAGCGGGAAGGCAGGCGAAGTGGATGCCAGCGGGTTCCCGACTCCAGCGGCCAGTCGCCCGGCCCATTCAGCGGGCCAGCGTTCTGCAGCTACTGCTGCTGCCTCTACCAGCAGCAGGAGCATTATGGGGGCAGAAAAACTGCAGGAGCCTCCCCAGCAGCACCGCCAGTCCACCATGGAGGAGATGGGGTGGGGCGATGTGTCGAGGCCATCGGCAGGGCGCCGTGGCACAGGCTTCCAGGAAAAAGGCAAGCGCCTGGTTGCCGAGATGATTGCCCTGGATGGCCAGCCCTTCTCCATTGTGGAGGACAAGGGCTTCCAGCGTCTGCTTGCGTTCCTGGCTCCCAACTTTAAGCTTCCTTCCCGCTCCGCCCTGAGTCGGACTGTGGTCCCACAGTTATATAGGGCTTTGAAGGAGCGGGTGAGGGAGCAGCTTGCAGGGGCTGGGGGGGCAACGGTCCACTTCACCACGGACCTGTGGTCCTCCAGGAACGCCCAGCATGCCTACCTGGCAGTGACTGCACACTGGTGGCAGGACGCAAAGGCAGTGCTTGGCAGTGGCAGGAGGGGACCTGAAGCAGGGTATAGGTGGGCCCTGCTTCAGTCCCAAGTTATGGACAGCTCCCACACCGCAAGGAAGGTAGAGGCAGCCCTGACCACCATGGTGAGGGAGTGGCTCACGCCAGGCGTGGCCTTCACCAAGGGGTGTGTGGTCACGGACAACGCGGCCAATATGCTTAAGGCAGTCCGTGACGGGGGGTTCACGAGTATCCCTTGCGCCGCACACACCCTCCACCTGGTGGTGAAGGACGCTCTGGGCTTGGGTGATAAAGGCATTGGGCCAGGCACCCTTAGCTCCCTGGTCGAGCGGGGGAGGAAGCTGGCGGGCTTCTTCAACCGCAGCGTGAAGGGCAGCGAACTCCTCCGGGAGAAGCAGGCTGAGCAAGGGTCCCCGGTGCACACCCTGATCCAGGATGTCTCCACCCGGTGGAACTCCACCTTCCTGATGCTGGAGCGGCTTCTTGAACAGAAAGCCGCCCTGCATCAGGTGGAACTGGAGACAGACATCGAGTCACCTCCAGGGTACAACAGGGAGGAATGGGATATTATATCCCAAACCGTCTCTGTCCTGAGACCATTCCTGGCCGTCACGGAGACACTGAGCAGCTCCACTGCCACCCTCAGCCAGGTGACCCCGCTGGTGCATAGTCTCCACAGCAGCCTGGATGAGATTCTTGGGGCGGTGGGGCGGGATCGTGGCCCTCAGGGAAGGAGAATGTGCGAGGAGGCGATGGAGCTAGCCGACAAGTTGAAGGCGGGCCTGAGCGCTCGCTTTGGTGACCTCCTGCGCCGGGACGAATATGTCCTGGCAACCATGCTGGACCCCAGGATCAAGGGCAGCATGGCACGCGAGACTGCGGTCTATGGCCTACGGAAGGGGATGCTGGTCGAGAAGGTCAGGCAGGCAGAGCGGGCCATGCAGCGGGATGCCCCTGGGGATGGTGGGAGTGGGAGCAGCGACCCCTTCCAGCCATCTGGGTCTATCCCTGCCTCCAGCCCTAGGTGTAGCAGCAGCAGCAGCAGGACCCCTACTGCCAGCAGCTCCTCCTCTGTTCAGTCCACTCCGGGGAGCATGGGGCCCAGGGCCAGCACAAAAGGGCAAGCAGCGTGGCTGAGGACAGTGGGGAAGGTGATGCACACCCAGAGCTATGAGAGAGAGTATGATGGTGCCTCAGCAGCAGTGGAGACCTATCTGGAGGAGGAGCCATGCATAGATCCCTGCAGCGATCCCTTGGCCTACTGGGCCGGCAAGCCCAACGTGTGGCCGGCCCTGTCCAAAGTGGTCAAGGGTATCCTGTCCTGCCCACCAACCAGTGTCCCCAGTGAGAGAGTGTTCTCCATTGCGGGGGACATATGCGCCCCGCACTGCCTGAGACTGGGGGCCAAGTTGGTGGAGCAGTTACTCTTTCTGAAGGTTAACCTTCCACTGCTGGGATTCCTTGAGCTGCCCCTGGACAAGGAGTGATGGTGCAGTGGCACATGCCATCCCATGCCAGGGGCAGTCTTGGGACAGGGCTCCTCCTCCATCTGGGCTAGGACTACTGCTCCTGTGCTACTGAGGTGCTGTCCCTCCCTCCCAATGCCTGGCACCCACACTGCCTCTCTCTCTGTCTCTCTATCTGTCTCTCTGCCTCGCTCTCTCTCTGCCTCTCTCTCTCTCTCCCTCTCTCATACTAGATGGCCTTGGCTGCCTTATCTGACTGACCTCAGGATGCAGGGTGGCATTGGGAAACAAATTGTAAGCCTGCCAGCCAGCCTATGGCTAGCCATACGATCTCGGCCTGCCTATGTGACGCTGACTGGCTCTCACTCTCTCACGCTGCACAGTCTTTGCTAGCCTATCTTTGCTGCCAATGTCCCAGCCTGCCTGCCCTACTGACTCTCATGCAATGCTGCCTGTCTGCCCGCCCTGCTTGCCACCAAGCTCAAAGCATGCATCAGTCCTGCCTCCCATGTCAAGGTGCCTGTCTTCCCAACCAGGTTGCCTAGCTAAAAGTCTTCCAAAGCCCACCTGCCCAGCCCTACTGCCTCTCATGAGATGCTTCCTGCCTGCCTGCCTGCCCAGGTTGTGAATCTTGAACCATCCCTCACTCTGCCTGACTGCTTCTCATGCCATGCCACCTGACTGCCTGCCCGGGGTACCAATGTCTGCTGCTGCTGGTGCCACTGGTGCTAGTTATTCCACTGCATGACAAGAGGCAGCCACTCCAGCCCCGGCACCCGCCACCAGGGTAGCAGGGCCAAGTTACTGGCCCCGGTACCCTGGGCCACTAGCCCAGGGTACCGGGCTACTGGCCCAGGAGGGCTGTGGGAGGACTATGGCCAATGCCTGGAAGCTGCCACCCTAGCCCTGGGACCCACCATGATGGGTCTCACATCATCTCACAATCCGATGTCACCCCAATCAGAAGCAGCCACTCCAGCCCCGGCACCCGCCGCCAGGGTACCAGGGCCAAGTTACTGGCAGGGAGGGCTGTGGCCAATACCTAGGGGGGGAGAATGCTTTGTGCCTAGCATGAGGGGGTGGGGAGCTCTGCCTGCCCCTCCCCTTACCAAACACCAGCCCATTCCTTCACAACAATGCTCGCCTATCTCTTAGGATCGCTTGTCTAAGAGATCTTTGGTCTATACACTATTTGTGCAAAAGGTTCTGTACCATGGCTACCAATGTCTGTTTCTTCCAAGGCAAAATTGCCCCCATGCCAGGCCTATGTTGTGTGCTGTCTGTGTCATGATGCCATGACATAAAGAAACAGCTTCTCCTGCTGCTGCTGCCAGACCTATATGCTGGGTCTGTGCCAAGTGTTCTGTACCCCAGGTTGCCGCCAAGCTCAAAGCCTGGCTCATCCCATCTTCCTGCCTCTCATGCCAAGGTGCCTGTCTGCCCGCCCAGGTTGCTGCATAGAGAGAGAGAGAGCAAGAAAGTCCACCTACTGCTTGAAGGAGAGACAAACAGGATCCCACCCATGCTGTCGCCAGCACTATATGGCCAGAGAGAGGGAGATACAGAGAGGGTCCCAGCTAGAACAAGGGGGATGGAGGTTGGAGGGGGAGGGGGAGGTATATCTGGATTCCTGGCTGCCACCTGCCAGAACCAGGAAGAACTCCCATCTGTGCTCATCCGTCCATTAATGTCCATTGCCCGCACAGCAAACCTACCGTAATGAGATGGAATATAACCTACAACATATAATAATATCATATGTGCCTGCCTGCCTCTGTGCGACCCTGTACCTGCTGCCCTGCTACCACCTATCACCTGATCAAATGAAATATGCCCCATAGGCTTTGGGCTCTCATTCCACTATCCCCGATTCAGTCATGCCCGCCCGTCCCAGGGACCATTAACGAGATTATGGGAGCATCATGCCAGTCACTGGGGGCTGCATTCCATTCCATTGCATCCAGAACCCCAGTTCCTGTACGCCAGCCTGCCCCCCATCCCCAAAAACCTACTCCTCTGCACCCACTCGTGGCTGCCCGCTGAAGCTGGCTACTGAAACTAAAAGCCCCTCCGACCACCAGCTCCCGCTGCTGCTGCCTGCTGCCGAGGAGCCTGTCTCTCTTTCTCTCTGTCACACGCACCCACACAAACACAAGCCCTGCACCTCCTGGGGGGATTTCCACTAGATGAGACCCTGCTGCTGGCACAGCACATCGTTGGGTTCATAACTATGCTACATGAGGTGGGAAGAGGTGCTTCTGGAAGGGATCGACAAGCTGTATGAGATTCTGCCACCTGCCAACCAGAACTTCAGCATCACAAAGGGATAAATAAAATATTGGACAGGTGAAACGAAGCTCATAACAAGAAATACATTACAACTACTTTTATTATAACAATTTTAATAACATCAGCAATAACAAATCATCAACAACAACAACAACAACAACAACATTAAATAAATCAAAAGCAAACATGCAAATGAAACTTATTAACAAACCTAAGAGTCTTTTGCTCTGCTTCCACTGGGCCTATCCCCCGGGAATCGGTCTAAGGGCAGGAGAGGTAGGGGCACCTCACAGGGCTCAGGGCCGACGACTTCGTGCTCGCCCAGCACGCCGTTGAGCATGCAGTACTCCAGGCCCTCCTGCATCGCCCCATGCCACCTGGAAAGTGCCTGGTGGTAGAGCTTCACGGGGTGGAGCTTGGCGGAGACATACTGGGTGTATGCCACCACCCTCTGCCGCTCCGCCTGGACTGCCTGCAACTCCTCCGCCAGGCCCTTCTCCAGGTCGGCAGAGGTCCGCTGGACCGCCTCCACATGGGCCAGGGTGCACCACTGCATCCTGGCCCGAAGGGCCTTCACCTCTCCATCCTCCAGGGGCTTGGGGTTCTCCACATCGGAGCTGGAGGGGGGGAGGGGAAGGGCCTGTATGCCTCCTTTTGTGGGTTGCCTTTCCCCCCTTCTTCTGGTACTGAGGCTCCACGGGCACCACTCCAGAGTCCTCCGAGTCCTCACCCGCCCGCCTCACTCTCAGGCCGTGGGTCTTCTCAATGTGGCTGATGAGCCCCGACATGGTCCCCTCCCTCTGCCAGCAGAAAACGTTATTGCAGATCTAAAAAGAGCAGAAAAAGATAGGAACATAAGAGGTGTCATACTGTGTCAGACCAATGGTCTGTCAAAAAGCCCTGTCTGCATTCTGTCTCCACAAGTGGGTGGACTGGGTGGCCATCCAATCTCTCTCTGCTGGGGACTTCCGCTCCTAACAGGTCATAGGGCAATTCATTCCCAGTTGTTCCAGTCCCCGTGCCATGCCTTGCATATGGCGGTTCCGTCGCCCTTGTGATAGAACCTCCAGACATCCGACGACGGGTGCCGAATGTCTGGGGGTGTCACCGGTGATCTCTGCCTGGGTGTCCGCCGAGTCCTCCCCCTTGCCGTTGTCCTGGCATCAGCAGCAGGGCTGTGGCCAGTGCCACCAGAATCCAATTCCTCTCTGAAATGGGAACACATAAGAACACCAAATAAATATCAGGCATTTATGATGATGGCTCTCTAGTCCTCCCTCCTTGGGGTGCTAATAGGGATTGCAACTAGAAATTTAATTTTGTGCAATTCCTGCCCTCCAGGGATGCTAGAGAGTGCAACTAGGAACTGGAAGGCCCTGGCTGGCACATGCAAACCATGCCCTGTCCTCCTTGTGGTGCTTGGGATTACAACTAGGAAGGTCCTGGCTGGCATGTGCAAATCCTGCCCTCCTTGGGGTGCTAGAGATGGTGACAGGAGATGGAACCCTCATCGTAACCCTCATTCTCATCATAACCAAGCCAAGTACGTGCACCTGAGACCTCGCATCTTCATGAATGTTAGACCCCTTGTCTCTCCCTCTGTTCCCCTTCTTATGTCTCTCAGAGTGTAAGCCCTAGGGGCAGGGACCGTGTCTATTTTATTACTTTGTAAACATGACAGGTACACTGCTGGCGCTATATAAATGTTTGTTAATAAATTAAATAAATAAATAAATAAATAAATAATAATAATAATAATAATAATAATAATAATAATAATAACAACAACAACCCTGGCTGGAGGAAAGAGCCTGCCCTTATTTGGGGGTGCATAGGGAATGGGATGGCAAGGGAACTGGAGAGTGGAGAGTGAAGCCCTTGCTAGCCTGGCACATGTTTGGGTGGGGTTGGTGCTCGTGCCAAAGCCCCCCACACTACAGTACCCTCCCTCTATGTTGCAGACATCCACTGCCACCCGCTGATGCCCACTGTTTGTGCCGGACTGATGCCCACAACCCATGCACCCACATGCACGCCAGTGAGCTCTGTCCAACAGATAGAGCCTTACTTGTCCTCAAAGTAAAAAAAAAAATTAGAAACCTGGCAGCAGCTCCAGAGCCCGCAGCTTCCTCCTCATCCAAGGAGTAAGCCACCAGTGCCATGGGAGGTGTAGTAGCAGCCGGGGCAGCCACCTTGACTGCTACCACCTCCTCCTCCTCCTTCTCGAGTGGCACTGGCAAGTTGGCCCCCAGCCGGGTGATCAGCACCACAGCCGCCTGAGCCTTCTTCATTTTTTCTTTTTTTCTTTTCCTTTTTTAAACAAGGACCACTCTCTCACCCACAACACATACGAACCGAACCACCCAATCACACAGCACAGCCAATCCAACAAAGTCACAAACAGTCAAACACAGTCAAAACACACAAACCGAGTAGCCACAGAGTCAAACACACACTCGCTTACCACACAACTCTGCACGCACTCTAATTTCCGGTGTCCAGCGCGATTTCCGGCTCGCCTTATTTTTTTGGCTGAACGGCCGAACCTGAACCGAAAAGCCGAACACGAACGGCCGAACATGAACCCGGCAAACGGCTAAATGGCCGAACACCAATGGCCGAACTGAACGCGGACGAACCGAATGGCCAAACCCAAACCGTGGTCTGTTCGCCCATCCCTATTACCTGGACCCCACTGGCCAGGGAGAAAATAGGCCAGCAGGGGCCAGGGAATGGGGATTGGGAGTCTAATGGTCTCTGGGGTGGAAGACTTAAAGAGGTGGAGTCTTAGTGGGGGCTGAATGGGAGAGTACTAGCCCTTTGGAAGTTCTGTGGTGACACATGGCTTCCTCCAGACCAGGTAAGTTTAAAAAAAGAAAAGAAATGCTGGGCATGTTCAGAAGGGCAGAATGGTCCCTTCTGAGCATGCTAACACCTTTCCAAGATGGTTGATTTTTAAAAAAATATTTAGTACACCTCTAGTCATAAACTTGGTCAATCATCACCTCAGTGTTGTCCAGATTCAGCTTCAATCATCTCACCCTCATTCAGTCCCCAACAGCAACCAGACATTGAGTGAGCACCAAGACTGCAGGTCCTGGTTCAGATGAAAAAGAGAGACAGAGCTGGGTGTCATCAGCATACTAATGGCACTTCACCTCAAACCTCAGAATGACCTCGCCCAGCAGCCAAATACACACATTGAACAAGAGGGGGGATAGAATGTAACCCTGTGGGACCCAATGGTGTGGTGACCGGTCCTAAGAGGACAACAAGCAATTACCAAACAGCACTCTCTGGGACCTCCTCGGCAGGAAGGAGCAGAACCACTCAAGAGTGGTTCCACACACCACTGCAGTCGTGTCAGCACCACCTCATGATCAACTGTATCAAAGACCACTGAAAGATCTAACAAGATCAACAGGATAGAATCCCTTGTCAATCTCCAGGCACAGGTCATCAATCAAGGCAACATGCACAGCCTACATGCCATACCCAGGATAAAAGTCACTGCAATGGGGCCAGAAATCTGATGACATCAAGGTGAGCCTGGAGCTGTCAGGCAACCACGCATTCAATAACCTTGTCTAAAAAGGGAAGTTTAGAGACCGGCCAATAGATGGCCAGGGAGTCAGCATCCAAAGATAGCTTCTTAAGCAGATGCCATACAGCCACAGTTTTAAGGGTGTTCAACACCCTACTCTCCTGAAGGGAGGCGTTGACAACCCAGGCCATAAATGGTATTCAACAGCCAGGATGAGCAAGGATCTAATTCACAACTGGTTACCTTCATTGTCCCAAGCACCTCCCCTGCATTGGTGGGTGGTACTGATTGAAACAGATCCTAATAGGAGGTTGTCCATAAATCTCCCCTCTTTCCATAGACAGTGTAAGACCTGGCTGTTCTGTCAGGCATTTGCTGAGGGAGACAGGATGGGTGGGTTGGGTCGGGGTGGGGGTTTTATTGTTGGGTTATTTTAATGTGGGGTTATGTAGAATTTTAAAATTTTGTGTGTTTTAAAATGCATATAGCTGCCCCGAGATGCTTGTGCAGGAGGGGGTGGCATATACATGCAATAAAAAACAAAATAAAATAAGCAGGACAAGACTGACCTTTCATAACGCCAAACTCTGATGGCAAGGGCTGGGGCACACATGAGTGTGTTTCCTGGTAAGTGTAGACGAACCTTTCCTAGAAATGGCCAGGGGTGACTGCTACTCTGGATGCTCCATGGATGCGAGTTTGAGGCTGCATCCTGACCGGTTCCAAGAAGAAATATTCTGGACTCTTCATGCTCCAATCAGTAACAAGTACTGAAGTGGGGGACAAAACAACAAAAAATAGCTTCATTTTGAAGCAGTAAAAGTGCCTGGTGGGGGAAGGGGAAACTCTCAGGACCACTACATTATTTATTTTATTTATTTATTCACGTTTTTATTTTGCCCTTCCCATTAAGGCTCAGGGTAGGTTACAATACAAACAAATTATCAAAAATACACTGAATAAGTCCAAATAAAATGCCTTAATCCCTATTAGAATACAATAATAAGACCAAGCAAACACCCCTAACCCACAACTCTCCAAACCCTACCCCTACCTGCCAAACAGACAGGTTTTACATTGGCTCTGAAAGATGGGCCGGCTCAGGTTTAGATGAACCTCCAAGAGAAGGGAATGCCATAATTGTGGGGTAGCAGCAATCAAGAACATCCCTGCCAGGGGCGTAGCTAGTAGGGGTAGGAAGTTCGAATCGCCCAGTATCCACTACTGCTAGTATTTGGCAGTATCGGGGATACCGGATAGATCCAACAATTCCCCGTACCAGTGCCAGTTCCTGTACTGAATTTTTTTTACATTGCGGCCATTGAAATCAATGGCTGCAATGTAAAAAAAAACTAACCAAAAACCACTTTTCCTCACCCTCCCAGGCTCGGCGGGTCTATTTCTATGTTCTGTACAGCACCAGATCACACAACTGGCGCTATATAAATAATAATAATAATAATAATAATAATAATAATAAGGGAGACACCCCCCACGCACCCTGCCCAGCCTGGATTTTTGTTTTTTTTGTATTTTTATTTATAAACTTTTATCATTTACATTATAATTCACTGATTATAGCGATCATGCAGTAAAATACCCGTACAATAGAAACCGAAAATGGCAGTTATGATCAGATATCGCATGTCATAAATTAAGTAACCTTTTTTTAAACCCAACGTAGAAAAACAAAGACCCCACACACAAAAAGTCAGTTTTTTCTCTTGTCACGACTTGGCCCCAACATCTTAAGTTAGAGGAGCTGATGACGATCTACCTTCCCCTCTTTCTTCTCATCCAGGACAGTTATCACTGGCAACCAGGTTTCTTCAAAGTTATGCCTATTGTTCTGACGCTCTGCATGAAGCATTTCCATCGAGTACAAGAACCATAACTTTTGGTACAGTTCTTCCATATTAAATTCTTCAGATCCTTTCCAGTGTTTGGCGATCAACGAAATTGCGGCCAAGCAAATAACCTTACTAGAGCTCTGAAATTGTAACACATTTTCTGTATTGGGGTATAGTCCCAGTAGAGCAGTTTCCATTCTGTATGGGACCACCTCCCCCACAACTTTGTTAATTAATTTCCACACTTTACCCCAGAATGTATGTAGTACCGGGCACTCCCACCAACAGTGCTTGTAGGTACCCACATTGCCACAACCCCTCCAACAGAGCCCTTTCCCGGAAGAATCCGCAAATCTCATTCTTACAGGGGTTAAGTAAAATCTCAATATTAATTTTATCTGTACCTCTCTTACTTCTAGTGAGGTCATGCATCTATTCATGTGGTTCCATATCTTTCTTTCCTCCTCCTCACCTAAATGGCACTTTATGTCTTTTCTCCATGCCTCCATATAACTTAAAGGTGATTTGTAGTTAATCTCTTTTAGAGCTTTGTATATTTTACCTAAGCGGCCCGAGGTTTCACTTCTATTAAACAGTAATTTTTCTAATTTGTATGGCTCTCTACTAAAGCTCTCTACATTCTGGGCTGTAGTTGCTAGCCCTTTTAGCTGCAAATATTGGAAATGATCCACCTTTCCCTGTAGCATTTTTTCTAACCTATCTGGGGTTGAAAATTTCCCTCCTATAAACAATTAGCCAATCCTCACAGCGCCTTTGTTTCTCAGTGACTTACAAAGACCTGGAGCAATTCCTGGTTTTTTTTGCCTGTATTGAATCTATGGGTGTGAATGGGGATAAACTCCCTCCTTTTCCCATTTTTCTTCTTGTATTATACCATTGCCTGCATAGTGCACCAATAAAAGGGTGCTCCCTAGGGATTTTAATGAACACATTCCCTTGATCCACTATTAGATCTTTTAATGTCTTCACTTGAGAGATTTCCTTTTCTAATCTCACCCACTCGGGAGCGGTTTCTTCGTGGTACCAGTCGTATATCCCTGATAGTATAGACGCTTTGTAATATCATTTTATATTAGGAAGGTTAAGACCCCCTTTCTCTTTGAGTTGCATCAAGGAGCTTTTCTTAATTCTTGGCTTTTTGCCATTCCATACAATATCTTTGAGGAGGTCCTCACTAAACTTGAAAAAGGATTCAGGCAAGTTAATCAGTAAAGCCATAAATTTATGAATAAACTTGGGCAGAATCATCATTTTGTATAGATTTATTCTACCTAGCTAGGATGTCATCAGTTTGCGCCAGGGTTTTATTTCCTCTCTCAAAAGTTTTATTAGTGGGGGAAAGTTTGCTGTGTATAGCTCTTTTGAATTTTTGGTAAGGGAAACCCCTAGATATTTTAGTGCAGACTTTTCTATAGGAAAAGGAGATAAATTTTTAATCCGGTCCTCATGCTCTCCACTGTAGCCAAAAACCAGAGCATATGATTTTGATTTACTCTTGTTTATTGAATATCCAGAAATTTTCCCAAAGCTATCCATAACCCTAATCAGTTCTGGCAGGGTCTCCTCTGGCCTGGTCACAAATTGGAGCAAATCATCCACATATAAAGATAGTTTGTTTTCTATAGGTCCAATTTGTACCCCTTTTATTTTCTCGTTTTGTCTTATCGCTGATGCCAGGACTTCTAATACTATGGGTGAAAACAGACATGACGCTAACCACCCTTTAACCACCCTTGGTGGTTATTTATGCATGTTGCAGGGCTGTATTGGTGCCCTATGCAGCCCTGCAACATGCATAAATGACCACCAAGGGTGGTTAAAGGGTGGTTAGTGTCATGTCTGTTTTCACCCTATGTTAAACACAAGTGAAGAAAGAGGACAGTCCTGCCGGGTACCTCTTTGCAATTGAAAAGGTTCTGTGCACTCTCCATTAATAAGAAGCCTAGATTGCGGTGTTAAATAGATTGCCGACAACCATTCCAAGAAATTGCCCTTTAGATCCATCTTTTCCAACACTTTATATAGACATTTTAACTCCACAAAATCAAACGCTTTCTCCGCATCTGCGGAGATTATCATGGCAGGGGTCTTTTGTTTGTTCAAAATATATCTTATGTTCATTGCTTTTCTTATGTTATCTTTGCCCTGTCTGCCCGGGATGAAACCAGTTTGATTTTTGTGTATTATTTCCCCACTAATTGACTTAAACCTATCAGCAAGAACTTTTGCAAAGATCTTGTAATCTGCATTTAAAAGTGATATTGGTCTATAATTACCGCAATTATCCGGACCCCTCCCAGGCTTTAAAATTAGAGTTATGGTAGCATTATAAAAGTTTTCCAGCTTAGCTCTTTCTACTAGAATATTATTAAATACTGTCGTAAGGTATGGTGCGAGCCTGTCCGCAAAGGTCTTATAAAATTCACTAGGGAACCCATCTGGTCCTGCAACCTTGTTGTTCTTTGCAGCCAAAATTGCCTTGTGGACTTCTTGTATTGTGATTTCTGCATTAAGAAAAGTCATTTGTCCTGAATTTAGTTTAGGTAACTTTATCCCCTCCAGAAACTTCATTATTTCTGAATCACTTGGGTTAGTAGATTTGTAGACTCCACTATAGAATTCTAAGAAAGTCTCTTTTATGTCCTGTGGCTCAGTACAATAGATGCCTTACTTATTAATAACCCTCTGAATAAGTGCCTTCCTCTGCTTCACTTTGACTAAATTGGCGAGAGTTCTGCCTGCTCTATTATTATTCTCGAAATAGTGGAATCTTATTTTCCTTAGCTGATTATTAATCTTATCTATCTCTAGAGTGTTTATAATCTCTCTATTCTTAATTATTTTTTGTCTTAACTCTTTAGTAGACTTTAATTTATTTTGGGCCTCAAGTTTTTGCAACTCAGCATAAATCTCCTTTTTCTGTTGTCTCTTGTCCCTCAGTATTTTTGTATTCAAAGCAATTATGTTTCCTCTAATACCGCCTTTGCAGCTTCCCATAGGGTAGCAGGTGAGCTAACAGATCCCTCATTATTATGAAAAAATTCTACTACTTTTTCTTCTATTTGGCTCTTACTCTCCTTATTTCTGAGCAGATTCCTGTTTAATTGCCAATTAAAGGCCTTTCGTGGCTGTTCCCCCTGGAGTCTGAATATGGTAGTTACAGCATTGTGGTCTGTCATCACCACAGGAATTATTAAACTTTTTTTTCCTCTATATGTCTCAGTTTTGCTAATCAGCACGTGATCTATACGTGTATAAGTGTTGTGTATGGCTGAAAAGAATGTGTAATCTCTTTCTCTTCCATTTAGCAGTCTCCAGATATCAATCCAGCCATACAAATTTATCATCTTATTCAGTTGGTTTTGCTCCCATTTAATCCCCCCTGAACTGGAATGATCTAATTTGGAAAGGGTGGCATTAAAATCTCCTTGGATTATGGCTGTGCCCTTAGTCACCTCAGCAATTTTTTTGAAGCAATCTTTAAAAAAATGCAATCCTCCCAGCATTAGGGGCATATATGTTTGCTAAAGTTACTTGCCAACCTGACAGCTTTCCTACTAAACAAAGGAATCTACCCTCTTTGTCCTTAATATAACTTTCTAACTTAAAGTCTTTGTGTTTGGCAAAACCAATAATAACCCCTGCTTTTTTCTTTTTGGAACAAGTTGCCCATAAACCTCCCATTCTGGCAGTGCCAAACCTGGGAACATCCTTTGCCAAGAGGTGTGTCTCTTGGAGAAAGAAATATGTCTGCACCCTGTTCCACCATAAAATCCCTTACCCTCTTTCTTTTCTGGGTGGAATTTAGGCCTTTGACATTCAAAGTAACTGTCTTAACCTCTCCCATCATTCAAAGTGAAATACCTTTTAAAGCTGCAACCAGTCAAAATTTCCACTGAGCCCATGCTTACTACTCCACTATTTACTGTAAGGGTTTGCCTAATGAAGTTCTGCTTAGTTTTATAATTGGATACCGTCACCATGACAGAAAAAATCTCTTTATAACTCATTTCCCTTTTTTTGTGCTATTCCCTCCCCTTCCCCCCTCCCACCCACTATTACAAACCTTAATTGAGTCCCCCAGAACCACAATCCCTCCCACACCCATGCAAGCAAAATGCCTGCCTTCCCGGATTCCCATATCTCCCCTGTGAGGATCTGCTGGGAGTGCTACCACCAAGACTTAAAGAAGTCTAAGGTGTGCCCTTCTTCACCCCCCCCCCCCCAGCTCATAATGAAAAAATCTCTCCTCCTGCTTCTCTTTTTTTTCCACAAACCAACTGTTAAAGTATTTCTTGTTCCAACAACCCACAAAAAGATTATGACTAAATAGTGCTGCGAGCCTCTGTTCCTGTAAACTCTTCTCCTCCATTTTCTTCTTCTAGGATGCACAGCAGCAAAGTTCTATGAAGAATGCAATTAAGTCTCTCTGTCCCTTCCTTTTTTCTTTTTCCTTTTTGATTGTTTTTAGTCCTTTCCACTAGCTCTGGCTGACTGCGTCGCCAAAAAGATCTCCAGGTCCTCCGTGGCATCAAAAAACTTTTTTCTCCCATTATCCAAAATCAGCATTTTCGCTGGGAACAATAACCTTGGCTTCAGATTTCTTTCATTTAATTCACCGAAGTATTTATTCCACTTCATCCTCTTTTTAATTGTCTCAGCTGCATAATATGGCACCAATCTTATATAATTTTGTTGAAAGGAGAGCTTCTTCTGAGCTCTGGCTGCCCTAAGAATCTCTTCCTTGGTGGAGAACATTGCAAATTTAACCAGAATATGGCGCGGGGGGGGTCTGTCTCTTCCTGTGGAGGGCGCCCTGTCCTATGGGCCCGATCGATAGGAGCAGAGTGGAATCGTGCCTCCAAAGGGAAATTTTCTTTTAAAATAGCCCCTATTATTTCGTTTATTTTTAATATTCCCCCTGCTTCTTTGACTCCAATTATCCTCAAATTACCCCTTCTCGATCTATTTTCTAGATCTTCACACTTGGCAGATAGTAAAGCATTCTCACCCTTCCACTTATTGATCTGTTCTTGAGAAATCAGGGACTGCTCCTCCAGCTCTGATATTCTCTCCTCTGTAGCTTCCACCCTCTTAGCCATCCCCTCCAGTTTTTTATTGCCGGTTTCAACAGCCAGTTTTATTTGCCTCATTTCTCTTCTAAGCTCCTCTTTCATTTGTATTAACAGCTTTTTTAGGGTGCTAGAAACCTCACCTTCCTCCCCGTCAGAGCTGGATGGGGCCTGGTCAGTTTCATGTTCCCGCACTGTCAGCGCTGCCGCCGCCATCTTCAGACCGCCGCTGCAATCCCCTCTCTCCTGGCTTTTCTCCTCGTGCTGATTTCTCTGGCAAAACCTCTCTAAAGCATTGGCTTGAGAGATTTTTTGTCTTGGCTTGTTTCTTGCAGCCATTTCTTTGCAAAGTAGGTTCATTATTCTTTCTTTTTTTAAGTTAGGCTTGCTTCTAGAGCTGGGGGGAGTGGAGCTCAGGCTATTCCCAGCCGCTAGCCTTGCCGCATGTGCAGATCCCGCTGCCTGGATTTTTTTTTTTAAAAAAAACACAACCTGGGCTCCGGGCTGCCGCCGGTGGCCCAGTGGCAACCAGGGCTATGGAGGCAGCTGAGCTCTTCTCCGGGAGCCCACACGTGGCTGGCTGGCACTCTCTGGCAGCTGGCAGGCAAGACCGGTAACCTAACTCCCCCCCGATCGCCTTTTACCTGTGCTTCCTTTGGGTGGCGGTGGCAGCAGCAGCAGCACGTGCGGGCCCGGCTGGAGCGCTGGCTTCAGCACTTCACTAGGCCTTCCGGGGAACTTCCAGGTTTCCCCGGAAGGCCTGGTGAAGCGCTGAAGCCAGTGCTGCAGCCGGACCTGCGCCGCGTTGCTGCCGCCGCCACCACCATCCAGAGGGAGCACAGGTAAAAGGCGATCCGTGTGTGTGTGTGTGTGTGTTTTAGGTTACCAGCCTTGCCTGCTGGCTGCCAGAGTGCCAGCCAGCCACGTATGGGCTCCCAGAGGAAAGCTCAGCTGTCTCCATAGCCCTGGAGCCCGGGTCCGGTCCTAAAACAAAAAATCCAGTGCATGCCCTTCTAGTGTGAACGTGACAGATGGTGACTTCAAGAGGGTGCTCCCAGTCTACCTCAGAAGACACGGTGGGACATGAGGGGGAGAGGCAGTTGTTCAGACCTATCAGTCTTCTTCACTAGTTCTGCTTCAGTCTGGCAACTGCTGCTTCATGCTCCTGCCCCCTTCACCAGTTGCTGAGTTACAATAAGATTTTCCATAGCCATTCAACTCACCCCAAACAAGGAAACAAAAGATTTTCAGATTGACAGGCTGTCCCGTTTCTGCCCGCTTCACCCCTGGGTGGCCCATCTGTCTAAAGGCACCCTGCCAGATGCATCAGCCACACCAGTAGTGCTCTGGAACATCCCGGAGTTCTGTCAGCAGAGCAAGCCGACCAAAGGTGGGGCACCAGCCCAAAGTGAAGCAGCTGTCACTCTGATGTGAAGACCCATGCTACTTCTCTGCTTCCAGTCGGCCATTGCAAGGGATAGAACTATAGAGTTGCGGGCACCAGTCTAGACTGTTGGGTGATCACCTGAAACTCTATGGTATGGGAGGTTTCTGGGCCAGGGAACCTGTTGGGTCCATCTGTTGTCTTAGCATTAAACACACTTCTCCAGACCTTGTGGAAAGTTCTGAATTTAGAAGAGGCAAGTTAATGAGCAGAGCAGTGGCAAAACTGTGAGGAGAGGAAGCGAAGCATGGAATTCCTTTAAAGAAAAGACATGCTGTGTCCTCCTAGCTAGCAGAGGAGAAATGAAGAAGGGGAAAGCACCTGTTACAAGCATGCCTTTCCATCGTTTCCCTTTTCCTTTGCATTTCCTCAACCTGTCACTTCTGTGTTTAAGAAACCTGAACAAGTCTATTATTTATGCTGTTGTTTCCTTGGGTTAAGTCATCTCTGGTCTTAAAAAAACTGTTATGAATATCAATGGAATCACTCTTTCAACTTGGATCTAAATATGCCAGCACTGACCAGTATAACTGTTTCTGGTTGTCCACTAGCACTTCACGTTCTAGCCCTCTGCCCCACTTGCACCTTTACTCAGCTCCAGCAGGAGTTGCCCCAAGGGCACAGCTAGGCAAACAACAGGGAAAGGAAGTCTAAGAAACTCTTGTCACTTTATTCATAATACCTCACTCCAGCGGACCTATGCAAAGTCTGACAATGTATATGTGAAAATTATTGAAATTTGCAGCCACAAAGATGACTTATTTAGATTGCATGTGGGAACTTTCCTACTCTGTACAAGAGGTTTATCAACAACATCAGTTCAGGTCCAGACATCACAACATTCAACATGTAATCCCTCCCCCTCCCCGCATCCATAACTGCACATCTATTGATCAGTAGGTGCAGCCACATTGGGTGTTTTCACATGGACATTGGAATGCGCAGTCCTGGAATGAGTGTGAGGGTGCGCCCCTGCATCTGCACACATGCAGCCATGTCTGGGTCCATTTTAAATGGACTCAGCAGCTTCTGGGGACCACGATCCTTCCACATGGTGCTCCTACTCAACACCAAAGCATTGCTGCTGGATCACCTGCAACATTATGGTGCTGCCAGGGCAAGTGAGACTGCAGCAGCTGGCCGTCAAGTAGATGAATGGCAGTCCTGTCTCCAGCTAGTGCCCAGGGCTGGGCTGCTCACTCTGCTGGCAGTGCTCTAGGATGTTCTGGAGCACTGCCAGTGCGGCATTCCCAGAAAAGGGACTGCTTTGCCCTGCATGTCTTTAAATGGATGGCCCACCTGGGCATGAGGCAGGGTAGCTGTCTGCATGAAGAAACCCATTGTTATGTTCCTCAAGGAATATAGTTGGCAATATCATTAAGCACTTGTTCTCATAAGCATTTCCTTGGAGAGACAAGTACCTCCTTCCTAACCTTGATTTCTCCTATGTTCCCACGAGCAGGGATTTCTCTGATAAAGTGAAGAGAAAGGGGAGGTACTTACCTCTCTCTAAAGAAGAGAAAAGGGAAAATCCTACTCCAGGGAGTGGGACCTTCTGTGCGGGAAGAAGGCAATTACCATCCCCTGCTCTACCCCAAGTCCTCTTCTGTTCTAGAAAATCTCAGTATTTCCTCTTTTGGTGTTTTCCTCACAGCATCTCTGTCTCACTGACTACTTGTTATTCTAGCCCCTCATGCTGCAAGTTCTCTGCGAATTCCAGCATGGAAATCAGAGGAAGAGAAGAGCTATTTAACCTGAGGTTCCTTCTATTTAGGAGAACAGAGGTAGAGGAAGGTAGTTACTCTCCAGAGTAACACTTCCAGAATAACTACATTTGCTCATAAGAACAAGCCTTAACTGTGTTCAAAAACTGCAGCCAAAAACCTGTAACAACAACAACCCTGCAACAAACTGAAACTGGAAGGGTAGTAGACAACAGGCATTATCTTCCTGTCAAGAAGAGAAATAGACAAATCCCTTGTCAGGAACTGTGTGTACCAGTGTAATGGAGTCATGGGATGCAGACTCCATTGTCTACAGTAGTTTATATGTTATTAACTTCTATGTGTGAAAACCCCTTGTGCATTTGGAAGACAGATATTCGCATGTCAGGGCGCAAAATCCTGCCCTAACATGCGCAAGAGAAGCCGCAACAGATCGTTCGCACCGGCTCTTTTCCTGCCGCGTCTTCCCTCACCCTTCCCTCTGCTGCCACTGCCACTGTCCGACAGAGGTAAAGCAAGTATTTGCAGAAGTTATTCAGATATCCATTCAAATGAATGAATATCTGAATAAATTTTTGCTGGCAATGCATTATTCACATTTTTAAATTTCATTTTGGAATTCAAATACTTAGTTATTTTGTTTCAGTATTTTATTGGCTTCAGTTCATTTAATATTTCAGTTATGTCAGTGGTCCTGTTTAGTGCTATTGTACACTGTGTTGTTGTGCAGCGGTATTGTTGTACTAGTAGCAATTGTGCAATATACCTGCACTAAATAGTATCACTGAAGTAACCAAAATGACAAAACAATTTAACTGAAGCAACCAAAGAAACAACCAAAATAACCAAATTGAGAATTTGTATCTGTAAATGACTTAGAAATGCTGAGGGCTTTGTATCTGTTTTGTTAAAATGGGTAGTGGATTTGTTATTCACAAGTATTTTTCACATTTTCAGGTAGCCCTTTGAGTATCTGAATAACATCCATGACTGAAGTGGATAGTCACATAGGGACCGATCCCATGCCCCATGGACCGGCACACATGCATGTACACATACGCAAACCCCCAACATGGGGCCCACAACATGGTTGCACATGCATGCGTGCCTGTGACTGCACCCACCAGGCATGGGATCGATCCCATAGCCATTTGGGGAAGGGGTATTCTCTTTCATGTGTGTGGGGGCGGGGGGATTAGTTATTTCAGTTTACCGCACTGAGGCTGTGGAACACCCTTCCAGTGGAGACCCAATTGGCCCCAGACTAGGGCTGAAATGGAAGACACTGCGGTAGCTTTTTTTGACGGAAAAAGCTATTCCGCAATGAGCAACGTGGTGTGATAGAGATGTTCATTCCACTACTTCCGCCATTCCACTACTTTCATTCCGCTACTTCCACCGGCTGTGAAAATAGCGAATAATGTTTGTTCCAACAATTTTAATCTTCTGCAATTTCCAATACCACTGCGAAATAATGAAACAATGTTTGTTCTGACAGTTTCTGAGATTGTTCCACCAGTTTCCGAATTAGCGGAATGCCGGCAGAAAACCTGCAGAAAGCCGTTGCAGGCAATGGCGGAATGAAATAGCGGAGAGGGTAAAGGAGTTGCCGTTTCAGTCCTACCCTGGACCTTCTCTCTTTTTGACAAAGTTGTATAACCTGGCTGTTCCGCCAGGCGTTTGGCAGGGGAGATGAGTGAGGAGTGGGGTTGGAGGGAAGGGGAGAGGGGTTTTTCTTAACCTCCTGCTATGATTGATTTTATTTGTTTCTATGTTTATTGTTGTTGTAAGCTGCCCCAAGCTGCTACGTCAGAAGGAGTGGGGTATTATGTTTTCTATAAATAAATAAGTTTCAGTATTCCAGTTATGCCATTCTAAGAAAATGTACATGTGCAATAGTGCTAGAATTGCTGTAACTGAATTGTCCAAAGCACTGGGGGAGGGGGTAGCCAAGAAATAAAAAACCAGCCTGAAATAACTGAAATGGATATCCAACGGTATAAACGAGCATTGGCTATTAGCCAAACCACCATTTTCTGTTCTGGTAGAGTATATTTGACAGATTTTTCCATTTTTTACTTGTTTCCGCTGCAGTTGAAATGGATACAAATACACTGAATTCATTTAATTTGTTTTTTTACAATCGAGTATTTGTTTCAGCACTGCTCTGTTAAAACAACTTTAGGTAGAGTCTGAAAGAGAACTTTCTAACTCACATTTCCTGACATGCTAAGTTTTATCATTTCTCAGCTCTTATTACTGGGAATATTACGAGTATCATTATGCTACTCTGGTTAATATTCTGTATTCAATACCCATTCACAAAAATCAACTTACTTCATACTACAAGACTTTAAAGTGATGTAACTCCAACCAGTGTCCAAGGTTTAGTCTTTTATTTCCTCTGACAAGCTGCCATCTGATATCAGTTTAAATTTACTTTTTAATTATGTATATTGCATTCTGCATGTGTCACTTCCAACGGGAAATATATATCTCGTTTTATTTTATGTTATTCATTTGAACCAAACACAAAGGTATTTTTCTTAGATACTGAGTACTTGTGTACCTTTTTAATTAAAGCTTTAAAAGCTTTTAATTAAAACCATAAATCACAGATGGCAATTTCTATCTAAATTGTCTATTGGTCCCGGTACATTTTTCCAATTGCATTCAGATTGACCTGAAAGGTTCAAACAGGTGAAAATGACTTTCACAGATAATTGATACAGTAGCAATTACCCTGTTATTCCACAAGACAGGAGAGGCATATAGCTGAAATACCACTGTTGCAAATCTAGTTGGGATCACCTCAGACTATCGACATACTTTTTCCTTGAGCCTCCTTAAATATGCACTGTTGGCAGCAATTAAGACAAACCTGCCATACCATATGAATCTTCCTACTCCTTTTCTATCATTCCACCCGCATTCTCTCCTGCTAAAGAGCAAATTCAGTTTATTTTTCTCCTGGAACTTTAATCCTCTCTCTTTCTGTTCAATCAGGTTTTTTTTTTAAAATGGGATGTGCCCTGATCTTTAAAGGCTTACGCACCTTTCTTAATTCATGAGTGAGTAGGGCTGATGCGGCAGCAGCTTTTACCGCGCCGCGATTCCGTTCCGCCATTTCGGAATTGCCCTCGCCACACTGCGACTTTTCTGCGGATATTCTGCTAATTCCGCCGGAATTCTGCAAATTGCGGAATTGCGGAAATATTGCAGAATAATTGCGGAAATCGCGGAAAACCGCTATTCCGCTATTTTTTGGCTCTGGCGGAATTGCGGAAATAGCAGAAATGTCATGTTTCCACGATTCCACTAAGTTGCGGAATTAAATAAGCGGAACCGCGGAACCACGGAATGAAACCGCGGAATGAAAGCCTCTGACATGCCGTTCCACTAATGGCGGAAACACTGTTTCTGCTGGAAATAGCTACCGCTGCGATATTCCGCTACAGCCCTATGAGTGAGTAGGCACAAAAGACTTTGTATGATCAGAATATACCACATTTCTTCCCAATGCATTAGTGAAAATTTCAGGACTTCAGGGAAGGAGCCTGATGAGAGCCTACTAACCTGTAAGGAGTCTTATAACTAGCAGGTCTCAAACCTAGGTCTTCAGGGATATAGAAGACTAGAGCTGGATCTTCAGTGCCACAGAGCCATACCTGCTGCATGATGGAACTGTATCTAGCATAGATCAACCAAGTTGAAAGGCTTTTCCAAAGACCTTGTTGGTTATTGCCATGTATTTCTTCCTAAGACAGCACCAGCATTCGGGTCTAAGTAAGCAGATAGTTAGTACCTGTACTATGTAGCTAGTGCTCTCACATGTTCCCACACTTTGGCCATCTCCATGTATTGTCCAGCCCAGACCTTCATACTCCCCATCTGAACTGACTCCTGGCTGTTTGACTCTGGATCATGATACTTGAATAGCCCCTTTTCTGGACATCTCCCCCTGATGTACAACTCTGATACATTCCTGGACTACAGTCCCTGGTCCTGACACAGGTCTTGAGCCGACGTCTAGTTTTTGATCTTGTGCTTTGCTTGACATCACCACAGGCCCAACTCCTTACAAACCATGGGGGATGAGGCTGAATCCTTACTAAGATTCAGTTCTCTCCAAAACATCCCCTCAAGGAAAACAGACTTCAGGAGTGTGTGGCCTCCAAACCCTAACGATCATAGAAGCAGAAGCATTAAGCAGAGGTTCCCAAATTCTATGTTGGGAAAGATGAAAGTCACAGTCCCAATTGCTAATTGATAGACTTTGCATGGCTGCGTTACTCTCAAAATTGGGTTATGCAGTCAAACATTTTGGAAACCTCTGATCTATAGGGAGGCATCTCTCCCACAAACCACCACTCTCAGATATACAGAGAGAGCAGTGCACAGCTGCCCTTTTATGTGTCTCTGTTTACACCCCCAGCATCAGAAACCATGGACTTTCTGACCCCATGTAAGTCTATATGAAGGGCATAGGAGGGTCAGTACCACAGAAGTAGCATACCAAGTCACCAGGAAGAAGACAATATGCCAAAAGAACCATTCCTTGAACACACTGGTAGAGGAGATGATCTATCCCTCAGCCATGTCTATTTATGGGTTAGACAATGCATTATTAAAACATGCTCTTTCCCCAGGATTCATCAAGGAGAACAGCTAGAGATTTGGGGCTGTTTGCTGCAAAAAAGAAACTTTGTCACTCGATGTTTTGTGGGCAGTCAGATGCTGTAAAATATATTTCTACTCCCCAGAGAGAAAGGCAGCCTACAGTGAGAGAAAGTAAACCATATGGACTGGAATAATCTAAGCTATAACTAAGCATGGGTAGATTTTTTCCCTTGTGAAATACACCTTTCTCTTTAATTTTATCTAATATGTGGCTGCAATAAATTTTAAAGTAAAGAGAAAATGACAACCAAGCAATTTATTCCCCTAGTGGGGTATTAAAGAGCACTTTGCATCTTTATTTTCTGACGAGGATTCTGAAATTGTTATCTCTTTGCGTAAATTGCTTTTCTCTTTTTAAAGGCTGCATCTGTTAAACTCTCTATTAGGTAACCAGTCCAACAGGGGAAAATACTGACCTCGAAACTATGTAGACGAAAGAACCTGGTGTTTTTATTTCTGAAGTTAAAATGCTCGAAAGTGACCAATAAACTAGCCAAAATACAATTTTGTCTCTATAGGGAAACCCATTTGAAAATACTGATTATGTACATATTTAATTGTACAAGTTATATATGCACATGTGCATATTCGAGCTGAAATGGATACCCAGTTTACTACCCACAGGTATTACTCACATTTTCTAGTATCGCATTGGGTAGGGGTGTGCACCAGGGCCCATGTCATTCTTCATAATTGTTTTGGTTATTAAAATGTGTCATTTTTGTTAATAACAAAATGTCATTTTTCGTTATTGTTGGTATCTGTATCAATACAGATTTCAAACGAAGATTTTGGTTTTGGTATTGGTATACGCACAATATCTATCATCCTAATATTTATAATAAAACAGTCAAGTATCTAAATATTATAAACACATCTATCTCTATAGATGTATGTGTACAGGGGGAGACAGACAGGGGAAGGTAAAATGTAAGGGTAAGGAATAAGGATTGGAAAGGTAAGGTGGTAGGGAAATATATAGGATGATTTTTAGTGCAAGAACCAGCAGATTCTGCAAATGCACCCTCTCAGAGCAATAGCTAAAAAAGAACCAGTCAAGCAGTCCAGCTCTGCAGTATAAAGGGTTGCAGTGCCCTCCCCCAGAACTCCCCTGATTGGTTCTGGGAGTCAGGAGGCATTGAGCAATCACAGGGTGCCATTCAACTACTTGGGACCTGCTTGTGCTGCTCATTGGCCAGCAATTACATCCATCAGGTCCTTCCCCGCCCATCACAGGCCCACCCAGTTGAAGGGTTCAACACGGTTTTTGGCTCCAAGATGTCGGCTCCCTCCTCCCCTCACCACATTGCCCACCAAAAAACACCTGCCAGGTTGCTAGGGAATATTAAAATCAATAACGACTTCTGTTATTATTAACATTGTTATTTTTTGTCATTTTTGTTATTGCAATAACGAAAGACAAATTTCATTTTAGTTATTGATATAACGAACACGACATGTACACACCTGCCATTAGATACTCCGTGCACTGAACTAGGCCTGTTCGGAGAACCGAACCCAAACCTGAACTGCGTCTTCTTTATGTTTCCCCCTCCCCATCCCATATATAGATAGATAGATATTAGATTAGAGATAGTAGAGTTCTAGGAGTTAGCTGAGATAGAGATAGTGTTTAGAGATTTTTGTAGTGTTTGTAGGAGTAGGCCTTTGTACTTATTAGATAGATAATCCATTTAGTTGATAGCATTTAGAATAGTTATAGCAGTTAGATTTAGTGCATATAGATAGATATAATATTAGATCAAAAATTTAAATAACATTTTTAAATATATATTTTTTTTAAAAAACAATTTAAAAACATTATTTTGGAGGGATAAATGGAGGAGGGAAGGAGAGGCTGGTCTGCTGCCCATAGGGGCCCCCAATGGGGCCAGAAGTGGAAGGGGCCATGCCAGGGGAGTGGCAGCAGGCAGCAGCAGTAGCCCGAGCACATCACCATGCCCCAAACTCATGAGGCCTGTTTTAGGGCAACAGGCTTCAGCGGCTCAGTGGCGCTTTCTGGCACTGTCCTCCTTGACTGCCACGCAGGGCACTGGAAAGTCTGCAGGACTTGAGGCTGCGTCTGTCTCTGCTGCTGGTGGTGCTGGAGCAGGTGCTGGGGCTGCTTGCCATGTTCCTACAGGGCCACCAATGTCCCCCACTGTCGAGGCAATCCCCAGCTGTCCAGAGCTGGTGGATCCCACCCCGACTGCTAGAGGCAGGGCCCAATCCCCGGGCAATGTCAGTAGGGAGAGGAATAGCAGCAGCAGCACTAGCAGCTATAGAGGTGGAACAGGGATAGTGCCAGCAGCATGGCAGGCACGGGCAGTCTAGCCTCAGGGTCCCAGTACTCCCCTTCATGGGACATCACCGTGATTGGCAACAGTGAATAAGAGGCAGACACGAGTGCAGCAGAGGAGATGTCTGCATCTGAGGCGATGGCTGAGCCTACTCCCAGATCTGTGTTGCCAGTGCCACCAAGGTCTCCCCCTCCCCGTAGCGCTGGCAGCAGTGTGTCACCCAGGGCGGGCCAGAAGGCAGGAGGGGGATAAAAATCATCAGTCTGGGAACATTTTAAGCTGGTGTGGGCAGATGATCCCAGAGAGGAGCAGTGCACTTCGTGCAATAAGGTGGTGAAGCATGGGCAGGTGCTCGCCAACCTTGGGACAACTGCAATGGTGAGGCACTTCAAGGCATGCCACAGTGCTCTGATGCTAAGCGGGAATGCAGGGGAAGTGGATGCCAGTGGGTTTCCGACTGCAGCAGTGGCCAGTTGCCCGGCTCCTTCAGCGGGCAAGCTTCCCTCACCAACTGCTGCTGCCTCTAGCAGCAGGAGCAGTATGGAGGCAAAACAGCTGCAGGAGCCTCGCCAGCAGCAACGTCAATCCACTATGGAGGAGCTGGGTGGGGGCAGCTTTCAAGGCCATCAGGTGCCGGAGGGCAGCGTGGCTTCTTTCTGGAGAAAGCCAAGCACCTGTTGGCTGAGATGATTGCGTTGGATGGACAGTCCTTCTCTACTGTAGAGGACAAGGGCTTCCAGTGACTGGTTGGATTCCTGGCCCCCAAGTAAGGATGAGCAAACGCGGTTCGGAAGTTCAGAGTTCGGCCCGAACTCAGCCTGTTCAGATGACCAAACCCAAACTCGAATCTGAACAGACCGAACCAAACTAGATCTGAACATCGAAATGACCGAACAGTTCGGTCAGTTCGGATTGCATTCAGGTGAGTTCGGGTGGCAAAAACGTGTCACTGGAAGGGCATGCCTGGGGTGACCCACTCCCTCACCATGGCGGTTAGGGCTTCCTTGATAGTAGTAAGGGGGACACTAGTCATCAAATGGATCATTATCAGTTTGACAGGTCATGTGGGGTAATGCTTCTGGGTCAGGGAGGCAGGAACCAAAGGTTCCCGCCCCCCTGAAACCCGGAAGGTCCTTACGCTTGACTTTGGGGGGGCTCTGCTTGTGGGTCAGGGTGGCTGGAAGCGAAGGTTCCAGCCTTCCTGAACCCAGAAGGACTGTGAAATGCATCTATGAACTCAGGAGGGTGAGATGGACCAGTAGGTATGGGTTTTGTGAGGATCTGAGCAACGTTATGGCGCGGGGTTTGGGGTAGGGTGAACTGCAGCGATTGGGTCATGTAACCCCTCTACCAGCTCAGCAGAGTGAGGTGAACCATTCAGCATAAGTTTTGTCATCCTAGCCCAGTCCGTCTTTGAGAAAACCGGGTCCAATGGGGTGGGGTTTCTGGGGTAGGATGAGTCACAGAAAGAGGGTCATGTGAGGGTTCAAACGACTCAGGAGTCTGAGCTGAACCAATCAGCAAAGGTTTAATTGTTCTAACCTGCCTCGTTGCAGAGATCTGACCAATAGGAGAGGTTTGTGGTGCTGTAGTCCTGCCCCCTGGGGGTATGAGAGAGGGGGCCGCCGTTTTCTGATACAGAGAGCAGGGAGCTGAACACTACCACTTACACAGAAAAACTGCAATGGCTTACTGTTGGGGTGCTACCCCCTTTGATCTTGTTAAAAGGCTCTATACGGGGAAGAAAACAGTTAAAACCTCAGAGCCAGACAATGAACCCATGGACACGCAACAGGCTGAAGACCCTGTGGTTAGTTGCACTGAATTGGTGGGGCTGAGGGAGAAGGCAAAGAGTATGTGGGGTGTGTGTGGGAAATACAGACACAGGAGGTGATTTGACTTTTTTATCTTTTGTTTCAGGTCAATTCTGACTTTTTAAAGGCTTTTTAAAACCTGAAGTTGGGAGATCCAGTGGGAGTAAACGTATCTTGTGTTTCCTGCTTTTGCAAGTGTGACGTGATGCAAGGTGACGTGATGGATTGCTGTAAAAAGAAACTAGCAACACCAGAAGAATAAAAACTTTATTTGAAATGCCACTGGTAGTCATTGGTGGTTTTTTTTATCAGGACATGCTGGAAGCATGTCTGCATACGAGGAGCTGCTAAGGGAGATCTATTACACCCCAGGAGAGAGTGGAAGTTTTGATGGGGTGAATTCTCTTTTTCAGGCTGCTAAAAAGCAGAGAAAAACCTTGTCTAAGAAAGAAGTGATTTCATGGCTTTCCGATCAAGATGCGTATACCCTTCACAAACCTGCATGCAAGTATTTTAAAAGAAACAAAACAATCGTGTCGGGGTTGGATGCTCAATGTCAGGCTGATTTGGTAGATATGCAACATTTCTCTAAGCATAATGGGGGTATCAAGTACATCTTGACCATCATAGACATCCTATCTAAGTATGCCTGGGCCTTAGGCCTGAAAGACAAGACGGGTGGCGAAGTGGCTAAGGCCTTTGCAGCCATTTTCAGGGAAGGGCGGATACCCCAAAAATTACAAACAGATCAGGGGAAAGAATTTTTAAATAAGACATTCCAAAAACTGCTTACACAATATGGGGTGCACCACTTTGTAACCAATAACCATGTCAAGGCTGCGGTGGTGGAGCGGTTTAACAGAACTTTAAAATCAAAGATGTGGCGGTATTTCACAGCTCGCAACACCTTTCGCTATATTGATGTCCTGCCTCAGCTCATCAAGAGCTATAATCACAGTTACCACAGGTCCATACGCACCAGCCCTGTAGATGTGAATACCACAAATGTTCTGAAGGTGTGGAAAACGCTTTATGGGGACAATGTGAGGATAAAGAAGGAGGCACCGTCTTTTAGAAAAGGAGACCATGTCAGGATCTCCAAACTCAAGGGTAAATTTGAGAAAGGTTATGAGCAAAGCTTTACAGGGGAAATATTCATAGTGGATGGTGTCCTGAACAAGGCACGGAGGCCTGTGTACAGACTGTGCGATTACGAAGGTGAAGCAATCTTTGGGACCTTCTATCCTGAAGAACTTCAAAAAGTCAACCCTAAACAGGACAAAGTTTACAGGATTGAAAAAGTGATATCCACAAAGGGGAAAGGGCGAAACAAGCAGTGCCTGGTAAAGTGGCTAGGCTGGCCATCTAAATTTAACAGTTGGGTAAGAGCTTCAGAGCTCACAGACGCTTAATCACCATGGCTGACTTTTACATCAGTTTACCGAGCAACGCATGCACCGGTGCTTTTCCACGAAACAGCAGTTCTAATTTTACCATACAGCTAGTCAGACCCTTGGACCTTCCAGGCAGCTGGGAAGTGGGTCTGGCTGAAATACAATACCCCCACAGTTGGGATAACGTCGCATTACCCACTGTTTATGAAATCAGCCTTGGACCTGCAAAATGGCATTACACCCTCGCCCCCGGCTATTATTCAAGCATTGCGGTACTACTGGACCAAATAAACAACCAGATACCCAGAGGTACTAACCCACCTCCTGTAGCCCTGAGGTTTGACCCTGTAAGGAGAAAAGTTAGAGTGGACACCGTTGAGACGTCCAGGGTCCTGCTCCATGGGGTTGAAGCCCCTAGCATAGCTGAATCATACAGCTTCCTAGCCCGTGGGGCTCTAGCCCCTATATTAGGGGCGTCGCCAGGTTTAACGCATCAGCAATTCCCCCACGCTGCAGACATTACGGGGGGATTCAACTCTCTGTACCTGTACACAGACATTGTAGAACACCAGATTGTGGGGGATTTCTCAGTGCCGTTATTGCGTTGTGTTCCTGTGCGGGGGAACAGCAACGAGTTTGTCAGCATCACCTACGACAAGCCTCACTACGTACCGATCAGTAAACACCACATTGACACTATCAGCATTGAAATAAAGACAGATCAGAACGAGCACGTCTCATTTCGTTTTGGAAAGGTGGTTGTGAAACTACACATACGCCCTCGGAGAGCAGCGAGTTTTTAAGATGGTGATTGTAAAAAATTACGGGGACCCCAGGGTCTATACCAACTACTACAAAGCCCAGGCCGGATATGCCCTCCCAGGCTTTCATGGAGCCCCAGTGATGTATGGGGCAGGTATTGGGGGGATATTTCGCAGTCTCTTTCGAAAAGCTGTTCCTCTTTTAAGAAGGGGCTTCGAGTTGATTAAACCCCATGCCAAAACAGCCGCCCAAAATATAGCCAAGGACGTGTTGGGGCACGTTAGTCGATCTGTCATGGAGAAAATCACCCCCTCTGATAAGCAGGAGGGCTCTGGCCTTATGTATATACAGAGAAGAAGAGGAGTTAAGAGAAAGAGATCAAACACGCGGCGGGTGGGGGCCCCTCGAGCCCATAAAAGGCGGATTGTGCAGAGGAGACCACACCAGAAGCGGAGGAAGGCTGTACGAAAGAGGAGGCATTTGGCTCTAAGGAAGGGAGATATCTTTTAATCAACATGGCTTTTATTCACTGTGGATCCGAGGAATGCACCAAATCTGAACTAGACCTGTTTCAAGTAGCCCCCACACAAACCAGCATCGAGAAGAGTATGTACATCGAAATCCCCCCTCTCTCGGCTGTGGGGGAGACGGCACCTCTTGATTTTTTCATTGCTGGAAATGGAATAGACTATTTGGATTTGAACAACACGTTACTCTACCTCAGCTGTAAGATTGTCAAGGAAAACGGCGCTAATATCGACGCAGACACAGAGGTGGGCTTGGTGAACTATCCTGTGGCCTCCATATTCAGTCAGTTGGATGTTACGCTGGGGGATCGCCTCATTAGCCAGAGCAACAACTGCTACCCTTACAGGGCATTCATAGAATCTGTGCTCAATTACGGCGGAGATGCCCTCTCCACACAATTTTCTGCAGGCCTGTTTTACAAAGACAGTGCGGGACATCACGAAACAACAGCTTTGGACGGGGGTAACGAGGGTTTTAAGAAGAGGGCACACATTAGCAGAGACAGCAGAAAAGTTGAGCTGCTGGGCCCCCTCCACAGCGATCTGTTTTTTCAAGAAAAACTGCTTTTGAACGGGGTGGATTTGAAAATAAAACTGACCCGATCCAAGGATGCTTTCTGCCTCATGAGTAATGAGCCTGCCAGGCGGTACAAGTTGCAGCTTCTAAATGCCTCGCTTTTTGTGAAAAAAGTACGCGTGGCACCAGGAGTTCGCCTAGGACATGCCGAGGCCTTGCTTAGCTCCAATGCTAAATACCCTGTGGATCGAGTGGGCATGAAAGTGTTCAGCATCCCCGCCGGCAGTCGTGTCAGTAATCAGGAGAACCTGTTTCTGGGGCAACTCCCCAAGCTGCTGGTTCTGGGGATGGTGGATAATGATGCACACAGCGGGAATTATGCAAAGAACCCCTTTCATTTCAAACACTACAATATTAATTTTGTGGCGCTCTATGTGGATGGAGAGCAGATTCCGGCCAAGCCGTTGCAACCGGACTTCGCAGCTGAAAACTGCGTGAGGGAATACATGAATTTGGTACAAACCGCTGGCAAACATATGAAAGACCGTGCCCTCCTAATCGACCGTGAGGAGTTTGCACAGGGGTACACGCTGTTTGCCTTTGATCTGTCTCCCGATCAGGAAGGCGGAGATCATTACTCACTGATTAAAAATGGAAACCTGAGGGCGGAAATACGCTTTGCTGTAGCCTTACCCATCACCATCAACATGATCGTTTATGCTGTTTTTGACAATGTAATAGAGATAAACCAGAGGAGAAACGTGCTGTTTGACTATATGTAACATGGACACCTTACAGATATTACGTGTTTTATCATCAGACCCTTACACAAGAAAGACTTTCTTAGATGTGTTCCCAAGCGATTGGCTCCCTAAAGGGAGATTGGCGCAAAGGCCTGTTGGGCTGGTGGTCAACACACACCCCCATACCCATCCTGGAGAACATTGGTTGGCCATCTACCTGACAGAACACAACCAGGGCGAGTTTTTTGACTCTTACGGACAACCCCCTGACAGTGCCCTGTTCCCTAGAAGCATTTTAAATTTTTTGAACAGGAATGGTTGTAGGAACGTATTTCAACGTTCTCAATTACAAGACCCGAACTCTGTGGCCTGTGGTTTTCATTGTGTCTTTTTCCTCCATCACCGGTGCAAGGGTTTATCTTTTCAACAAATTGTGGAAATGTATTCAGATAATTTAGCAGAAAATGATCAAATGGTGACTCGTTTTGTAAAAAATAAAAAGTACTGTTTGGACAGGCCCAGGATTATGGCGGGCATGTTACGACAAGCCCAGACCTGTGTTTCCTGTACTGAATTTCACAGCCATGTTTTTCAATAAAGCTCCCCCTTGTGGGTTTAAAACTAATCAGGACTGTTTGTTCTTTTCCCTGACGGGGTTAAAAGTAATACACAAGACAAAATTCGTTCTTTAAAAGAAAAGTTAAACATTTATTTAAAAGTACACATAATTCACAAGACATTGTTTTTTTACATCCTGATCCAGTTGAACATACCGGCCAGTCTAGTTCTAGAAGGGGTGAGGGGAGAGGATGGTTCGAGCGGGGCCATGATGGATGATTTGGCATTGTTAAGATGTTCCCGGGTAGAGGTATTTCTTATCAGAGAGGAGGGGACGTTTGCTTCAGCCAAGGCTTTTACAAAAACATCCCAGCCCGCTGGGGTTTTTTTGAGAGCGTGGTGCTGAGTAGCTGCACGCACCAGGTCCAGCATGGTAGAGCCTCTTACTGGCGTGCCTTTGTACAAAAAAGTACCCCGTTCATCCCAGGCGGGTTGAGGAGTAGCCTGCCTTAGTTTATCCAGCAGAAGTTCAGCATTGACCTGATTCTGCTTAGTAACCCCCCTCAACACATCCTGAATGATCGGGTCTGACCCTGAAATGTGATCAGAGTGGGATGTATCATCCGAAGGGGGCATCTGCAATGTGAGTCTCCCCTTCTCCACATCCCCCTGCTTCACCAAAGTTAAATATTTTTGAAGTACAGAAGCATACTGATTAGCCTTCTCATACTCCCCCAAGTCAGATCTTTGCAGAATGTGTTTCATTTCTGCATCCAATGTGCGGGTTACAGCGAGTGTAATGGGCACCTCGTTTGGAGGAGGGCTAACTCTCAGCTGTTCTAGCTGACGCTCAGGCACGAGATACATTTTCTCGCTGTATTCCATTATTGTCTTGTTAGTAGGCCAGTAAGGAGAGGAATGGCTATGCTCAGTAAGGGAGCAAGAAAGCCTCCTCTTTGTTTCAGCAGCTGCCGCTTTCTTTTAAGAGAGGTATTTTTATTAGATAGGCTTTTTATAGCCTTTCGCTCTCTCTTCAACACCCCTATCTGTCGGGGGTTGAGGGGGAGGTTTCCCTTTAAAACATTAAGAGCAATTTCAGATATGGCAATCAACAGATCATCAGAAGCAGCACAAAGAATAGCCTTCCGCTGACTTAACGGCGCCCTGACAAGTAGCTTCAGAAGAGGTAGGTTTCTCTGCACCCGAGCCGACATGTTGAGCCCGCAGAGGCGATACAAAAAGGGGGAGTGGTGAGGAAAAATCAGCGTCTTTTACTCCCTTTTTTCATAGTATATACGATCGGCCAATCAGGAGGGAAGAGCCCCGTTCTTAATCTGTACTCCTCAGGGGTGGTGGGGATTAAATCCACCACCAAATAACCGTAGGGTTTACGGGTCGCATCTGCGTAAGATTCCAGGAAAAACTGGGATTTTCCGGGGTACATTTGTCGGGCTAGAACGGCCACCTGAAGCTTATCTCTAGGATTCTTAAAAATCACCAAATACTTTGCGTTCAAGTGAATGGTTCTGCTCTTTTTACCCCTGCAGAAGAGGTTCTGAACTATATAAAGAATGGAAAGATTATCATGGTGTACATACTTGGTGAAACCTTTTTCTACCTCTTCATTCTCTGAGGCAGCCTGCATTAGATCATCTACTATGACCCAGCTCGTTTTATTAATAGGAAACAAAACATCATCAGTCAGAGTTTCGGGCAGACCCTCTACAAACTTAACCAAGGGGTTATTTACAAAGTATCACTTTATACAATGGCTGCCAGAGGCTGTAACACCATACTACATTGTCAGGCATGGTGGAAAGCACATGCCTCCCATGGTCTAACAAATTTTTTATAAAGTATGTTTTATCAGATCCGCTCATCCCTGCAATCAGAGCAGAGAAAGGGTGTTGCCACCTAGTGTCCATGGGTAATACCCATAGGGCAGACTACGGTAGTCTTCTCTAAGCACCCTCTTATCATACACCACTTTCTGTGTTTTCCTAAGAGTCCTTGTATCTATTTGAAAATGGTTTTTGTCTCTTACTATGGAGGGTTGTTCAATCATTATCTTTTTAGCTTCTTCCTGTCCTGGATTATAGTCCCAAACCAGATCTTTCAAACTCTCAATATTGACTTTTTCACAATTGGCGCTATTCAGTGTAATCCCCTTCACCTTCATGCACACTTTACCATTACTCAGCTTCTACCCATAAGTTTTAGGACCTCCTGAAGCAATGTGTTGATTTGGGGGAAGTTCGCTCGTCAGTTCTCCTAAATATTCACCGAGAGGAGGATCCCACTCCCCCTTGGGGCTCACATATATGACAGAGTTTTTATCATGGTAAAGACAGCACTCCTGCAATCCTTCTAGCACACTGTACAACTCTAGGAATGTGTAGGCAGTTGTAAAGGCTGCTATAAAAATATTGGTGGTGCTTGAAATCACGCAACACTCCTTAGACTCTTTCCAGCACACACAGGCTGCATCCTCCCCCAAGAATGCGCAAGAAGAAATAACGTAGTGGGGGGAAAACACAAGATGAAAAAGTTCTTCAGGATATCTAACAACAGCCATGTTACCCAGATTGGACCTTTGTGCAAACTTTCCCCAGAAAGAATTAAGGTAGAGTTTAGCAATACTACGTTTTGCGGGGTTCACCTCATATGATCGGGGCATAAGCATACCCATTCTTTCCTATAGTACTCCTCAACATAGCTTGCCTGTTGCTCCTCAGTAGTGCACCAGCTGGGATAGCCGGAGACCTCCTGTTTATGCCTGAGATTCATGTTTATGTAGTCAGCAAACAGCTTATCAGACTTGTTTTCAAAGTGCCAGACTTCGAAGATTTTTCCCACCCTGTAACCCTTCTCCAGAGCGACACTCAACTCAACGGTGGCCCATGTCCCCTCCAGTGCTCTCTCCTCCTCTGTGAGAACAGGGGGTTTGCTGCATGGTCTCTGCGCACAATCCGCACAGCGGAAACACGAGCTTTCCTCCTACCCGTATAGGTAACACAGGGAAGAGGAGAGCTCGAGGAGGGTACACTTTCACTCTGACAAGACCAAAGTAGTCAGATAGAGGGCCAAAATTTTTACAGATTATCTCTGGGTGCCCAACCGGGTATTCTTTTGTCTTATTCACATATGGATACAAACTGGTAAAATCATAATACCGCACCTCTTCCCCAGGAGCTGTCAGGTAATAGAGAGATATAGCATTTGTCCTCCCTCCATACAGAGCATCTCTAGGAAGCAAGGACTGGGGCATTCCACTAGCTCTAAGAAATTCCTGCAACTCAAGGTCTGTCTCCATCATAGCCCTCCAGTCATGTTCCCAGAGGGATCTGACTACAAAACCACTAGCCCTGAGAAAATATTCCTTGCGCTGGGTCTGGTAGGTGAGAAAGTCATAAGTGGACCCTGTCAAAGGGTTCACAGCCCCTGCCGAGTAGCATTTCACACAGCCATGAAAAAACACCCATTGAATTCAAAGGCTGTTTCCCCCCCGTTAATAACAGCATACCCATCCAACCAAAAAGGCCCCACTTTAAATTCTCCACCCTGCAGAGCGTGTCAAATTGGGACTTTTTCTTTATGCTCTATAAATGAAAGCCACTGGATGGATGGGCTTGAAAACCTTTTTGCATTCCNCAGATCAGGGGAAAGAATTTTTAAATAAGACATTCCAAAAACTGCTTACACAACATGGGATGCACCACTTTGTAACCAATAACCATGTCAAGGCAGGGGTGGTGGAGCGCTTTAACAGAACTTTAAAATCAAAGATGTGGTGGTATTTCACAGCTCGCAACACCTTTCACTATATTGATGTCCTGCCTCAAGAGCTATAATCACAGTTACCACAGGTTCATATGCACCAGCCTTGTAGATGTGAATACCACAAATGCTCTGAGGGTGTGGAAAAGGCTTTACGGGGATGAGCTGGAGGTAAGAAAGGAGGTAGCCTCTTTTAGAAAAGGAGACCATGTCAGGATCTCCAAACTCAAGGGTAAATTTGAGAAAGGTTATGAGCAAAGCTTTACAGGGGAAATATTCATAGTGGATGACATCTTTAACAAGGCACGGAGGCCTGTGTACAGACTGAGCAATTACGAAGGTGAAGCAATCTTTGGGTCCCTCTATCTGAAGAACTTCAAAAAGTCAACCCTAAAGAGGACAAAGTTTACAGGATTGAAAAAGTGACATCCACAAAGGGGAAAGGGCAAAACAAGCAGTGCTTGGTAAAGTGGCTAGGCTGGCCTTCTAAATTTAACAGTTGGGTAAGAGTTCCAGAGCTCACAGATGCTTAATGATCATGACTGACTTTTACATCACTTTACCGAGCAATGCATGCACCGGTGCTTTCCCACAAAACAGCAGTTCTAATTTTACCATACAGCTAGTCAGACCCTTGGACCTTCCAGGTAGCTGGGAAGTGGGCCTGGCTGAAATACAATACTCCCACAGTTGCGACAACGTTGCAATACCCACTGTTTATGAAATCAGCCATGGACCTGCAAAATGGCATTACACCCTCGCCCCCGGCTATTATTCAAGCATTGCAGAACTACTGGACCAAATAAACAAACAGATACCCAGAGGTACTAACCCACCTCCTGTAGCCCTGATGTTTGACCCTGTGGGGAGAAAAATTAGAGTGGAGACCACTGAGATGCACAGGGTCCTCCTCCGAGGGGTTGAAGCCCCTAAAATAAGGAGCTTAGCTGAATCACACAGCTTCCTAGTCCATGGGCCTCTAGCCCATATAATAGGAGCATCATCAGGTTTAACGAATCAGCAATTTCTCCACGCTGGAGACATGACAGGAGGGTTCAACTCTCTGTACCTGTACACAGACATTGTAGAACACAAGTTTGTGGGGGATTTCTCAGTGCCGTTATTGCGTTGTGCTCCTGTGCAGGGTAACAGCAATGAGTTTGTCACCATCACCTACGACAAGCCTCACTACGTACCAATCAGTAAACACCACATTGACACTATCACCATTGAAATAAAGACAGATCAGAATGAGCACGTCTCATTTCATTTTGGAAAGGTGGTTGTGAAACTATACATACGCCCTCAGAGAGCAGCGAGTTTTTAAGATGGTGATTGTAAAAAATTATGGGGACCCCAGGGTCTATACCAACTACTGCAAAGCCTAGGCCGGATATGCCCTCCTAGGCTTTCATGGAGCCCCAGTGATGTATGGGGCAGGTATTGGGGGGATATTTCACAGTCTCTTTCAAAAAGCTGTTCCTCTTTTAAGAAGGGGCTTCGAGTTGATTAAACCCCATGCCAAAACAGCCGCCCAAAATATAGCCAAGGACGTGTTGGGGCATGTTAGTCGATCTGTCATGGAGAAAATCACCCCCTATGATAAGCAGGAGGGCTCTGGCCTTATGTATGTACAGAGAAGAAGAAGAGGAGTTAAGTGAAAGAGATCAAACACGCGATGGGTGGGGGCCCCTCGAGCCCATAAAAGGAGGGTTGTGCAGAGGAGGCCACACCAGAAGTGGAGGAAGGCTGTACGAAAGTGGAGGCATTTGGCTCTAAGGAAGGGAGATATATTTTAATCAACATGGCTTTTATTCACTGTGGATCCGAGGAATGCACCAAGTGTGAACTAGACCTGTTTCAAGTAGCCCCCACACAAACCAGCATCGAGAAGAGTATGTACATCGAAACCCCCCCCCTCTTTCGGCTGTGGGGGAGACAGCCCCTCTTGATTTTTTCATTGCTGGAAATTGAATAGACTATTTGGATTTGAACAACACGTTACTCTACCTCACCTGTAAGATTGTCAAGGAAAACGGCGCAAATATCGATGCAGACACAGAAGTGGGCTTGGTGAACTATTCTGTGCCCTCCATATTCAGCCAGTTGGATGTTACGCTGGGGGATCGCCTCATTAGCCAGAGCAACAACTGCTACCCTTACAGGGCATTCATAGAATCTGTGCTCAATTACGGCGGAGATGCCCTCTCCACACAATTTTCTGCAGGCCTGTTTTACAAAGACAGTGC
>QEPC01008920.1:318980-348593 GCA_003113815.1 Sphenodon punctatus
GCAGCCTGGGAGGGGGAGGGGGAACTTGGAAGGATTCAGACATTTATTTCATTGAGTTCAATGGGGACACAGCGCCCCATTGAACTCAATGAAATAAAACCGGTACCGGTATACCGGATTTAATCCGGGAATCCAGTTTTTGTAGAACCGGTAACTGGTAAATCCGGTAACCGGTAATGGGCCCGGGGTCCCACCACTAGTGTTTATCCAATAGACAATAACTTAGCCGTTCATGTGGCCGAGGAAAGGCATGAAAGCCTATCTCCTCCCACATCTCCTATCTAAGAGCTTCATAAAGAGGACAAGAGAGAAAATAATGTCTCAGGTCTTCCACCTCCTCCGACCCACAAATACATGTCCATTGATTATAGGGTTTTCCCATGTATCTTCCCAATAATACTGCTGATTGAAAGCATTGGAGTCGGAGGTCTGTAAAGGCTCTTCTATGATAGAATTCCTGAATTTCTAACAAGTAAGAACTACCCTCATTTAAAGGGAGAAAAGAGCCATATAATGGAGCAGTTTTGACTAACGAAGCAGATGACCTTCCCACCTGCAGACGCATGTCCAAGGATCTTTCTTTTAAGATTTTGATACTAATATTCACAGGGAATTGAGTTAGAAAGGGGAGTGGTAGTCCTATAAGATTACGTTGATTTTTAACGTAATTCATCCAAGGAAAAGCCTTGGAACCCACTTCCACTTTCCAACATTTTCAAACCAAAGTATCTTCACCAGTTGCATTTAATCTCACTGCATATACTAGTAAACATTTCTTTAGTTGAACTTCCAATGTAGGGGAACCCGTTTCCAGCCTAACCAGTGCTGAAAATACACCTGCTGGGAACCCCAGAATTTTTTTGAGGAATTTCATCTGCAATGTCTCCAATATTGTTGAAATTTTTGGAGAATACCCCCACACCTGTGTCTCATACAAGATTTTTGCCAGTATTTTCTTTTGAAAAACTTTGAACACTGTATCAAAGAGCCGGCCACCTTTGGCATAGAAATTTTTTTCCACAGCCATTACACTAGCGCTTGCTTCTTGTTTTATGGAGTTTATATGAGACTCCCAGGAGCCATTGTGAGAAAAAGTTATCCCCAAATATTTAAAGGAGCGAACCTGCTCAATTTTTGCACCATTTAAAAACCATGGCCATGGTCTAAATTTTTTGGTGAAGACCAATATCTTCGTCTTTTGCAGATTTATACGTAACCCCAATTTATCACATTCAATTCCAAAGTCCAATAGTAGAATGGTTAGGCCAAGTCTAGCCGAAGATAAAAGCACGGTGTCATCAGCGTACATTAGCAGGGGAAGCCGCTGGCCAGCGATCTTAGGTGCCAAATAATCCCCCTTTTCATGATGTACCAATATCAGGGAGTTTACATAAAGATTGAAGAGAGTGGGGGCCAAAAGGCACCCCTGCCTTACCCCTCTAGAGGTTGGGATGTTTTCCGTTAGAGCTCCTCTTACTCCTAACAAGACCTGTAAACCGGTATTCGTGTAAAGTGACTGGATCAACTTCAGTAGGTGGGGATCTATATTCATATGATGAAGCTTTTCCCATAACCTATTCCTGTCTATTAGATCAAAAGCTGCTGTGAGGTCTATAAATGCCACATAAAGGTCTAGCCCATTTCTCTTACGCTGACCCACAAGATGGTTTAAGATGAAACAATGATCTACTGTTGATCTGCCAGCTCGAAAGTCAGCTTGCTCTTCAGCAATAAGCCCACAATCAGTGACCCATTTGTTCAATCGAGTCAAAAGAAGCCTAGTATAAATTTTTGAGATAATTGGCAGTAGGCTAATTGGTCAGTAATTTTGTGGGTCATCTCTTGGTCCTTTTTATAAATGGGGATAACTATACTAGCCTTCCAGTAGTCAGGAACCTCCACTGTGGCATTAATCAGGGAAAAAACGTGGGTCAATGCTTGGCTCCACCATCCGGTATTTTGCTTGAATAATTCTGGGGGGAGGAAATCGCCACCAGGGGCCTTTCCTCTCTTAAGTAATTATATGGCTTTGTCCACCTCCCTCACAGTAACATCGTCCCACTTAGAGAGCGAGTCAGTTGCAACATTTTCAATAGGGTTTCCCAATGGTAAACTTGCATTAAAAATTTCAAGGAAATGCTTTGTCCATACAGTGGGCGAGATTTGGATATCTTTTATTTCCATAGGCCTTTACCCTAAATAACAATTGACCTTCTTCCCAAAGGTCCCAGTGTCACCACATCTGAGAGCATTTAGGAGCTTTTCCCAGCTATTGACTGCAAAGGCCAATTTCCTTTCCCTAATAAATGCCTTATACTGAACTCTGGCCTGACTATATCTCTTTGCTTGCTCCCTGCTGTTATTCCCTTTAAATTGTCTCACCAATCACCTGAGATATGCTCTTCTTTTAACACATTCCCCATATCACCAGTGGAATGGAGAAAAAGATGAACTGCAGCCCAGGCATCCTGGCTTGGTCAAACAAGAAAGTAAAACTTCCGAGATCTCATCCAGGATTATTAGAGCCTTCCCCATGTCATTTGTTGCCAACAAATTTGACCTTCATGTGATTGATGTTTTTGAATTCAAGATATTAAATATCTTATCTTCCAGTTTAGGGGTCCAACGCTGCCTTATCAAGCCATAACCAGATTCTTTGTTCAAACTAACTTGTGTGAAACAATCTGACTGCGGGGGCTGCACTTGCAAGAGTAGGGATAAAGGAAAATGATCACTCCCAATTCTGTGGATCACACTAAATTCCCTTACATTTTCCCGCTGGAAAGCGGAAATAATACCATAATCTATTACACTAGTCCCATTGGAATTGACAGAGGTATAGGCACCCTGGTAGTCCCCCTGTGTATTCCCATTTAGAACACAAAGGGAGTATTCTAATATAACTTTTTACAGGTGTTTGCCTTGTTTGTTTATAACCTTGTCCTATGAGTTTCTACCTACATGCCAATCTGGGTGTTCATCAAAGGCTGGGCATATTCCCAACTCACTCAGCACCTGTTCTGAATTTGGTCCAATTCTAGCATTTAGGTCTCCTAAAATCAAACAAGAGAAACTCAAACTCGTCCCAGACAGAGGGACCTTTTGACCCTGGAGGGATATAGACATTATAAATTAGCAATCCCACTACTCGGTCACCCAACAACCTAACCAACTGAATTTGAGACCCCTCTTCTGTCAATACTGTTGATTTTAGATCTAACGACTTCCGTACCAACATTGAAAACCCACCCATGGGCCTCCCCTTTTTCCCTGGAACAACCTGGGCTGGTATGGCCCAATGGGTGAACCCCGCAAAATTAAGCAACTCGGGATCCTTTGCCCATGCCTCTTGAAAACAAATCACATCAAAACTTTGCATGAAGTTTAAAAACTCACAGTCATTATACTTTATTCGAATACCGGACACATTCCAGGATAAAAACTTTAGGGAAGAGGAACTACTCCCCTGATATCAGGCAATGTGACCATTAAGGGTCAGGCCGGTTTCCCTCCATTCCCTCCTTTCAAGGGACCTCTCCCTATCTCTGTCTTTGAAAGAGAAAACCCCTGGTAGCAAATGTGACTGCCACTCAGTTATATCAGCTTGTGCCTGCCAGCTTGCTAAGTTGTTTGAGCCAGCCACATCCTGGCTGATATCCTTCCCTGATCTTTTAAAACCACACCGCTCAAGGGGTTGATGCATCATTTTACCTGGAAAATCTTTCGGGACACTATCTCCCTTATTTCTATCCTCCAAGCTTTTCTTAGGAACTGCCTTAATCAAACTACTACCTCCATGCTGCGACTTACCCAACAGGGACTTTCCAGAATCGCTTCCCAGAGATATATGTGAGGTCATGACATCTCCTCCAGCAGTCTTATGTATGGGTGTGGAAGAAGCTGTCGGAACCTCTAGACCAATCAGTAGATCCCGAGGGGACTCAGAAGACTTATAATTACCTTTCCCCATCTTCCCAGCTTTCTGTTTTATGGTACCCGTGCTCCTAGACTTCCCTGCTCTGGCACATATAGCATCAAGCTTTCCAAGAATCTCAACAAAATTCATGGGCTCCTTCAAGGAATAGCCTTTTGATTTGGAGGAGTCCTGATAAGCTAAATACACACTCCGATCATATACTGATGTCAGTTGTACTTCTAATTCCATGGATTCTTCCCTTTTTTGATCTAATTCCTGATTCAAAAACTGCCTTTCCTGAAAACATGTAGGATACAACAGCTTCTCCACACCCAGAAGGTCATCCTTCTACTGACTACCCGAGGGACTTCATTACCCTTAACCCGTAAAGGTGGGAGTAACTGGGATGAAGTTAATGAACCTGGGAGAGGAAGAGGGAGAACCCCCTTTCCTTCCTCTGTCACAGTAGAAACCATTTTTTGACTTAGTGGAGGAGGAATCCTTATAAAGAGTACAAGAAACATAGACCTCCCGGTTATTTAATTTAGCCTCCTTTGCCAAAATTCGTAAAACTATATCAGCTGATCTAGACATAGTTATAAGCATCCACTGCTTTTCATGAATTAGAACATGATGTATTGCTACTATGTCCGATTGTAAAAATGATTCTTCCAACAAGATCCTCAAGTGCTCCGCGATGTCCAGAGCAGTATTCCAAAGGGGGAGTACCCACAAAGGTAATGGCAGTACTACAAACACTAACGTGTCTGGGGCATACACAAGTCGACCTCCATCCTCCACAACCACTGTAACCTCTGGGAGGGGAGCCAAAACTCTCCCTTGACCAATAGGCTCCACCAGAAATGACTGGGGAAGCTGTTCTAAAGTACAAACATGTTGCTTAGTGTGATCCAAAGATTTTAATACTTTATGCAAAGTATCAACTTTTTTGTTCAGATCATACAACTGGGCACATAAAGAATGCAGGGTGTGTGATGTAACCAGTGCCAAATCTGTTACCACAGTCATGGATCCCGACCCCTGATCAACAAGACTCCTGGAATCCAATATTATATGCCCCACATCATCCACACTTCCCGCTTGGCTTTAAACCACCTGTGACTCATCCCACCCCAGTGCCTTCTCTTGACTAAGTGATGTCAGGGGGGCTGGATGGTTTATCAGATCAATGGGTGGGTGATCACTGACCTTCGGAGCTGCCACCCCATGTTTGTCCGGAAAGAACACATCAATATGCCACTGTTTAGAGTCCTTAGCCTGAGGGGGCAAAACTGAAGCTGGCTCCTTCCTTGTGCTCTTTTGGTGTGCCATGATTTTAACAAGCTGATACACAAGAAAAACAGAACAAAAGTCAGACCCAGCCAAAATATTGCGAGGCCAAAGGACCAGGCTCCTGCTCCGGGAAGCGCTGAAGGGAGCGCCAAAGGGCGTGCCCTTGTGCGCACAATCCTTCGGTGCACGACCCCGGTGCATGCCTACAGCGCTACCATAGACTGACCTGGCTTCTTGTGCTCTGTAGGTCAGCAGCTCCGCCCTGCATCTGCTCTCCACCGCAGCTGACAGGTAAGTGGCTGGTGGGGGGGACGATACGCCGAGCCCTTCTCTCGCTCCCAATACTGCTGCCATAGACTGACCCAGCTGCTTGTGCTCTGTAGGTCAGCAGCTCCGCCCTGCATCTGCTCTCCACCGCAGCTGACAGGTAAGTGGCTGGTGGGGGGGCCAATACACTGAGTTCTGCTCTCGCTCCCAACTCCTAGCCTATATAGCCCTTATGTTGTCCTTCATCCTCTCAGCTAAGTGGTGGCTGGAGGGTTCTGTAATATATATATTTGTAAAAAAATATGAATGTGTGTGTTTGACCCTTTTCAAACAGGAAACAGAGATGCCATGGTTCATGAGGGGATGGATGGAGATGGGTGTGAGGTGTGTGCAGACATGGATATAGATGCACACCTATCTCCATGCCTGGAGGCACCTAAGTATCCCCACAAACATGGAGGCATTGGGGATCGGTGGAGATGGGTCGAACCTCCACCCATCGCCACCAGTGTCACACAGATGCCCCCCTCAACACTTAGTTGCACATGTGGTCAGGTGGGTGTCCATGTAAAATGGACCTTTGTCTAGAGCTGTGGGCAGGGTCAGCATTTACAATTCCACACTTACATGATCAATAGAATAGAACATTAACAGAAGACATGGGGACATCTCCAGGGCTCAGACCAATGATCTGGACTCTCCTCTTCCTGAATGCACTCACCTTCACCTTGTGTGCAACTCTCAGAGACTGTACTAATTTTTCATTTCATCCCTGGGAGCTGGAGGTAAAAGGTATCTCCACGCCAATATAGCACTTTCAGTATCCTTCCTACAAGTTCCCAGACCAGCTAACAAGAGAAAAAAATATGTGGAAAATCCTTAAGATCCGAAATTAAAAATTGCTTATAGCATGGGGGACAAAATTCCAAAGTGGATAACTCTAAGATCATAGAATTTTGTGTGTGTGCAAACTGTAAATATTCATAAAGTGTTCATGCTGCAACAGAAAGATTGTTCCCAAATAAATCCTTTGTGAAAGATTCTATCTGTCTGTACTTTTCCCCCACAATATGATCCCACCAAAATAAACAATCGAAGTTCAACAAAAAGTTTTTTAAGCATCAGATCACTAAAAAAAAAATAAAAAAAATAATAAAAAGGGCACCACTATTTCCTTCTTTCAGAAAAACTGCAATACACTATAAAGTCACACAAAAAATAAGTATTTTTGAATTGTTCACACTGCTGCAAAAAATCTCACCTGTAGGTGCCACACCTCACAGAACAAAGGCACAAACCAAAATCCATGGAAAATGCAGGAAAAACCAACAAACCATCCCAACCAAGTTAAACATTCAAAGCACAACAAAAATAAAAAATGTTGTAACTGTGGAAAAATCAAGAAAAATAAAGGAATATCCCCTCCTTACCTTGGGGATTAAATCCCAACCCCTAGATTTCTCCACAAAACAATTTCTCCTCCACCCAGGATTTAATCCCAAAACAGGAATGCCCTCCAATTTTGTCAGTGGTAAAAGGGGCAAAGCTATGAATCAAGTAAAAAGACCTCCCACCCACCCCCATCTCAAGATCATTTAACCCCAAACCAGGATTGCCCAAAGCCACAAAACATTTTTTTTTTTAAATATATCAACCCCGCCCCCTCCATTCCTGCACAACCAGGCTGCAGAAAAAGAGGGTCCCCACCCCAGTGAGAAGTATATTTTCTACCCTTACCTTAACAGATTCTGGGCAATCAAGAAGGCACATGCAGGCTGCTCATGGGTGTGGCTCACTCATCCAGTCTCTAGTCTGCAGCACTCTGTCTCTCCCCCTTTCCCCTCTTTATTTACTCCTGCTCACTCCCCCAGGTTCCCCTCCTAACCTTAATGCAAAACCAAAACACACCCTGAGCCCCTGCCTATTGGCTGAGATCATCTATGGAGTTCAAGCAGGGAATCCTCCTGCCCCAAGTCCCAGAGAGCATTGTTTCAAGGGGCAGTGTCTGGAACATGCTCTCTGGGTCCTAATCAGGGGCATGCTTCCCTCTGACCCCCTCCCCCCCCGGTATATTTGCTACTGAGATCATGTGGTTGACATCGTGGCTTTTTGGCTGCTGCTGGACTACATTTCCCAGCAGTCCCAGAGAGCCAAGATGGCACCTGCTAGGGCTGAAGTGGAAGCAGCTGTTACCACGCCACCATTCCATTCCGAGAACTTGTCACTTAATGTGTCTTGCCACTGACTTCCCCTCGATATTTCCACGATTCTGCATTACCTGCTGCCAGTATCTGCAGACGTGGCATGTCTGCAGTTTGTGAACACAAGTGGTTTTATGCCACCTTCCACCACTGAGTGTGAGTCCCTGAGACACTTAACTTCCTGTCAACAGGTTTGCCTTTCAGCCTAGTTGATATGATCAGCTACATCCACCTGGTAAATTACAGCTAGCAGCATGTATTACCTTAAAGTTGGAGAGGCAACGATGCTGGCCAGATCTGACCCTTTAAACAGTCAACATGCTGATTCATGCTTCCTTCTCCATATTCCCCTTTTCTGGTGTTCATAGCTGAACACAGAAACTGATTTAGGATAGCCATGTAGCCTAGTGGATAACATGTTGGTTTTAAACTGGGGAGGCCAAGATTAAAATTCCATTTTACCCAGGAGTTCACAGTGTGGCCTTAGGCAAGTCACTGGGTGGTTTTAGATGGATTTGGGGGTGTCCAAACACCCCCGGGTCTGCTCTGGTTGTGGTTGATTTACACAGAGGTGACAGCGGCTGTGGACCATAGTTGACCACTCGGTGCCCCCGCACCATAGAGCTGTGGGCAGATCGCAAACTTCTCTAGACTGCCACCCACAACTCTATGGCTGTTTCTGGGGGAACCCCCAGCCTGAAATGGAGCTGCAGTGGCCCATCTGTGAGTAGACAGAGCAGTGCTCCACCCCCTGCTGGTGCTCTGGGTTTGGGTGGTCCATTCCACTTGTGATGTGCTAGGATGTTACGGAGCATTGCGAGTGGAGTTATCTTGGAGCAGGCAGTATCTGTTATTTATTATTATTATTATTATTATTATAAACATTTATATAGCGCCAGTAGTGTGGCCTGGTGCTGTACAGAACATAGAATTAGACGTGGTCCCTGCCTGTGGCTTACAATCTAAAAGACAAGGAGGGGGAGACAAGGAGAGGGGACAGCGGGAGAGACATGGGAGAAGACAAACAAACATTCAGGCGGATGCGAAGTCTCAGGTGCGTGTACTTGGCTTGGTTACAAGGTGGTCGGTAGCAGCAGTCAGCAGAGGAGGGCTGACAGTAAGAGCAAGGGGAAAGACTAGAGGGCATTGGGAAAGGCAGCATGGAAAAGGTGGGTCTTGAGGAGGGATTTGAAGGAGCGGAGGGAGGAGGCGAGGCGGACGTCGGCAGGGAGGGAGTTCCAGGCATGCGGGGCAGCGAGGGAGAAGGGACGAAGGCGGTTGGGCGAGCAGGAGAAGCGAGGGAGAGCGAGGGAGGGGACAGCGGAAGAGCGGAGAGCGCGCGCAGGAGCGCGTAGGGCGATTAGGTCCGAGAGGTAAGGGGGAGCTTGGTCATGGAGCGATTTGAACGTGAAAACCAGGAGTTTGAACAGGATACGTTCAGGAAGGGGGAGCCAGTGAAGGGAGAGGAGGAGAGGCGTCACATGGTCGAAGCGACGGGCAGAGTGAATGACCTTGGCGGCAGAGTTTTGGATCGCCACAAGGGGGGACAGGTGGGAGCGAGGGAGGCCAGCAAGGAGGAGGTTGCAGTAGTCGAGGCGAGAGATAACCATGGCATGAACAAGGATTTTGGCCGAGGAGACAGATAGAAAGGGGCGAATGCGGGCAATGTTGAGGAGAGCGAATCGGCAGGATTTGGCCACAGAGTCAATGTAAGGTTTAAAGGAGAGGTGCGTGTCAAAAATGAAGCCCAAGCTGCGGGCACGGAGAACAGGACGGATGGTGACCCCATCAATGCAGATGGTCAGGTCAGAGGGAGAGGAGGGGGATGGAGGAAAAATGAGGAGTTCAGTCTTGGCCATGTTCAGTTTGAGTTGGCGTCGGGACATCCAGGCGGAGATATCAGAGAGGCAGTCGACGAGGCGTGAGCGGACAGAGGAGGAGAGAGAGGGGGTAGAGAGATAGAGTTGGGTGTCATCAGCATAGAGATGGTATTGGAACCCGTGGGAGGCAATAATTTCACCAAGGGACCGGGTGTAGATAGAGAAGAGGAGAGGGCCAAGGACAGAACCTTGGGGAACCCCAACCGAGAGGGGAAGGGAGGGGGAGGTCGACTCGGGGAGGGAGACATTAAAGGAGCGGTCAGAGAGGTAGGAGGAGAACCAGTCAAAGACAGAGCCACGGAAGCCCAAAGAGTAAAGCGAGTCCAAGAGGAGCGAGTGGTCGACAGTGTCAAAGGCAGCAGAGAGGTCAAGGAGGACAAGAACGGAGTAGTGGCGCTTCGATTTAGCGACAAGTAGATCATTGGTGATCTTGGCCAGGGCAGTTTCAGTAGAGTGGAGGGGGCGGAAGCCGGACTGGAGAGGGTCGAGGGAGGAGTTGGCAGAGAGGAGGTTCAGGCAGCGGGAGTAGACGACACGTTCCAGGAGCTTCGAAGCAAAGGGAAGGAGGGAGACCGGCCGGTAACTAGAGGGATCGAAAGGGTCCAGGGTAGGCTTTTTGAGGATGGGGGAGACAGTGGCATGTTTGAAGGCAGAGGGGAAGGAGCCTGTGGAAAGGGAGAGATTGACAACATGCAGAAGGGGGGGAGCGACAGTGGGAGCAATAGAGGTCAGGAGGCGGGAGGGGATCGGGTCAAGGGGGCAGGTGGAGGGGTTGGATGAAGAGAGAAGAGCAGAGATTTCCTGGAGAGAGGCAGGAGGGAAGGATGCGAGGAGGGAGGGGGGGGGGGGAGGGGGCGGGAGGGGAGCGGGGGGCGGAGGGGGGCGGGAGGCAATATCCCGACGGATCTTGTCAATCTTGGAGGTGAAGAACGACGCAAGATCCCGAGCAGCAAGGGAAGAGGGCGGGGGAGGGCAGGGGGGTTTGAGAAGGGAGTCGAAAGTAGAGAAAAGGCGGCGAGGGTCGCGGGAGAAAGATTCGATCCTAGAGGCATAATAGCGCTGCCTAGCTAGGGAGATAGCCGAGGAGAGGGAGGAGAGGGAGAATTTGTAGTGGAGGAAGTCAGGGAGGGAGCGGGATTTGCGCCAGAGGCGTTCGGCAGCCCGGGTGCAGGAGCGGAGGTAGCGGATGGTAGGGGTGAGCCAGGGGCGGGGGTTTTGGGGCCGGACGGGGCGTGAAGAGAGGGGGGCAAGAGAGTCAAGGGTCGAGGAGAGAGAGGTATTGAGAGCAGAGATGGCAGAGTCAGGGGAGGAGGTGGCGAAGACGGGGGGGAGGAGGGGGGAAAGAGAGGAGGCAAACTCCGAGGGGGTAAAGGCCTGCATATTGCGGAAGGGGCGCAGAGAGGGGGAGGAGGAGGGGGGTCGGTGGGAGAGGCTGAAGGAGGCGAGGAAGTGATCAGATTTAGGGCAGGGGTCATAGGAGAGGTCAGCAAGAGAACAGTTTCGTGAGAAGATGAGGTCGAGGGAGTGGCCGTCAGTATGAGTGGGAGAGTCGGTCCAGAGTCGGAGATCAAAGGAGGTAGTCAGAGAGAGAAAGCAGGAGATAGAGGGGGTGGAAGGTGTGTCAACGTGAATGTTGAAATCACCAAGGATGAGAGTGGGGGTGTCATCGGAGAGGAAGAAGGTGAGCCAGGATTCAAAGTCTTGGAGGAAAGAGGAGAGGGAACCTGGGGGGCGGTAAATAACAGCAACACGAAGGTGTAGAGGGGAGTATAGGTGCACAGAGTGGACCTCAAAGGAAGGGAAGGAGAGTGAGGGAGGAGGGGAAAGGGGTTTGAATTGGCAGTGCTTGGCAAGGAGGAAACCCACGCCACCGCCCTGGCCCTCAAGGCTGGGATGGTGAGAGAACGAAAGGCCCCCGGAACATAGAGCGGCTGGGGTAACAGAGTTGGTGGGCGAGATCCAGGTTTCTGTAAGAGCAAGGAGTTGAAAGGGGTGAGAGAGGAAAAGATTGTGGATGAAGGGGGCTTTAGTCACAGATGTGCGGCAGTTCCAGAGGGAGCAGGAGAAAGGCAATTGGTGTCAGGGAAGGCACGGGATACGGATGAGATTGGGGGATGGGGTGCGGCCAGGTTTTCAGGGTTTGGGTCGCGCACTGTCCTCATATGGGCCACAGTGATCTGTGGAGTGCCTGGGTGTGGAGGGTTTATGTGAGGGTTGTGTGGGGGTGTGCCTACAGGGAATGGGCAAGGGGGGATGGGGGTGGGGAGGGGAGATGGGCATGGGTGAGAATAAGGGGTAGGTTGGCTGGAGGAAGGCCACTGGAGGCGGAAGAAGGAGAAGGAGGGGGGCCATGAGAAAGGCGATAAGGAGGGAGGAGATAGAGGGCGAGGAGGCGAGGGAGGTATGGGGAGGCATCATAGGTGGTAGCAGTCTGGGCATCATGGGAAACCAGGCCTGCGGGTGTGATGTCCAGCAGCGATGGTCGGCGGTGGCTGTGTTGCGTGGGCGCCGTCAGGGGGGTGTCTCCTCGCTGCTGCTCTGATCCTGCTCCATTCCTGCTCTGCCTCACCCCAGGGTGCCCCAGCTTTACACAGATGGGCCACCCAGGGGTGTGACAGAGCAGGAGCAGAGCAGGTGTCCATCTAAAAACACCCACTATCTCTCAACCTCAGTTCCCCATTTGTAAACTAGGAATTATAATGACCAGCTCTAGGGTTGCCACTTTTTGCAGTTTGTCCCCAAGACTCCCATTTTGGCCTATGGGAGTTTCAGGGTCAAACCGCAAAAGGTGGCAACACTCCTTACCTTACAGGGCAGTACTAGAGTGCTTTGAACACTGAAAGTACTAAAATTAATAATAATTTAAACAGAAAAGTCTTCTGCATTGCAATTTTTCAATATCTAATTGACCATTAGATTGTTGCTTTCTGTGTTTCCACTTTTACCTTTAGCCCTGAACTAAAACATATTCCCATTGACTGCTGCATGAATATTTCTCCCTCGTCTATCCTAGATTGTAGGCCAAAACAGGAAACCTTTTTTCTCCAAGGGGCCATGTGGAAAATTAGTACAAGTTCCGAGGGTCACATAAAGATGGCACTGTTGTGCCTAAGGGGTGTGCTCAGGAAGAGGAGGAAAGATCATGGATCTGTGCCATGGATTAGTCCCCAGTTCTTGTGTGCATGCCCTCATCTCTGCTCCCTTATCCTGGGCTCCATTTTTCAGTGGTTGTGGGTAGGAACTGGATCCAGGGGCAAGATCCAGGAACTGGAAAGAGACCACAATATAACTAGCTGGGGAAGCTTCAGACTGTGTGTTTGGTGCTGGGAGCACTAGGGCTGTGGTGATCGAAGGAAGCTGCTGCCACTCTGCTTCTCCCTCCCCTTCCCCAGGTAACAACTGCCAGGGTGGGACCCTGTGGCCAAGCTGCAGGCTGTGTGTTTGGTGCTGGGAGGACTGGGGCTGTGGTGATTGAAGGAAGCTGCTGCCACCCTGCCTGTCCCTCCCCTTCCCCAGGTAAGAACTGCCAGGGCAGGACCTTGTGACCAAGGTGCAGGCTGTGTGTTTGGTCAGGGCAGGCCCCAGACATGTGCCATATGTTCGGCCACACATGGCCCCGACACCAGCTGGGGCCCCGCATTTGCCTGGCTGGGAAGCAGGCTGCAGCCAGCTTCTCCCCCAGTAAGTGATTCTTTCTCCCCTCCCTGGCTGCAGATCAGAAGGTTGCTGCCTTGTAAAGAAGGTTCTTCGAGATGGCTCCCAACATTCTCACAACTGGGTTGTGCACACTCACTCTTTTCAAATAATAGACCACATGATGGTCTCGAGCTCCTCTAGTATAAAAATAACCCTCCCCCTCTGAATGATAGTTCCTTTCAACCCTTTCTAGAAATATAAGAAAAGAATTCCATGTGGGGTTGGAAGGGTGGGTATTTGAGAGAATGTTTGGAGCCATCTCAAAGAACCTTGTTTACAAGGTAGCAACCTTCTGTTCCTCTTTGAGTGTCTCCTCACATGATATTTTTACATGGCTCCATCAGGTGGGGAGTCCGTGGGCACGCCAGTGCATGGGTGGGTCATGCACACGGCTGCACATGCATCCCCACTCACCCACCACTCATCCACACCCACATAGTAACCACCGTTTCCTCCAGTTGCTCTGTGCATGGGGATGAGTGGGGGGGTGAGTGAGGATGCATCTTAGGCGAGCGGGCACGCACCTCCACTCACCATGGGCGCATACACCATGTCATTCACACGGGGTTCCCCCACCCATGAACACACAGAAATCTGCATGTTCATGGCTGGGAGAGGCCAGTATAAAAAGGACCACATTCTTACAACTGTCTTACTTATACTATCTTAGGTAGGAATTTATGATGTAAAGCAATATCTATTCTGTCTTGGAAAATAAATCTACAAATATGGTTCTGAGATTATTATGGCTGCTATTTCACTAACTCTTCTTAATGAAGTTATTGCTAACAGGAATATTGTCTTTAAACCCGCACCCCATAACCAGATCATTTGTGCCCCCCCATATAATCAATTCACTCTGCCCCGTGGGCACAGATTAAATGGTTTTGGATGTGGGGCAGCATGAATTGATTATATGGGGACAGGGGCACAAATTAAATGGCTATGGGTGTGGGGCAGCGTGAATTGATTATATGGGGACAGGGGCACAAATGAACTGGTTATGGGGTGGGGGCAGCATGAACTGATTATGGGGGCACAACTGAACTGGTTATATGTCTCTTTTCATGGCATAATGTGCTTAATAAGCTGGCTGCATTTTGGGTGTCTTGTGTATGTGATAGCAGCACCTCTGGACTGGTTGCACTGCATGTGTGCACAAGGCAAAGACGGAACCAGCAGCAAGAAGCAACAGGACCTGGAGGCCAGACTGACTAAGCTCACTCCCTCCTCCAGTAAGGCAGTGGATGCAGTCAGTCTCTCTGTGCCTGCCTCACTGTCCGCTTGGCTGCCCCTGCAGTGGAACCACTCCTGGGGAGTGGTGGTAGACACTCGGCTGGGGAGGAGGGGAAGCATTAGGAGACTGTGCTTCTCCATGGTTGCTCGGAGGGGTGGAGAATGGGAATCCTTCCTGTCCAGAGGGAGTAAGGTTTATGTAAATTTATACATTTGCATAATTAGGTTGGGCCTAATTATGCAAATTAGGCCCCGCATCAAGACTTCGCACATGGCCTCACAAACCCTGGGGCTGGCCCTGTGTTTGGTGCTGCGAGGACTGGGGCTGTGGTGATTGAAGGAAGCTTCTGCCACTTTGCCTCTCCCTCCCCTTCCCCAAGTAACAACTGCCAGGGCGGGGCCCTGTGGCCAAGCTGCAGGCTGTGTGTTTGGTGCTGGGAGGACTGGGGCTGTGGTGATTAAAGGAAGCTGCTGCCACTCTGCTTGTCCCTCCCCTTCCCCAGGTAACAGTTGCCAGGGTGGGGCCCTGTGGCCAAGCTGCAGGCTGTGTGTTTGGTGCTGGGAGGACTGGGGCTGTGGTGATTGAAGGAAGCTGCTGCCACTTTGCCTGTCCCTCCCCTTCCCCAAGTAACAACTGCCAGGGTGGGGCCCTGTGGCCAAGCTGCAGGCTGTGTGTTTGGTGCTGGAAGGACTGAGGCTGGGGTGATTGAAGGAAGCTGCTGCCACTGTGCTTGTCCCTCCCCTTCCCCAGGTAACAACTGCCAGGGTGGGGCCCTGTGGGCGACACCTAAAGTGTATCGACCATTGGCTGGGGCTGTTTGCTGGGCCGGAGTGCCCGGGGGCTCTGTTGCAGGACCGACAGCACTGTAGATTTCACGCCTGCTGGATCTGCTCCCCGCTGCTGCTCCTGTCATCACCTAGGGATCCTCCGCTCTCCCCAGGAGGAAGAAGAGGTAACCATTTGGTATCACTCAGCCTTAGATCATCCATTGCCTACTTGCCTGAGTAGCAGAGGGATTGTAAGCTGCCCCTGCCCAGGTTGGAAGAGCTGGTGTGGGCCACCCGAGACCTCCACCCCCCCAAGAACTGATCGCTACAGCAGGCAGAGGGAGGTGCGGAGTGTACCTGCGCACCGGACAGGGACGCCCCGGCGGGACTTATAAACTTGCCACCGGACTCTGGTGGTGCCAGAGGCACGCGCTGAGGCAGCGCGCCTAAGGGCTGAGTGCACCACCAGTGACGGGCAGGGCCACGCTGCTTGTGGTTGAAGTGGGGGATGTGTTAGGACGCGGGGGGAGGAGGACGAGAACGGTCGTTGGGAGGCATGATGACTAGGAAGCATATTGGGGTGAAGAGGGAGGCACCCAAAACTGCAACTGGCCAAAGGGTCCTTGAGAACTTTGTACCTGCAGGGCGGGTGGCTGTGAAAACAAAAGGGCGAGGAGCCTCCCCTGGGTCGTTGGCTAACATTTCTCAAGAAGTTAGCTTTTCCCCTCCAGTGCAGCTAGATGGGAATTTGCCCAATACGTCTTTAACGGAGCCAGATGTGGCTAGTGAACACCCTCAAGGATTTGGAAATTATACCCAGACTGAGCCAGTCAGTAAGCAGAACCTCCTGGGAGGGGATTTGGTGAGGGATTTAACTTCCCAGTTAAAGGCTATGGCTGACCTAATCAAGAACAGGAAAGGCAGCAGACTGTGATAATTGACGTTACTAAAGAGATTAAGAATCTCCATTCAACCTTGGAGATCAGGTTTGGGGGGGAGATCTGGATCCAGTTTGGAGCCACCCACACATATCTGTCACCAGCGCAATCTTCTGGTGTGGTGGGAGAGGGGGGGAAGGGCAAGGAAGGAGGCTCGTGCTATAAGGAGGACCTTCCTGACCCCTCAGGCGCGGGTGGGTGACTCCTTGGGGACAAAAGTCAGGGGTGTTACACAGGAGGGGCCGAGGATGGTGCAGAGGGACCTGTCTTTCTACATTAGGCCGCTGCCCAATGGAGTTCTTCCCTCTTGGAAATCCAAAAAGGACATCCAACAGCATTTAGCCTTCTTATTGGGGGATCAAATTCCTGAGTCAGATCAGTAGTTTTTATCATATTCCTGTGCAAAGACAGGGGCAGCGTCTAATCATTTACTTCCATAGTGACAGGTTGGTTTTCAATTTACTGTGGCATGCCCCCCTTTGTTTTCATGGGGAATTCAGATAGGGGAAGTCTTTGAACACCTAGGTGGGGACTTAGGAGCCCCCGTGGGCCCCCTTGGGTGGGACCATTCATTGGAAGGAGCCAACCTTATTAGTAGTGGTGTGCCCTGCAGGTTGGGAGGGGAGGAAGCGTGGAGAGACTGCTTACCATTGCATTCGAGGGGCAGCTGGCTTCCCTTCAGCGCTTCACTAGGCCTTCTGGGGAACTTCCTGCCTGCTGTCATTCTCATTGTAACCAAGCCAAGTACGTGCACTTGAGACCTCGCATCTTCATGAATGTTAGACCCCTTGTCTCTCCCTCTGTTCCCCTTCCTAAGTCTCTCCCCCAGCTCCTGTCTCTCAGATTGTAAGCCCTAGGGGCAGGGACCATGTCTATTTTATTACTTTGTAAAGTGCCAGGTACACTGTTGGCGCTATATAAATGTTTGTTAATAATAATAATAATAATTAATAATAATAATAACTTCCGGGTTTGGTGCAAATTATCCAGGGGCAAGGGCTTGGAACTGCTTTAGCTGTCCAGGAGGGATACCTACACCAACCCTTGGCAGGAAAGGATTGAGGAATATTTCAGGACTTTGGGTATGCCTGTGACTTATCTAGCCCACAAGCCAGAGGCTGTTGTCCTCAAAAAGATTACGGGCCTAGCAAGGGACATTGAAAGGCAGAATATAAGAGCATCCCCCCATGTGGAATCTTACCTTCAGTGGGTTCCGGAGGTGGGCCAGGTGGCGTCATATCTGATTTCTAGGCTATTATTTGGAGGTATGTGACTTCTATTCCAGGCACGGGTAAACACCTTGCCCTCTAGAGTGACTGAGGGGCGGGCTAGGAGAGTTCCCTTTTTAGAGAGGCTCTGCCCCTTCGATAACGAAGTGGAGACTGTGGGACATATCTAATTGGATTGTCACCTTTATAATAGTCCGAGGGAGGAATTTTTGCGTCCCCTCCTGGAGGAGTTACCCAGCAGGACCGAATCCACATTGATTTCCTGACTGGTGGGAGCCAAAAAGGAACAGATTTGGAAAAATGTGGCCTGTTTTCTGCTACGAGCATCCAATTTGCGCAGGAATTTTTGGGAATTCAAGGGGGTTGGTGACTAGAATCAGGTGGGATGGGCAGGGGGGCTGGAGGTGACCTTTAACCACTCCTGTGCATCAGGGTGGGGTGCATTCATCTCCCTTATAGGGATAAGAATTGGAGCAATATGCTCGCTCAGATGGGGTACACTCATCCTTTTAGAATTTGTATAAAATAAATTTGCATGTTTAGTATTATATATTTTGATAGGGTGCATATTTTTGATCCTTAAGACTGATTATGTTAATGGCAGACGCATGTTTTGCTTGTACGGTCGTCTTACTGTTATAATTGTGTAGCTTAAAAGTTGTGATTAAGCAATGGCCGTCAGCCACGCTGAATAAAGTATTCATTCATTCACTAGCTGGGAGCTGCATTTGGCCCCAAGGCCTGTCGCCGGAGGTTTCCCACCACTGTTGTAGGCCCTTCTAATAACGTCAGACACATTTTTGGTGCTATTTAAATCAATAATAACAACAATATTTGCACCAATACATTGAAAAGGCAGTACATGGGTAGATGTTTTTAAAAAAAGTGAACGGAGGCAGGAGTTGAAAACAAAGAAAAAAAGACCAAATAGTCCAGTGCAGGAGGAGTTGCATAGGAAACATCCCATCCCAGTGGCATAGCAAGACTGTAGTGGGCCCAAACTCATGTTCCAATACTGGTCCCCTAAGGGCAAGGGGGTGAGGTCTCCAGAGTGGGAGAGCAGGACTTACCCATGAAAGCAGTGCTGCCCCAGCTTCCTGCAGGCTTCCCTTCCCCCACCCCTGGAATGACAGCAACTCCACCAGGAAGAGAGGGTGGGGCCAGAATTCCACCCCACCCACTCTGAAAACATCCTTCTTGGAAGGGGACTTTGCAAGCAGACTGAGCACTGCTAGGGAATTTTCAGACTTCCCCAGGCAGGGGCAGTGTGCTGTCCCTGATCCCTCCCTTACTACAAATTTCCTCAGGTCACTTGCAGATGACCCCCTCAGAGTTCAGGGCCTGGCCTCCACTGAACCCTCTTGCTCCATGGTAGCTATACCCTTTCCCATCCCCAGTCTTAATCATTGTCAAGAGAGAATATTCAATGCTCCTCCTTTATAGAGTGCAAACACTAACAGGGGCTCCCCTTTCCCCCATTTGAACAAGATCTCAGGACTGCAATTTCAGTTCAAGGACAGATGGAAAAGAAAACAAAATGACCATGTAACTTCAAGGGATAAGCAAAAGGTCTCTCATCACTCCAACCGTAAAGCAGCAGTAAATTCAACGAGCTGCTTGCTCAAACCTATTGAGCAATAAAGACAGCACACTTGGATGCTGCTGCCATCTTGCTCTATCTCCCCAGAGGTCATGTTGATAAAGCGTGCGGGTTTGGGGTCTGATGAATTCTGATTGCTCTCCTGGTGCATCCTTCACTTTGCAAATTGCTCATCCTTTGCTTTTCTAACTTGCTGGCGAAAAGCAGCTGTCTACCTCTGAACAGTTGCACTTTTCTCCTTTCTTAGCAGATCTCATTGTGCTATTTTATGGCTGGCTGAGCCTTTTTTCATGCTTCTTTGTTGACCTCTATTAAATTTGGAGGCGACCTTGTAGCAAAAGAGCAGGGTACATCTGTTGACCCACCCTGTCAACAGTGACTTGAAGCCCTAATTCTTGCTGGCTCACTGTGACAAGCACAGCTCATAAGCTCCACTCTGGATGGAAGGGAGATGGGGCAAATTATGTAGAGAAAATAAGGACGTAGGAAAGAAAGTTTTCTGCAAGGAAATCCTAGAATCCGACAGGCTTAGGCTGTCTGCATTGTTAGCGGAGATACCAAAAACGAGACAAAAGTAAATTCCAGGAAGGGAATAAATTTGGATTCAAGACAATAGTGTGATTATGTTCTGATGGGAACTCACCTGCTTCCAAACTGTGAAAGACAACATCCGAGATGTATTATTCACATTGATGTTTACATAGTCCTCAAAGCACTTAATATATAGTAGACTAGTCCCATTGGAGTCCGTACGGATGTTCCTGGAATAAGTGGTTTGGGGCTGCAGGTATAGTGTGACTACTCCCCACCCCCCCCTTTTCATGTTGGCCTCTTTCTCCCTTCTCTCAGGGAGAAGGCTGTCCACAAAAAGCTGGGAGAAATCACAGAAGGGTGTCTCCACAACAGTCATACTCAGCAACACAGGCAGAGTATGGTGATAACCCTCTCCTCTGCTCCTTTGATTGGTAACCATGCGCCATTGGTCTTGTGCACTGCTCTCTTCAGAACTGGTGTAGCCATGGGAGTAGGGTGGTTAGATATGGACATTTTAGAGGATGTTTATGTGAAATACAGGTTGCAGGGCTGCATTGACTCCAATGCAGCCCTGCAACCTGTATTTCTCATAAGTGTCTGCTAAAAGTTTCATATCTGGCCACGCTACATGGGAGGCACTGCAGCACAGAAGGTTGGATTTTGTCCAAACATGCATAAGCACAGCCATCTCCTTATCCACTGTCCTAGGAGTTGTCGAGGCTATGGGAACCATTCCTCTCACCCAGTCTGAGAGAGGAGCTGGACACCTGGGGAGGATACCCTCATTCCAGTCCCCTGTTAATGTTCCTTGTGGACCTACGTTGTTTTCTGGAGAGGAGAGGAGAGGAGGCTGGGCATGCAGAGCCCATTGCTCCTACATCAGTGCCTGAAGCAGCTCTTTCCTTGCCTGCCTTAGTCAGGTGCTTGCTGCCTTGCCTTGGCAAGTCACGATACATGATCTAATTTCATATTCTGACCTAGCCATACTCACTGGATGGCTTTGGAAGATCCCTACCTCTCAGGTCAGCTTCCCATCTCTGGTGTGGGGGTGGTGATGACCTACCTTGCCAGCTGTTGTTTTTAGGAGAGTGAACTAAATAAGGATGGTATTTCCTGCAGTATTATTCTCCTTTAGGGGAACCAGTTTGGATCCAAATGAGACAGAGGACTAGAGAGATTGGGGGAAGGTCAGAAAATCCAAGGCTGACAGGAACTGAAACAGCTGGGTTTCATCCTGTGTAGATTTATGGGTGTCATTATTATTATAAGCTTTATATAGCACCAGCAATGTAGCTGGTACTTTACAGAGAATAAGAGAGACACAGTCCCTGCCTGAGAGCTTACAATCTAAAGACAGGGGGAAGGGAGACAAGGAAGGGGGAACAGAGGGAGAAGCAAGGGATGCAACATTCATGAGGATGCGAAAACTCAGGTCACGTTCTAGGTTTGGTTACAGTAAATTGGGAGTTTGCAGATAACAGGTGGGGGATAATCCTGGGTGGGAATGATTAGCAGGAGTTAGGTAGGGCAGAGCAGAAGAGGTGGGTTTTGAGGAAGGACTTGAAGGTGTGGAGGGTGGGGGCAAGGTGGACGAGGGCAGGGAGGGAGTTCCAGATGTGCTGGGCAGCAAGGGAGAAGGGACGAAGGCAGTTGTGGGAGCAGGGGAGGCGTGGGAGGGTGAGGGAGGGGATGGAAGAGGAGCAGAGTGCTCAAACAGGAGTTCGGAGGGAGATCAGGGCAGAGAGGTAGGGGGGAGTGAGGTTGTGAAGGGCTTTGTAGGTGAAGACAAGGAGCTTGTAGGGATGGGCGAATGCGGTTCAGAAGTTTGGAGTTCGGACTGAACTCGAATAGTTCGGTTGACTGAACCGAACGTGCAAACCGAACTCGAAATTGAACATTCAGTTCAGATGCGTTCGGTGAGTTCGGAATTGAATTTCCATTGGTTTCAATGGAAAACACATTATTGGATGTAACGTTTTTGTTTTTTATACTATGTGGTTGAAAATTTGGGGTGCCTATACCTCCAATAGAAAGCATTACGTGTACCAAATTTCAAAACGATTGGATAAAGGAATCCGATCTTAGAAGCAGTTGAATTATTGTATTTTGCAATATTCTACATATATATTCTTAGCTGTAACTTTTTTGTCTCACATCTAATGTAGGTGAAACTTGTCCAGTTTATACCCCTTCCCATATTTACTAAATTTGCCAAATTTCAGAAGGATTGGGAAAAGGGTCTTGGTGGTATAAGCAATTAACATATAAATGTATGTCTGACCAAATATCAGAAAGATTTTTTAACGAGTCCCAATTGTATATGCCTGTACAACATATGAAGAGAATGGGCCTATGCCTGGGATTCTCTTATGTCATTGTGGTATAAGATCGGTTTGTGATGCAAATTGGCCAACAGAAATGTCAGCCAAATATCCTCATTCTCTGCTGGGACCATCCCAACATATCTCCCCCACTTGTTTATGGGAAGCCAGAAGCATCTGTTTAGGAAAGANCCAGCCTGGATGTGTTTAAACTATGTCTCCTGACTGCTGGGATGCTATCTCAGAAGTCCCAGTTATGTTGCTTATGCCCGCCACAGGGCCGCCCCCTATGCCCACCTCGAAACCACTACCAATTGGTCCTGTAAAGCTAGAAGCTTGCAGTAATGTGTTTGGCCATTGAATGTGTATGTCAGTCTTTGGGGTTGCTCCACATCCTTCCTCCTACCATCTCTCTCCCCCTGTCATGCAGGGTGCCTGCCTCTGACTGGCACTGAACATGCTGATATTCATCTGAATAATGATCTTCATGGGGACAACATCAATTGTGTATATAATTGGGTCCCTTTATCAAAATCTCCTGTACATTTGCTGAAATAGCAGGAAACGTATTTAATACATTCTTGCCAAATATCCTGTACACAGAATGGAATATCAAAATGTTACAGCTGAAATGTATTTTCAGGTTAATGTCTTATACCCTTGGGACCCTTTATCCACTCTTTCTGAAAATTGGCAAAATTATTAAGCCTATGGAGGGATGTAATATGCACAAGTTTCACGAGCATTGGATGCAATATAAAGAAGTTGTAGTCATGAATGTGAATGGAGCTTTTCTTAAAATCACAACATTCAAAATTGCTTCTGAAATCGGTTCCCTTTATCAAATACTTCTGAGTTGTGGTATACTTATTGCCCTCCTTTGGGGGTACAATCTCCCCAAATTTCATCAAATGTGAATAAGAAACAAAAATGTTATAGCCAGAAATATGTTTTTCAGGTTTTTCCCTTTATTTCAAAAACCAAATGACATTTTCAGTTCCTGATTGCACCAAACTAAAGACCGAACCGAGCTCAACTGAACTGAATCAGAATCCAAACTCAACATTTGACCCAAAACACCGAATGGCCAAACCTCCGAACCTGGTTCTGTTCGCACATCCCTAGGAGCTTGTGCAGAATACTCTCAGGAAGGGGGAGCCAGTGGAGAGAGGAGAGGCTGCACATGGTCAAAGTGATGGGCTAGGTGGATGATCCTTGCAGCAGAGTTTTGAGCAGAGATGAGAGGAAAATGGTGAGAGTGGGGACTGGGGAAGGCCAGCAAGGAGGATGTTACAATAGTCAAGGCGTGAGATGACTAGAGGATGTATGAAAGTTTTGGCAGAGGAGACAGACAGAAAAGGGTAGATCTTAGCTATGTTGTAGAGGAAGAAACAGCAGTATTTGACCACGGAATCAATGTAGGGTTTGAAGGTAAGGTGCAAAACGAAGATGAAGCCCAAGCTACGAACTTGGGAGATGGAGGATGGAGACCCCGTCAATGGCAACTGACAGGGAAGAGGGAGAGGAAGGATTGGGACTCTGGGAGGGAAGATAAGGAGTTCAGTTTTCACCATGTTCAGTTTGAGTTGGCATTCTACAAGTTTAACCACGTAGGTCTTCCTCCAGTACAAAAATATTTTGACACGGGGCCTGCAGTACATTACAATATTTTGTTTGGCTGCCCTACAATGAGTCTTTCAGGTTCAGACTGCTTGGGCACAAAGGAGTGTCCATCTACGGCAAACGTGGGGCAAATTTTCCCTCCCAGGGACCACTTTGAATGTTAGTACAAGCCCTGAGGGTCACTGAAAAGTTTGGGTGGGGTACTTAAGGAAAAGGAAGGTACAGAGTGTGTGGGGGTACTTAAGGAAAAGGAAGAGATTCTCTATTAAGAGAGACTTTGTTCTTTTGCTTTACAGAAAGCAGCGACCTTAACCCATATAATCTTTCAATGTCCCAAATTTAATATATTAAGGCAAGCTTGGATTGATGACCCTTTGTTCCATTACTCTGGTCTTGAAATAGAAGAGAAAATTATTCTACTTGCTGAGGCATTAAAAGTGGAGAAAGCTAAAGTGATTGCCTGTTTTCTACTTTTGGTGGAACAGGCTAAAGCTCAAGAATCATTGAGTAAGGGGCTTAGTTAGTTTACCTGCTTGGCCATGGACTTCTTTTCACATTGTACTGTTCCCGTTGGGTTTTTTGGGACTTTCCATCGATTTTTAAAATTTCTCTTTAGATCCAGTGATAAGACTGAGTTACTACCTATATTTCTTGATCAACTATTTTATATCCTTTTATATTTTACATTTTATATTAAAATGATTGTAGTAATACTTTTGTTTTATGTTTGGGTTTTACTTTTGAATTGGTATAGCATTGTTGCTGGATACAATAAAGTAAAGTATTGATCTGTGCCATAGATCTATCCCCCAATCAAGGTGTGCATGCCCTCGCCTCTGCTTCCTTATGTTGAGCTCAGTTTTTGAGCGCTAGGGATGGGCAAATGCGGTTTGGAGTTCAACCTGAACTTGGCCTGTTCAGACGACCGAACCCGAACCTGAATCCGAACCCGACCGAAAAGAACCGAACCTGATTCCGAATTCTGAAATGACCGAACAGTTCTATCAGTTCGGATCACGTTCAGATGAGTTTGGGTGGCAAAAACGTGTCACTGGAANGATTCTTGGGAGGAGCAGCACACACTGGAGTGGAATGCTCCATCTGGACCCTTTCCACCCCATCAGCCCCCTATCCCATATCCACACACTGGAATGGAGCCCCCAGCAGGGCCCTTCACCCCAGCAGCCTACATCCGATATCCACACACTGGAGTGGAGTGCCCCAGCAGGGCCCTTTCCACCCCATAAGGGCCCTTTCTACCCCATCAGTCCCCCATCCCATATCCACACACTGGAGTGGAGCGCTCCAGCAGGGCCCTTTCCATTTCCACACCTCAGTGGAATGGAGCACATCAGCAGGGCCCTTCACCCCGGCAGCCCCCCTCCCACATGCACGCACACATGACAAACACATGTGCAAAGCTTTGCCTGCCCCACCCCCAGGAAGAGGTGCAGACTGCAGAGGGAATTGGGAGGGCAGAACCTTTTCTTGGGGGCAGGGGAAGGCCCCCCATGAGACACCCCAGCCCCCTCCCACACGCACGCACACATGACAAACACATGCAAAACTTTGCCTGCCTCCACCTCCAGGAAGAGCTGCAGAGGGCATTGGGAGGGTGGAACCTCTTCTTGGGGGTGGGGGCAAACGAGACACCTCAGCCACTAGACCCTCTGTGTCTTGAGTCTACACAATGGAGAACTGCAGGCAGTCCAGAAGAGATCATGAAACAAAGAGTGCTCCAGTCAGATTAGGTAAGTAATGGCATGGGGATTGGGAAGGTCTAGAACCTTCACTTTGGGGACAGACCCAAAAAGGGGTTAAATAATTAGATTCAAACATCTCAACAGCAGCATACCTAACTTGCTGTATTTCTTTTCTTTTCCCTTCAGAGGTCTCATTGGATTCCACCTCTCGCATTGCTCTCCCTGTCGACATTGCAGAACGTAGGAAAAGCCCGGAAGAAGAGAGAGCTGCAGCATACGACAACAGAGTCCCCTTTCCCCTGTTCCCCACCGAAACCCATCTTCCCCTTCCACTTCTCATGCACCCAAACAAAAAAATTTCCCCTCCTATTTCTCCTCTTTCCTGTCCTTCTCTTCCCTTTCATCTCTTCTGATTCTGCTTGTCACAGGGCTGGGAGCTAACTCAGTCCTCCCAGTTCTTCAGGCCTGAAGGAAGGCTTGTGTCACNGGGGGTGCTGCTCGTGCTCATGCCTGACTGATGGAAGAGCCCCCCACACTACAGTACCCCCTCTCTCTGTGACAGACATCCACTGCTACCTGCTAATGCTCACTGTTTGTGCCTGACTGATGCTCACCACCCACGTACCCACCCACACGCCAGTGAGCTCGCTCTAACGGGTAGATCCTTTCTTATCCTCAAAGTAAAAAAAAAGTTTACAAACCTGGCAGCACCTCCTGTGCCCGGCGCTTGCTCCTCATCTGAGGAACCGGCCACCACCACCAAAGGTCCAACGGCAGCGACCACCCAATCTTTTATTTCAAAAGATGCCCAAGGACTCCTCTGGCAGGGTAAAAGCAGACTGCCCCATGCACGGGAAACGAGAGCTGTTTTTACATGGATGGCCCCACCCACCACTCGGCGTTCAGGCAGGTGTGTGGTGGGGGGTCCAGTTAATGGACTGAATGTGGGTGGGGGGATGGGTGTGTGCTGGGTGTTTGCCAGTGGAAACACCATGGGTGGTGGGTGTTTGTGTATGCGTGATCCTGGCGCACACCCACCTCCACCCATCACCTACCCATCTCCACCAACGAGCCCCTCTGGAAAACCGGAGGAGGCCCCATGAGTGGAGGTGGATGGGTGTCCATGTAAAGGACTGCGGCTGAACGCTCATCCCCCCACCCACCCTCATCCATGTAAAAACGTCCCAGGAGTTGCCAGTCTAACAACTGAGACTTTTTAGGACAACAGGAAGTGTTGCTGCTCCCTCCCTCTTCTTTTTATGACATCTTCTTTTCACAGATCTGCTCACTTCCTCATCAGAAATTGTACCCATGAAAGCACTGGGGTAATATTACCTTAGAAACCACCTCTCCTGATGATTTTAACTGAAGTTGTTTCAGTCAGTTACACATCTTGGACTCAACTGTGCAGATGATTAGGGAAAGTGATAGGGGTATGAATTCTAGTTCTCCCAAGATCCGATATTGCTGGTATTTGGCTGTACTGGATTTTAAACCGAGATCCGATAAACCAGACTGTACCGGATTTTTGTATTGGTCTCAGATGTCTCTCTCTTTTTTTTTAATGACTTTTGGGCTTTGGGGACAGCTTTTTTGTTTTGCACTTGAGTTAAGTCCCTTCCTGCCCCCTCTCTGTGGTAACTAACTGTTACATTTGGCACCTTTTCTTTTACTCTGCCTTGCATTGGTTGCCTTTTTTTAATTCAAAAAAGGCATCCAATCTTGAAGGTTCCCTAAGATTTGTTAGAGGGAGTAGGGATGCGATTAGGGGGTTGGCATTTGGCTGAGCTGGCCAATGGTAATGTAGATTTTTTTTTACTTTTGGGACCTTCTGGACCTTGGGCTTGTAAGTCATTCTACAGCAGGTTTGGCTATCTGGAAGGACTGCCACAGACTGCTGGAGGCGTGCGTGTGACTGTTGGTAAGTTATGTGTTTTATGGGATTAATTACAGGACCCCCTGGTTCCCCTTAGCAAGTAAAGTAAAGTAATTTGGGGACCTAGTCTCTTGGGATCCTGGGGGTGGGGTGGGGTGTGTGTGTGTGCAGGCCATGTGGCCAGGCCATGTTGGAGCATGCAGGCGGAGGCTTTGAAGCTCTGCCTATGGGGGGGGGGATGTGGCTGCCAGCTGGCTCCTCCATAGTGGTGGGTTCAGGGGTTGTGTGCCATCATATGCCATCTGATGTTTGGGGGTGGGGGTGCCCTAAGGCAGTGGTTTTCTCCTTGTCTGTTTCCATGGGTAAATGTATTTTTCTTGTGTGTGGCTGGGGGTGGAGGTTTGGTGTGGACTTTGGGTTGTTGTTGTTGTTGTGTTGTTTTTGTTTTGTTTTGGGGGGTGTTTACTTTTTTGGGGGTGCTTAAATGTATTTTTGTGTGTGGCTGGGGGTGGGGGTTGCCCCAAGGTGGTTGTTTTGGTGTGGACTTTGGTCTTTTTGATTGTTTTTGTTTGTTTGTTTGTTTGTTTGTGGGGTTTTGGGGGGGTTCCTTTTTGGGGGTGGTGGTAAATGTGTATTTTTGTGTATGGCTGGGGTTTGCCCCAAGGTGGTTGTTTTCTGGTGCGGAGGTTGGGTCCGTATGTCTCTGGCCCCGACCTGGCCTCCCTCGTCCATTCCTTTGTCACCTCGAGGCTGGACTACTGCAACGCGCTCTACGTGGGGCTGCCCTTGTTCCTGGTTCAGAGGCTGCAGCTAGTGCAGAATGCGGCGGCCCGGCTCCTCTCAGGGACAGATTGCCAGGACCACATAACACCTGTGCTCTGGGCTCTGCACTGGCTGCCAATAGCGTGCCAAGCCAGGTTCAAGGTACTGGTGTTGATCTATAAGGCCCTTCACGGTCTCGGCCCCTCATACCTCAGGGATCACCTTGCCCTCCGCACCCCAGAGCAGCTCCTTCGGTCTGCGGAGGTGCCTTCTTGGAGGTCCCCCATGTTAAGCGGGGGACCACAATGGAGAGGGCATTCTCAGTGGCCGGGCCGCGCCTTTGGAATTCCCTCCCAGAGAAAGCTCACCTGGCCCCGAGCCTCTTAACATTCCGGCAAGTTTGTAAAACTTGGCTGTTTGCCCAGTCCTCTGGGGAGGGTGGGTTAGTGGGTTTTTATCCTCCTACCCTTCTTTATTATTTGTTATAATTCTTTGTCCTTCCCTGTTTTAATTGTTAAGATTTTTAATGACTGTTTTAAATGTTGTTTTATCTGAAACATGTTAGCCACCCCGAGCTGTTTGCAGGAGGGGCGGGGTATAAATGTATTAAATAAATACATCAATAAATAAATATTGTTTTGGTTTGTTTTTTTGGTTTACTTTTCTTTTTGTTTGTTTGGTTTTTTGGTGTGTGTGCAATTTTATTTTTGTGTTGAGGTGGGGGGTGCCCCTGTGAAGCATTGCAGTCCTTGCATAAGCCAAGTCTTGTAATGCTTGCAAGTTGATTTTGCTACTGTGAGGTCTCTGTGTTCCTGCCTGTGCCATGAGGGAATGTTAGGCAAGGTAATGTGTGTTGGTGGGGAATTGGGGGTGCTGCCCTGAGAGTTTTGGAACTCCACGCCACTGTCCTGCAACAGTGTGCTGTGCGCGCTTGCTTTCGTTGCTTGCTGACAGGGTCCTGTTCCGGTGGGGGTGGGGTGCCCCAAGGCTAGATGTTTGGGCAATTGGGGGTGCCCTGAGAGTTTTGGCTGCAGCGTGTGACGTCTTGTTGAGGTGTAGGGTTTTTTACTCTTGTTTCCGGTGGGGTGCTTTCTTTGGTACTGCCTGCTTGGGTGCTTCTTGTCAGGTTATGCCCTGGCATGGGTGCCCCACCAATGCACTGGTTGGGGGTGGGGTGCCGCCACACTCCCAGTTCGCCAGAACTGACCCGTTAACCTGTGGAACTCCATGCCACGATCCTGAAGCAGTGTGCTGTGCATGCTCGCTTTAGTTGCTTGCCACTGGGGTCCTATCGCGTGGGGGGTAGGGTACCCCAAGGTTAGATGCTTAGGCAATTGGGGGTGCCCTGAGAGTTGTTAAAATAAATTTTCTTCTTTTCCAAAACCAAGCCACTGGAGCGCCTTTTGGTGATCGTTGGCAACGTGTTGGATGCGACCCGTGAGTAGCCAGCCACTGGGTAAGTGACACCCTTTCACCCCACACCACATCTATCTCTTCTTCACCCACACCTGCACTTCTAGCCCCACACCCTTCTTCACCCACCCCCACATCTCTAGCCCCACACTCTGTCACCCCCACCCCCACACCTCTAGCCCCACATGCCTTCACCCATACCTCTAGCCCCACACTCCTTTGCCCACACCCACATCCACACTTCTAGCCCCACACTCCTTCACCCACACCTCTAGCCCAACATCCTTCTTCACCCACCCACACCTCTAGCCCCACACTCCTTCACCCACACCTCTAGCCGCACACCCTTCTTCACCC
>QEPC01008922.1:23450-35147 GCA_003113815.1 Sphenodon punctatus
AAAAAACTTTTTTGCTGGGGCTTTAAGGTTTTTTACATTGCAGCCATTTTTAAATGGCTGCAATGTAAAAAAATCCGGTACCCCGGAATCCGGTACCCGGTCCGGATTACCGGGTCGAATCCGATAATGCCGGTACGCCCGGTACCGGCATTATAGGATACCGGATTTTACCGGTTTCCCACCCCTAATATATATATACACACACACACACACACAACCTATCTCTATATAATGTACAGGGGGGAGAAGGGCAGGGAAAGGGAGAAGGTAAAATGTAGGGTATGAGGAAGGAAAGGTATTGGTGGGAATACCTAATTAATAAATAAATAAATAATATAATGAGGGCTAGGGAGGATTTTTTTATGTGCAAGCACCACAGTTCTGTAAATGCAACCTGGCAAGCAGAGCACAACAGAGAGAAAAAACCTGACCCTCCCATTATAAAGGGTTGCAGTGCCCTCCCCCAGAGCCCCTCTGATTGGTTGTGGGAGGAAGCAGGCATTGAGCAATCACAGTCCCATGAGACTGCTGTAGCCTGCTTGTTAGGGGTGGGAATTGGGGCAAAAAAATCCCAGTTACCGGTTTTACTGGTTACCAGTTTACAAAAAATCGGTTTTCTGGATTAAAACCAGTATACAGGTACCGTTTATTCCCATTGATTTCAATGGGGAACTGTCCCCATTGAAATCAATGGAAAAAACCAACCCAGTACCTCCCACCTCCCCATCCCAGGCTGCGCGGGTGGAAGCGGGGGACACCCCCCAGTCACCCTGCCCAGCCTGGATTTTTAAAAATTTAATTTTAACCCAAAGTCCGGCTGCTAGCGTGGGCTTTCAGCCGCCGCTTTGCTGGCAGCGGCGACCCGGAGCCCGCACCAGCAGGTACTAGGCAATCCCTGGGGTAGGGGGTGGTTTAACACCCCCCAACTCAGGGATCGCCCTACCCCCCCACCCAGGGATCGCCTTACTTGCCCTTCATGTGGTGGTGACAGCAGCACAGCATGGGTCCGGCTTCAGAGCTAGTGGCTGGCTTCAGTGCTTCACTAGACCTTCCGGGGAACTTCTGGGTTTCCTCGGAAGGCCTAGTGAAGCGCTGAAGCCATCCACTAGTGATGAAGCCGGACCTGCACCTTGCTGCTGCTGCCATCACTGCCACCCAGAGGGCAAGTAAAGTGATTCCTGGGTGGGGGGGTAGGGTGATCCCTGGGGTGGGGTTTTTTAAACCACCCACCACCCCAGGAAGCAGCCACTCCATCCCCAGGACCCGCCACCAGGGTCCTGGGGCCAAGTTACTGGCAGGGAGGGCTGTGGCCAAGATCCAGAGGCTGCCAGTCTAGCTCCAGGGCCCACTGTCATGAGTCTGGGGCCATCATTCCTCGCATGGAGACGATGTCATTCCACCGCATCAAGAAGCAGCCACTCCAGCCCCAGACTCGCCACCAGGGTCCTGGGGCCAAGTTACTGGCAGGGAGGGCTGTGGCTAAGATCTACAAGCTGCCACCTTAGCCCCAGGACCCAGCATCATGTGTCTGGGGTCATCATTCCTCGCAAACTGCGCTGTCATTCAACCGCATCAAGAAACAGCCACTCCAGCCCCAGGACCCACTGCCAGGGTCCTGGGGCCAAGTTACTGGCAGGGAGGGCTTTGGCCAATACCTTGAAGCTTCCACCTTAGCCCCAGGACCCTGTGTCATGGGTCTGGGGCCATCATTCCTCGCACGGAGACAATGTCATTCCACTGCATCAACAAGCAGCCACTCCAACCCCAGAATCCGCAGTCAGGGTCCTGGGGCCTACGTTACTGGCAGGGAGGGCTGTGGCCGATATCTACATGCTGCCACACTTCTAGCCCTAGGACCCGCCGTGATGGGTCTGGGGCCGTCATTCCGCTCACAGGGTGCTGTCAATCCTGCTGCTGCTGTCTGCTGTGCCACGGGTACTGTGCCTTGGCAATCCAGTGTCTGACACTGCTGCCAATGTGTCTGCCTATGCTGTCTGTGCCATGGGTTCTGCCCCAAAATTGACAGAAAAAGGTATAGAGTTCTGCCCCAGCAACTTAATGTCTGCTGCTGCTGCTGGTGGTGGTGGTATTGTTCGTCAGCCATTTGCTCCTCAATCTTGTAGACTGCAATAACTCGGATGAGTGCACCGGCAGGCAGGGGCTGGGTGAACATTACAATGGGGCAGAATGGGAGATCCTGTACCCAACTCGCTTTCAATCGGCTGCGGGAAACAGAGGCTATCGGCGATAGCCTGTCCCTTCGCAACAACGCTCGCCTATCTCTTAGAATCGACTGTTCGGGTTCACACATCCCTACAGATCACATTCCGAAACCTCTCCACTTCGCAGATTTGACCAATGGCGTACACATATTGTGCAACCTGCATTCAATGCTGAGTTCCTTCTGACAATTTTGAGCTCGCCCCGCATGATCTCAATCCTAAAAGAATCTGAAACTTCTCCTACGGTCCAGGATCCTTGTTCTGTGGCTTTGCCATGGGTTACCCAAAAAGTGCCAGGGAACTTCCACCCTCTCCAGCCAGCTGTCACCTGCCCCTGCCCAGCCCCCTTACCCCTGCCCCCTCACAAAACTGAGGCTATCGGCAATCGCCCGTCCCTTTGCAACAACTCTCGCCTATCTCTTAGGACCGACTGTTCGGGTTCGCACATCCCTACAGATCACATTCCAAAACCTCTCCACTTCGAAGATTGGACCGATGGCGCACGCATATTGTGCAACCTGCATTCAATGCTGAGTTCCTTGAGGATTTCCACTGTGATGACGTACTCAGTTTGCTTGCCTCCTGATGATTTGGAGCTCGCCCCGGATGATCTCAATCCTAAAAGAATCTTAAACTTATCCTATGGTCCAGGATCCTTGTTCTGCCCAAAAAGTGCCAGTGAACTTCCACCCTCTCCAGACAGCAGGCACCTGCCCCTGCCCAACCCCCTTACCCCTGTCCCCTCATCATTCTTAGCCTGGACCTCAATGCTCTTGGACTTTAAGGTGCTGATGGCTCCAGAGCCTCCCGTGCATGGGGCCGTCAATAACGTATGTCACGCAAGGCGTGCAGATTAGCAAAGTCGTGCCAATGGGTGACAATCGTGGGTGAGGGGGACTGGTCACGTGACATTATACCTATATGTTATTTGTGTCTCTGTCACAGTTATTTAGTATGTGAGTATTTTTAGGTAGGTGACTAGGTATGGGTGGGAAGTTTTAATTGATTTCCTGTCTCACCTCAGTCAATAGACCTCCTCCCATTTGCCGTCATTCCGCTCATGGAGATGGCCCCCAGGCCAAGGGTTCTGTACCATGGCCACCAATGTCTGCTTCTTCCAGTGCCAATGGCTGCCAGGCCAGGCATATATGCTGTCTGTGCCAAGGGTTCTGTACCCCAGGTTGCCGCCAAGCTCAAAGCCTGCCTCAGCCTGCCTTCCTGCCTCTCATGCCAAGGTGCTTGTCTGCCTGCCCAGGTTGCTGCCAAGAGAGAGTGAGAGAAATGAGAGATAGAGATAGATAGATAGATAGATAGATAGAGAGAGAGAGAGAGAGAGAGAGAGAGAGAGTCCACCCACTGCTTGAAGGAGAGACAGACACGATCCAACCAATGTTGTCACCCACACTATATAGCCAGAGAGAGAGAGAGAGAGAGAGAGGTTCCCAGCTAGAAAGAGGGAGATGGTAGTTAGAGGGGGAGAGGTAGGTGTATCCAGCTACCCTTTCTGCCACCTGCCAGAACCAGGAAGAACTCCCATCTGTGCTCATGCGCCCAAAGCCCATTGCCCACATCCAGCACACAGCAAACCTACCACAATGAGATGGAATATAACACACAACATTTTATATGTGCCTGCCTGTGTGTGTTCCTGTGCCTGCTGCTACCACCAACTTCAGCACATAGGGATAAAAGATTGGACAGGCCAAACGAAGCTCATAAAAATAAATGCAACAACTTTTATTAAAACTATTTACATAACAACAAAACAAACCAACAACAACAACAATAACAACAACATAAAAACCAAAAGTAAACATTCAAAGGAAACATATAAATTTAAACTAGGAGTCTCTGGGACTTGGGGGAAAGGCAACAGCCTTTGGAGTGCAGCACAGGGCTGAGGGCCGGCCACCTGGGACTCTGGAAGCTCATAGCCTTGGGAGATGGCAAAGTTCAGGGCCCCTTCCTTGTCCCGATGCCACCTGGAAAGCACCTGGTGGTACATTTGCAGGCGGTCCATCTTGACGGAGACATACTGGCCGCATGCCACCACCTTCTGCCTCTCCACCTGGACTTCCTGCAACTGCTCCACCAGTCAGTTCTCCATGGTGGCTGCAGACTGCTGGACCTCGGTCATGAAGTCCCGGGTGGGCCACAGTAACTGGGCCCTAAATGCCTTGGTCGCTTCATTCTCCTGTGGCCTGGGGGTCTCCACATCAGGGCTGGAGGGGGGAAGGGCGTACATGCCTTCGCTTCACTTCTGGGTTGCCTACCCCCTCTTCTTCCGGCACTGAGACTCCACGACCGCAGCCACACCAGACTCCTCTGCCTGCTGCCTTACTCTCAGGCTATGGGTGCGCTCAATGTGGCCGATGAGCCCTGATGTGGTCCCCTCCTTCTGCTGGTGGAATATTTTATTGCAGATCTAAAAAAAGCAGAGAAAGATAGGAACATAAGAAGTGCCATACTGTGTCAAACCAATGGTATGTCAAGCCCTGCCTGCATTCTGTCTCCACAAGTGGGTGGACTGGGTGGCAAATTTGCAATCTCTCTCTGTAGGGGACTTCCGTTCCTAACTGGTCAGGTCATAGGGCAATTCATTCCCTGTTGTTCCAGTCCCTGTGCCATACCTTGCAAGTGCCATACCTTCCATCGCCCTTGTCGAAAAACCTCCAGACATCCGACTGCTGGCGCTGAATGTCTGGGGGTGTCACTGGCAGTGGCGAGTCTGGCAACCTCTGCGTAGGGGTCCTTGCCTGGTCCTGGCAGCAGCGCTGGAGCCAGCATCCGATTCCTCTCTGAAATGGGAGCACATTAAGAACACCAAAGTAATATCATGCATTTATTATGATGATGCCTCTAGACTAGTCTTCCCTCCTTGGGGTGCTAGGGATTATAACTAGAAAGCACGTGCAAATCCTGCCCTCCCAGGGGTGCTAGGGGATGCTAGGGATTGCAGCTAGAAAGCCCCTGGTTGGCACGTGCAAATCCTGCGCTCCCTGGGGTGCTTGGGAGACCCTGGCTAGCACATGCAAATCCTGCCCTCCCAGGGGTGCTAGGGAATGATAGGGATTGCAACTAGGAAGGCCCTGGATGGCACGTGCAAATCCTGCCCTCCTTGGGGTGCTAGGGATGGTGACAGATGGGAGATGTGACCCTGGCTGGAAAGACCCTGCCCTTATTTGGGGGTGCGTAGGGGATGGGATGGCAACTGGAGAGTGGAGACCCTTGCTAGCCTGGCATATGTTTGGGTGGGGGTGCTGCTCATGCCAGAGCCCCCCAAACTACAGTACCCTCTCTCTCTGTGGTAGAAATTTTCTGCTACCCGCTGATGCCCACTGTTTGTGCCTGAATTATGCCCACCACCCACGCAACCACCCACACGCCATTGAGCTCATTCTAACGGATAGAGCCTTTCTTGTCCTCAAAGTAAAAAAAAAGTTTACAAACCTGGCAGCACCTCCTGAGCCCATCGCTTGCTCCTCAGCTGAGGAGCCGGACACCACCACCAGAGGTGTAGTAGGGGCAGTGCCAGTGACCTCGACTTCCTTCTCCTCCTCAAGCTGTAAGTTGGGCCCCAGCCACCAAAAAAGAACTGCAGCCTTCTTCATTTTTTTAAAACAATCACCCACAGCCAAAACAGTCACCCACAACACACACCAAGACTCACCAACTACAACCACAACAACAACCCAACCAAACACAACCCAAACACAACCAAAACACACAAACCAAACAGCCACCCAGCCAAACACACATTCACTCACCACACAGCTCCTCATGCACTCGAATTTCCGCTTTCCGGCATGATTACGGCTTCACGTGCTCTCACAATAATTTTTCCCGAGGCAAAACCCAAACTGAATGGCCAAACCGAACTGCTGAACCCGAACCCTGTGAATGAACCGAAAGGCGAACCTAATGGCCGAACTGAACACAGCCAAACCGAACGGCCGAACCCGAACCGTGATCTGTTTGCCCATCCCTAGTTTCTTGATGCGGTGGAATGACATCGTCTCTGTGGGAGGAATGATGGCCCCAGAGCCATGATGGTAGGTCCTGGGGCTAGAGTGCAGCTTCTAGGTATTGGCCACAGCCCTCCCTGCCTGTAACATGTCCCCAGAACGCTGGCGCGGGTCCTGGGGCTGGAGTGGCTGTTTCTTGATGCTTTGGAAATTGACTCTCTGTGCGAAGAATGATGGCCCCAGACCCATGACGGTGGGTCCTGGGGCTAAGGTGGCAGCTTCTAGGTATTGGCCACAGACCTCCCTGCCTGTAACTTGGCCCCAGAACCCTGGCGGCAGGTTCTTGGGCTGGACTGGCTTTTTCTTGATGTAGTGGAATGACATTGTCTCCGTGTGAGGAATGATGGCCCCAGACCCATGATGGTGGGTCCTGTGGCTAGAGCGGCAGCTTCTAGGTATTGGCCACAGTCCTCCCTGCTGTAACTTGGCCCCAGAATCCTGACAGTGGGTCCTGGGGTTGGAGTGGCTGTTTCTTGATGCAGTGGAATGACATTGTCTCCGTGCGAGGAATGATGGCCCCAGACCCATGATGGTTGGTTCTGAGGCTAAGGTGGTAGCTTCTATTTGTTGGCCACAGCCCTCCCTGCCTATAACTTTGCCCCAGAACCCTGGCTGCGTGTCCTGGGTATGGAGTATCTGTTTCTTGATGCTTTGGAAAATCGGCTCTCTGTGCGAGGAGATGGCTGTTTCTTGATGCAGTTGAATGATGGCTTTCTGTGAGTGGAATGACAGACCCCAGAACCCGTGGCACAGACAGCATGGGCGGCATTGGCAGCAGCAGCAGCCATTGGATTGCCAGGACGCAGAACCCATGGCACAGACAGAGGCAGCATTGGCAGCAGACATTGGATTTCCCAGAGGCAGCATTGGCAGCTGGTGCAGACATTGGATTGCCCGGGCACAGGACCCATGGCACAGACAGCAGAGGCAGAATTGGCAGTAGCAGCAGCAGAAATTGGTTTGCCCGGGCAGAGAACCTGTGGAACAGCAGAGACAGCAGCAGCAGGATTTGCCTGTACACAGCACTCATGGAGCCAGGATGGTTGGATTTCCCAGGGAATAGGTCCCATACAGCAGCATACAGCAGAAGCAGGATTGTGTGGGAACATTTGGATTGGCCAGAGCAGAGCACCCATGGACCAGCAGACACCAGCGGCGGGATTACCAGACCAGTGGTGCACATCACCCAGGGTTGCCAGGGTAGGCACACAGGCACTGTGTCATGAGAGGGAGGCAGAATGAGGCAGGCTTTGATCTAGGACACCTGGGTGGATGGGCGGGCATCGTGGCATGAGAGGCAGGCAGACTGAGGAAGGCTTTGGTCTAGACCACCTGGGAAGGCAGGCGGGCTGGCAGGCAGTGTGGCATGAGTAGAAGGCAGACTGAGGCAGGGTTTAAGCTTTGCAACCTGGGCGGGCAGGCGGGCAGGAAGCATGGTGTGAGAGGCAGTAAGGAAGGCGGGCTTGGGCAGGCTTTGAGCTAGGCAACCTGGGTGGGCAGACAGGCACCTTGGCATGGGAGGCAGGAAGGCGGACTGAGGCATACTTTGAGCTTGGCGGCAAGCTGGGCGGACAGACAGGCAGCGTTGCATGAGAGGCACTAGTGCAGGCAGGCTGGGACATTGACAGCAGGGCACTCAGATAGGCTAGCAAAGACTGTGCAGCACGAGAGAGTGAGAGCCAGTCAGAGTCACATAGTTGGGCTGAGATTGTATAGCTAGCCATAGACCGGCTGGCAGCCTTACAGTTTGTTTCTCAATGCCACCCTGCATCATGAGGTCAGTCAGATATGGTGGCTGAGGCCGTCTAGTATGCAAGAGAGAGAGAGACAGAGACAGAGAGGGAGGCAGAGAGAGTCAGGGCGGGTGCCAGGCATTGGTAGGGAGGGACAGCACCTCAGTAGCACAAGAGCAGTATCCCTAGCCCAGATTGAGGAGGAAGAATAGGAGCCCCGTCCCAAGACTGCCCCTGGCATGGGATGGCGTGTACCACTGCACCATCACTCCTTGTCCAGGGACAGCTCAGGGAATCCCAGCAGAGGAAGCATTCACCTTCAGGAACAGTGACTGCCCACCAACTTGGCTCCCAGTCTCAGGCGGTGCAGAGCACAAATGTCCCCTGTAATGGAGAAAACCCTCTTGCTGGGGACGCTGATTGGTGTGCAGGACAGGATACCCTTGGCCACTTTGGACAGGGCTGACCACACGTTGGCCTTGCCAGCCCAGTAGGCCAAGGGATTGCTGCTGGGATCAATGCATGGCTCCTCCTCCAGGTAGGTCTCCACTGCTGCTGAGGTGCCATCATACTGCCACTGGTAGCTCTGGGTGGGCACCACCTGCCCCACTGCCCTCAGCCACGCTGCTTGCCCTTTTGTGCTGGGCCCCATGCTCCCCATGGGGACTGCACAGAGGAAGAGCTGCTGGCAGTAGGGGTCCTGCTGCTGCTGCTGCTGATCCTTCTGCTGGTGTTGCTGCCACCGCTAGGGCTGGGGGCAGGGATAGACCCAGATGGCTGGAAGGTGTCACTGCTCCCACTCCCACCATTCCCAGGGGCATCCTGCTGCATAGCCTGCTCTGCCTGCTAGACCTTCTGCACTAGCACATCCTTCTGGAGGCCATAGAGTGCTGTCTCATGTGCCATGCTGCCCTTGATCCTGGGGTCCAGCGTGGTTGCCAAGACATATTCATCCCAGCGCAGGAGCTCGTCAAAGAGCACACTCAGCCCCGCCTTCAGCTTCCGCGCAAGGTCAATCTCCACATCTGACATCCTCCTGCCCTGAGGGCCACTATCTCACCCCCTCCCCAGAATCTTGCCCAGACTCCGCTTGAGACTATCGACCAGCGGGGTCACCTGACTGAATGTGGCGGTGGAGCTGCTCAAAGTCTCTGTGATGGCCAGAAATGGTCTCAGTACAAAGACCATGTGAGCGATAATCTCCCATTCCTCCCTGTTGCACCCTGGAGGTGCCTTAATGTCTGTCTCCAGTTCCCCATGATGCAGGGTGGCTTTCTGTTCAAGAAGCCGCCTGAGCAACAGGAAGGTGGAATTCCACCTGGTGGGGACATCCTGGAGCAGTGTGTGCACCAGGGACCCTTGTTCGGCCTGCTTGTCCTAGAGGAGCTTGCTGCACTTCATGCTGTGGTTGAAGAAGTCCGCCAGCTTCCTCCCCCACTCGACCAGGGAGCTAAGGGTGCCTGACCCAATCCCCTTCTCCCCCAAGCCCAGAGAGTCCTTCACCATAAGACTGAGGGTGTGTGCGGCACAAGGGATGCTTGCGAAGCCCCCGTCATGGACTGCCTTGAGTATATTGGCCGCGTTGTCCATGACCACACACCCCTTGGTGAAGACCACGCCTGGTGTGACCCACTCCCTCACCATGGTGGCTAGGGCTGCCTCGAGGTTCCTCGAGGTATCGGAGCTGTCCATGACTTGTGCCTCAAGCAGGGCCCACCTATACCCTGCTTCAAGTCCCCTCCTGCCACTGCCAAGCGCTGCCTCTGGGTCCTGCCACCAGTGTGCAGTCACTGCCAGGTAGGTGTGCTGGGTGTTTCTAGAGGACCATAGGTTGGTGGTGAAGTGGACCGTAGCCCCTCCAGCCCCTGCCAGCAGTTCGTTCACCCACTCCTTCAAAGCCCTGTATAGCTGTGGCACCACGGTTGCACTCAAGGTGGAGCAGGAAGACATCTTAAAGTTGGGGGCCAGGAACCTAATCAGCCACTGGAAGCTCTTGTCCTCCACAATTGCCCCTCTCACAATTGAGAAGGGCTGGCCATCCAGGGCAATCATTTCTGCCAACAGGTGCTTGGCTTTCTCTTGAAAGCCAGTGCCATGGCACCCTGACGATGGCCTGGTCAGATCCCCTCCACCCCATCTCCTCCATGGTGGACTGACGGCCCTGCTGGTGAGGCTCCTGCTGCTGTTCTGCCCCCATACAGCTTATGCTGCTAGAGGCAGCAGCAGTTTGTGCAGGACTCTGGCCTGCTGAAGGAGTCGGGCAACTGGCCACTGCAGTTGGGAACCCGCTGCCATCCACTTCCCCTGCCTTCCTGCTGAGCAACAAAGCACTGTGGCATGCCTTGAGCTGCCTCGCCATTGCAGTTGTGCCAAGGTTGGTGAGCACCTGCCCATGCTTCACCACCTTATTGAACAGTGTGCACTGCACCTCTCTGGGATCATCTGCCCGCACCTGTTTAAAATGATCCCAGACTGAGGATTCCCCCCCCTCCTACCTTCTTGCCCACCCTGGCGGACGCACTGCTGCCAACACTGCTGGGAGGGGAAGAGGTTCGTGGCACTGGCAACACAACTCTAGGAGGAGGGTCAGACATCGCCTCAGCTTTAGACATCTCTGCAGCACTAGTGTCTGCCTCTTCCTCACTGTCCGTGATCACGGTGATGTCCCGTGAAAGGGAGTACTGGGACTCTGAGGTTAGACTGCCTGTGTCCACAATGCTGCTGGCAGTCTCCCTGTGCCCCCCTCTGTAGGTGCTAGTGCTGCTGCTGCTGCTGCTACTCCTCTCCCTATTAATATTGTCCGGGGATCGGGTCCTGCCTCTAGCAGCCAGGGTGGGATCACCTCCACAGTGGGGGACATTGGTGGCCCTGGAGAAACATTGGAAGCAGCACCAGCACCTGCTCCAGCACCACCACCAGCAGAGACAGATGCAGCCTCAAGTCCTGCAGGCCTTCCAGTGCCCTGCATTGAAGTGGAGGAGAGCACTGTCAGGAAGCGATGCTGAGCCTCTGAAGCCTGTTGCCTTAAAGCAGGCCTCTGAGTGTGTGTGTGTGTGATGTGCTCTGCCTCTGGCTACTGCTGCTGTCTGCTGCCACTCCCCTGGCATGGCCCCTCCCACCTCTGCTACGTTCCCCATTGCCTCCCCTACAGGAGATATCTATCTATCTATCTATCTATCTATCTATCTATCTATCTATCTATCGGATGGGGGGAATAACAAACAACACAAGGAGGGGTACAAAACTGAAATGAAACCTAAATTAATCTAAAAATTCTACTCTAAATGAAAAAACGGGAAAGGAAGGGAATCAGGGATGGAATATATGGAAGAGGGAAAGGATTCAATGGAGGGGGGAGGTAGGTAGGAAGATTGAACACAGGGAACACGGAGGGGTAAAAACAAAAAATAACGTCTAAATCTATCTAAGCTATGCTAATAAATGAATGAGAATATAGGGATAGATGGGTCGGATGGGTGAAATGGGAGGAGGATGGCAATGAATTGGGGAGCTGGGAAATGCTGGGAGAGGGAGCCTTCTGAAATACCTGCTCTTCAGGAACAGTGACTAGCTCAGAAGGTGTTGGGAAGGGGGGAGGCAGACAATTTTGTTTCTTGCTGCGCCTGCCTCACCGCAAGCCCCATTGGCTCCATGCAGCCTAGCCCGTGGCCAATCGCAGACTGCGAAGCCAGTGGTCTGAGGCAAAAAGGGATGGTG
>QEPC01008922.1:36406-62695 GCA_003113815.1 Sphenodon punctatus
AGTAGCAGCAGCAGCAGCAGTAGAAGCTATAGGGGGCACAAGGAGAGTGGAAGTTAGGGATGGGCGAACAGATTGCAGTTTGGGTTTGGCCATTCGGTTCAGTCCGGTTCGGTTCAGATGTTCGGTTTGGCCGTTTGGTTCATTCGCCATGTTTGGGTTCGGCTGTTCTGTTCTGTTCTGTTCTGGCATTTGAAAAAAGTCTCTGTGCAAGGAACGATGGCCCCAGACTGATGACAGTGGGTCCTGGGGCTAGAGTGACAGCTTCTGGATCTTGGCCACAGCCCTCCTTGCCTGTAACATGGCCCCAGAATCCTGACGGTGGGTCCTGGGGCTGGAGTGGCTGTTTCTTGATGCAGTGGAATAACACGCCTCTGTGCAAGGAACAATGGCCCCAGACCCATGATGGTGGATTCTCGGGCTAGAGTGGCAGGTTCAAGGTATTGGCCACAGCCTGCCCTGCCAGTAACAGTGGCAGTGGAGGACAGTGGAGGACGCTGGAATGGGGGAGGGCAATGACTTTTGTTACTTGCTGCGCCCGCCTTACCACAAGACCCATTGGCTCTGTGCAGCATAGTCCCCCCCCTCTCTTCCCCCATGTCCAGTCGCAGACTGCCAAGCCAGGGGTCTGGGGAGAAAATGGATCGTGATTGGGAAGGCTAGCTGCTACTGCAAGCCTCTCCACCGCTGGTGCCTGGAAGTCTGCTCCTCAGTTGCCCCCACCCCCGTGTCTATCAGGGATTGCGTTTCTCCTGCCCGAAATCATCTGAACTCTGTTTGAACGTGGCCGAACTGTCTGGTCGTTTTAGAGTTCAGATTGAGTTTGCGTTCGGTTGGTTCGGGTTCGATCGTCTGAACACCAAACTTCCGAACCGCGTTTGCACATCCCTACTCATTCACTTTTATTTTCTCTAGTTTTCTCTAAATCCTGTGGATTTGTTACTATGTAAAAGTCTCTTATAAACAAAATTCTTACAGTATCCAGGGCTTAATTAATAATTTGTGGGGAGGCGGACCAGGGTTTAGCCCTGGGAATTAAATTAAAGGCATGGTTGAGCCCCAAAAAATTTCAAAATATGAAAAACCAAGAAACGGTTGATACTGGCCTTTTCAGGGCTGGAAATGAAAGCCAGAAAAATCTTGGATGGTTTGTTTGACTTTCCTCTCCCACTCCTTGAACTAATCATACAGATTAAATCACAAGAATTTATATTTTCTGTTCTGCTGTAGGATGGCAGGGTGGTCCAGTGGTTGTGTTGTTTGCTGGAGACTAGGGTTCAGTTCCCAACAAGGGTGGTAGAGAACATCTGGGCACACATAGCACAGAATATTGTGGTTAATCCACCAAACTTGACCCAGAAAAGTGGGGTTTGATTCCCAGGTCGGCTAAACACGTCTATGTGAGTATGTGGGACTTTGAGCATTTAGACACGCAAAACCTCTGTGCTGAAATATGCCGACTGCCGAGCACTCTCCCTAACCCTGATTCAGCAGAGCTTGTTTAACGTTAAGTGTTTCAGTACTCCAAATGAACGTAAGATCCTCCAAAGCAGTGGCACTCAGGGTGGGGTGGGAGTGAAAATGGTTTTTCAGGGGTGTGGGGTGGAAGGGGGAATGGCTTTGTGAGCAGCTTGAGTTATGCTAGGAATATTTCAGAGTGGGTGGGGAAAGGAGCAGGAGCATGGCTTGCACTCCAAACCCATTCCCACCCACTCTGAATTTTTTTTTAATGGCACTCGGTCTGCTTGCAAAGGGCCCCATTAGGAACAAAATTTTCAGAGTGGGTGGGCATGGGATCCTGGATCCTGAAGGGGGATTTCACCATACCAAGGTAAACCCCACCCTCCACTGCACCTTGGAGATCCCACCCCCTTGCTCTTAGAAGGACCATGGAAACTGAGCCCATGTCTTATGCAGCCTTGCTATGGCCCTGCTCAAAAGTGCTGTCAGAAAATAATTGAGCATTGTTCTGATAAAAGACCACACCACCTACATTGTGATTGGCACCATGCACTGAGTACTGTAGTGTCTCCCTGAGAGTAATAGCAGAAACCAAAAATTCATGAAGTAAAACTGAATGGAATTGTTTCTTCTGAACTAAAACTTAGTTTTGGAAATCTGACCTTTCAGGCTTTTCTTTGTATTACTGTCCCCAATTTTCTGTCTAACCATTTCTTTCATAACTAGATTTTCTGCCAGACTTTTCCACATCCCTATCTTTTCTTAGCTGTTTTATTTGTGTGTATGTGTGAGGCAGTTCACATCCATTCACTACATCTTTCTCCTGTCTCAGTGGTCTCTCTCTTTTCCCCCTTGTGTCTTTTTCTGTCATGGTCTCATTTGCATTCATTCCAGATATGACCGATCTCTGCAATGGGGAACGCTCAGCTTGCACCATTGACATTCCAACCTGTCATAAACCTTGTTTAAGAAATCCAAATATTTATTCAAGAAACCGAGAGGATGAACAGGGAACTAAAGGGCCAGCTGACATTTTAGCTGCACTAAGCCTTTCTGAGAATGAAGAGTGACAAATACAGAGCTAAAACAGTTTTAAAAAATCAGCTCCTTTGATTGCCATACCCCGGAGAAGTGAAACACCTCCTCAAGTACCTGTGGACTGACATTTGTATCAGTCCTGCTCTTCCTTGTACCAAACCCCCTTTATTTACCATTTTCACGTAATATACAATTAACCCGTGGAACTCATTGCTAAGGGATGATGTAAAGACCAATAGTATAAGTGGGTTAAAAAAAAAGATTAATACGTTTGTGGCGGATAGTTACATCAATGGCTGTTACAACAAGTTGGTCGGTAGGATAAAACCTAGCTGCCAGAAACTGGAGATAAACCATAGAATAGAGCTGGAAGGCATATGGGAGGTCATCTAGTCTAACCCCCCGCTTGGATGCAGGATGACTACAGCTACAACATCCTCGAAAGATGGTTGTCCCGCCTCTATTTGAAAACCTCCAGCGACGGAGAGCCAACAAACTCCCGGCAGCTTGTTCCATTGCTGCCCGGCTCTTACTGCTAGGAGCTTTTCCCGATATTTAACTGAAATCTACCTTCCTGTATCTTGAGCCCATTATTTCTAGTCCTGCCCTCTGCAGCACTGGCGCAGAACAGTTCCTTGCCGTCTCGGTGTCAGCCCTTAAGAATAAGATAGTTGAACACTTCTATCTTTACTAGACTTAAACACATGCAGTTCCTTCAGCCTTTCTTCCTAAGACTTGCTTTCCACACCCTTTACCATCTTTGTTGCCCTCCTCTGAACCCACTGCAATTTATCAACATCCTTCTTAAAATGAGGCACCCAGCAATGGGCACAGTGCTCCAGGTAAGGTCTGACCAGTGCCAAACAGCGTGAAATTATTACTTCTACCCATTTGGAAACAACGCTTTTGTTAGCGCAGTCTAAAACGGCATCCGCTTTTTTTGAAGCCACATCACATTGCTGACTCATGTTCAGTTTGTGATCAACCACAATCCCTAGATCCTTTTCTCATGTGCTGCTGCCAAGCCAGTTATTCCCAATCGTAGACATGTGCCTTTGGTTTTTCTTTCCCAAATGCAGAACTTTACATTTATTTCTGTTGAATTTCATTTTGTCAATTTCAGCCCAGATTTCCAACCTATCATTTTTTGAATTCTTATTCTATTGTCCAAGGTGTTAGCTGCCCTTCCCAGTTGCACGCCTTCTGCGAACATGATAAGTATTCACTCCACCCCTTCATCCAACTCATTAGTAAGGTTGCTGAATAGTATCAGACTCAGGATAGATGTCTGAAGGACCCCACCTGACATCTCCCCCTAGTTTGATGATGAGCCACTGATGATCACTCTTTGGGTATGGTACTTCAATACTATGGTATACCATAGTATCCACCGTGGATCCACCTTGACATGTGAATCCACCTTGTTGTAGTGTCTTCCAGTCCACAAAAGGTGATTTCAGATGTAACAGCCCCCCGATTCACCACAGTGGATTCCCAGCAGTGGCGAGCCGAACAACCACCCCCCGTGGTCCAGGAAGGCCCCGAACAGACGTGATGGAACCAGGACCATGGCAGGGAATTGGTCCAAAAGACCACGGCTCAGGGAAGTGCAACAGATGTGACGCCAATTCCCGGCCGTGGTCAAAACACCCAGAAGGCACCGGGGAGGGGCGGGAGACTGACATGACCATCAGAGGGCAAACAAAGCCAGTAGGGCCAAAAGGAAATGCCCACACAAGGGAAATGGGAAGGGAGGGGGAGGAGGGAGAAGAGCCGCAGAGGCAGCACACACAACAGGCACAGAGACAATGAGGGTACAGTGGGGCACACAACACAAACACACGCCTGGGCGCATACACACCTGCACGGGAAAGGAAGGGAGGGGGGGAACACAGCAGGACAGACACCACCCATGGCACAACGGGTGAAGGGGGGGGACAGGGAAGAGGGGGGAGCAGCCCGGGGGCAGTGCAGGACATGGGGAAGGGCACCCAGAGCCCCATCAACAGCAGTTGGGCGTGGGATGGGGACCCAGCCCAGCTTCTCGAACCTAGCACACATACAGGACATCCTCCACACAGATCAGGGTGGCGAGGACAACAGTAGCCAAAACACTGAGAGGTGGGAGGTGATGACAGCAGGAATGCAGCTGCTGTCCGCACACGTCCGGGTGCAGACTGGACCATGTGCCAGGCCCCGTGCAGGGACTGCAGGTGTACATAGGGGGTCGCCCACTGCCGCCCTGCCCCTGTCACCCTGCAGGAGCTTCCCCAGCCAGCGGGGGGGGGGGGGAAGAAGTGCTGATATGGGCCCCCCGGATGGTAGGCAGGTCACGAACAAGGGGTGGGGTGCCACAGGTACCAGCCTATAATGGGTGCGGCTCCAACCCACCGGGGGCACCATTCAACATTGAGCTAGGGCAGTTGGGCACCTGCGGGATGCACCTAGCAGTCTGCGTGGAGTGGTACCACTCGCACACGGACCTCTTGTGCATCCAGACTGCAGAGGTGCACCTGAGTGCCCGGCTGTGGGTGTGCATGGCCAGAAGTGCTGTTAGAGCCCGGAGATCCCACCACGGGTGCAGGTGTTCCCTGGCCTGGCTCAGGGGCCAGAGGGTGTCTGGAACTTCCCAACAGGCCCTCCTCCATGCCTGGGAGCAGGCCGCAGCACTCCACGAGGCGGCCGGCCATCTCCAGTGGTGGAGGGAGACCATGGGCCATGCTGCCCAGCTCACTATGCCCATTGCCTGGTGGGTATGGGTCATGGAGCGGACACAGGGGTGGTGGGCCAGGGTGCTGGCTCAGTGGGATGATGCCACCTGGAGAGCACACTTTTGGATGGACAGGCACACCCTCCTGTGACTCGCAGAGCTGGAAACACCCTGGCTGGAGCAGCAACACACCCCCATGCGGACCTCCATTCCCATGGTCCAGTGGGTGGTCATCGGGGTCTGGGATCTAGCAACACCCGACTCCTGCCAGTCCGTCGCACAGCATTTCGGCATTGGGGTGAGCACTGTCGCTGGTATCCTGCGAGACATCTGCGAGGCAGTGGAGGGCATGCTCCTTGACCGTGCGATCCAGCTGGTGGACCAGGAGGCCGTGATGGCCGGCTTCATGGCTGGAGGGTTACCCAACTACATGGGCGCCATGGACGGCACCCACATCGAGATCCTCCACCCATCTGATTGAGAGGCCGTAGAATATGTCAACCGACATGGGTATCACTCCCTGCAGCTGCAGGTGGTCATGGACCACCGGGGACAGTTTATAGATATTTACATGGGCCACTCTGGGTGCAGCCACGATGCCTGGATCATGACCATCTCCCTCTTCTATGCCCAGATGTACCGCGGGGACTTCGCGGACATGGGGATGACCTGGATTGAGGGGGTGCTGATGCACTCCTGCATCCTGGGGGACCCGGCCTATCCACTCACCCGGCTGATGAAGTTGTACCCAGTTGCCAGGAACCCTGTGGAGGCGCTGTACAATACCCTCCTGTGTGCAAGCAGGATCATGGTCGAGAGGGCCTTCGGGGCCCTCTAGCAGTGCTGGAGGAGCCTTGCGAGCCGGCTGGACTACACGGTGGAGACCTCAGCCCTGGTGATTGGAGCCTGCTGTGTACTGCACATGTGCGAGACTGATGGGGCTGCCCTCGACTACCCCGTGCCCCGGCGCCATCCTGGCCCCGTGCCTCTCTATGTGAACACTGAGAACCTGCGGGAGTACCGGTACGCAAAGGGCATCCATGCTGCCCTGACTAGGCAGATCAAACGGGAGGCCAAGGCATGAGGCCTCCCACCGTCTCCACCTCCCCAGGGCCCCCACCAGCACCCTGGCCGTGCCCCTTGACACCCACCCGCCCCCAGCCCTGGGCCCATGAACAGAACCACAAAAGCAACTGTGGTGCCCATATATTTATTGTGATCACCAACTACAGGTGCCCCCCCTCACCCTCCTCCCAGTGCCGTGTACCCCCCTCAGGCCACTCATCCTTTCCCTGCCTTCCCCCCCCATGACCTGCATGCCTCCGGGGCTTCCCTCTTGGCTGCCCTGTGGGCGTCGTGGAGCTCTGGGAGCTCTCCTCCCCCCCCCCACTGTCAGTGTCCCCAACAGTGTCCTGGGAGGGCTCAGTGTCCAGAAGGGAAGGCGGTGTTGGGAGGGCGGGTGGACCCAGGGCTGGAGGGGCCCCCCTGGGTGGATTCTCCCTCCGGAGGCCTACAGGGACTGGTAGGTAGATGCACAGGCCCAGCGGGCATGCCGGCAGCTGGGGCGGAGGTGGTGGGGGTGCCGAGGGCCTGGTGGGGCGGCGGCCATCACGTAGGTGCTCATGGTCCCGGCCTGCAGCAGCAGTGAGGTGTCGATGTCGTGGGACCGGTTCATCTTGGCTGAATGCTCCCTCACCATCTGGTCTATGGCCTGTTCCAACCACCTGAACGCCTCCACCTGCCTGCTGTGCTCCAGCACCCCCACCTCCATTCCTGTCGCACCTCTGCCTGCAGCCTCTGGTCCCTTGCCTCCACTTGTTGCATGGCCCTTTCAGTGGCTGCCTCCATCTGATCGATGGCCGCGATCATCCGCTCGCCCTGATCGGTGGTTGAGCAGACTATGTCCTCCGTCTGTTCCTCCCTCTGGCGCCGTATCCATGCCCAGTGCTCTGTCATCCATTGCGCCGGGGGCACGGCACAGGTTTGCTCGGATCCGTTGGGTTGCCCTGTTGGGGTACACATTAGTGGTTGATTAGGCGCCCCAGATGCCCACCCCCTATCCTGTGGCATAGCTGGGGGGTCATGGCCCCCCCTCGGGTTGGTGGCCAGTGCCCTCCCACGGCGTTCCCCTGCGCTCAGGCCCCCCTCCTCCACACTGTGTGCCCCGGGTCCCCTGTCCGGCCTTCCCCGGTGCCCCTCCCCCCCCACTTGCTGGTGTGCCTCACCTGGGACCTTTGGCTGCTCCCGCGCCTGCTCACCGCTGTCCTCCTCGGCCACCTGTTGCTGGTGCTGGGGCGTTCTGTGGCCTGTGGGTATGTGGGAGGGGTTGGGTAGGGGTTGGCTGAACGTGTTCCCCAGCAGCCCCCCAGACCCCCTTCCCATGGTCTGGGGTGTCCAGCGTTGCTGGGGGTGGCCCCATGCCTGGTGTGACTCCTCCCCCCCTTGACCCATCCCCTCCCATCCATTTCCCCTCCCACCCACTTGCTTACCCTTGATGTCAGTCTCAGAGCCCTCTGAGACCGGTCGCCCTGCATCCACTGGCTGAGGGTGACCAGTGTCCCAGCCTTGCAGTATCCTGGTCTGGACATCGGCTGGTGCAAGCGGGGAGCCTTCTGGTACCTGAGGTCCAGGGGAGGTCCTCTTGGGGGGCGGGGCCCCTGGAGCCTGTGCCTTCTACTGGGGTGGTGAGGGGAGGGGGTACCTCAGCCTGTTCCCTGCTGAGGAGGGCAGGAAGCTGCATAAACATGCAGCCAGGCAACCACGCCTGCCCCCATGCTGTGCCCTGTGCCCTATCCCCCACCATGATGGGTAGCCATGGTGGCCAATGATGGCCACCTGGTGGCTGGCCATGGTGGAGAGGATTGGTCATATCAGGCCATAACAAATGTTATAGCCTGCTGTGGCCTGCTTTGATCTGACTTGGTGGACAGCAGCCTGGGCTGTAATCCAGGAAATCTCCAGGATTACAGTCTGGGCTCACTGCTGACACACCTGGGAGCAATTTGGGTGAACATCTGGTGGGGTAATAACAAATGTGTTGGTGGCTCATAGGTCAAAGCGAGCCAAAGCAGGCCACCATCACGTTAACACCCTTTGTCTCCTACTAACATTTCACTAACTTCAGCACTCCGTATATGCCATGAGTGAGGGACCTCTGGCCCTGGGGCCAAATGTAGACCATGAAAAGTTTTTAGGTGGCCCCTTTCAGTTCCTGAATCTGTCTCCTGTATCCAATCCCTACCCCCAAGCATTAAAAACTGAGCTCAGGGCAAGAAATCAGAGATGAGAGCACCATGCACACAAGGATAGGGGACAGATCCATGGCACATATCTATGATCTGAGCTCTCCCTTTCTTCAGCACACCTCTTAAGCACCCCACCCCGAACAGCTACATGGCCCTCAGAGCTTGTACTAATTTGCAAAGTGGCCCCCAGGAAGGAAAAGGTTCCCCACCCATGGCAGGCTCCCCATCCATGGCATATGCTCTGGTTTAGTACACATCTTCTGAAACATCAGGTGCTGGTCACCATTGGAGATAAGACACTGGGTTAGGTAGACCATTGATCTTGACCCAGTATGGCAGTTCTTATGTTCTTTTGGCTAAACATCAATTGAAATACTCCAGTTTAGGCCAGTCAGACATTGTACCCAGCCCCTGAAACCAAATACAGGATTCTCTATATCTATATCTAGAAAAAAGAATTACAGCTGGTTTAGTTCCCCACTGGAAGGTTTTCTTTATATAAGAGAGTTCTCCCAGGGTAAAGGACACTATGCTACTAAGCCATCCTGCCTCCAAAAACTTTGTGGGTGGGACATCCCTGATCTCAGATAATCTCTACCTGCTGAAGTGGCCATTGGAAAATGGAATGAGACAGAGGAGCCATTATAACTAAAGCTGGCCCTACAGGACCAATGGAAACTAACATAGATGCTTCTGTACTGAATGGACATAGTAGCTTACGTCTTCTGTTCCAAGTTTTGTTTAATAGTGAGTAAGAGAAAGAATGGGAGCACTTTGGAAGAGTGTGGTGGGATGCCATTCCTAGTTGCATCTATGCCTAAAACATTTCTCAAATTACTTTCATTAAGAGCTGCTGGTAATTTCTGGTAGTGTGCCATTCTTGAAAGAGAGAAGTCAAAATCAATTAAATTTGGCATTTCATATTTCCGAAAGTAACAGAAAATTGAATAGTCAGTGACTGCACCTTGGAAGTAAATCACTCAGGTCTGTTTCTTCAGTGAAACCTCATCGGATAAATGCGTTCAATATCAATTGGCAATTTATTTATTTTTTATCATGTTAGCCTTCTTCCTATTTTAAAGGAGCAAAATGAGGGAGATGTCCTCCAAATGGATTGCTGGTAGGGGTGTGCAATTCATTTTTGTCATTATGATAATGAAAATGAAATTTTACATTTTTGTTGTTGTTATAGAAAGGAAAACAATAAATAATAATAATAAAAACAAAAATGAAAAAAAAGTTTTTGAAATAATGGGAAAAAAACAAAAAATTTTATTTCTGGATTATCTTTTTCATTTCATATTCAATTCTAATGAAACATAGGAAAATTGTACCCCCAGTGAAGGACACTATGTGGATCAAAGTTCAAAAGAATTATAGAAAGGGAACTGATTTTAGAAGCAATTGAATGTTGTGATTTTAAGAAAAACTCCATACACATTCCTGGCTACAACTTTTTTAATCTTCTGTTAAATTTACATGAAACATGGGAATATTATGTCCCTCCCCAAGAGTACCAATCCTGAAAAATTTCAGAAAGATTGGATAAAGGATCCTGATGTTATAAGCCATTCACTTGGAAATGCATCCCTGGCATAGGCTCCTTCTCTGTATATGTTGTGCAGGCTTATAAACTTTGGACCCTTTATCACATCTTTCTGGTATGTGGCAGAGATGATCCTGATGGTGTGAGACACAGCCATGCCACATTTCATGTACACTGGTTGGACTATAAAGATGTTACAGTCAGACATTCATTTATAAGTTGATTGCTTATACTACCAGGATCCTTTATCCAATTATTCTGATGATCGGCATAGATAGTAAAACTGGGGAGGGGAATACACATGCCAAGTTTCATCCACATTAAAAAGGAGACTGAGACGTTACAGCCACACATGTATATTCAGATTTTGGCAAAATAACACAATTCAACTGCTTATAAAATTGGACTCCTTTATTCAATCTTTCTGAAATTTAGTACACTTAATACCTTCCATGGAAGGTACAATTATTCCAAGTGTCATCCAAATATAATGAAAAACAAAAACGTTATAGCAAAAAATGTGTTTTCCATTGAAATCAATGGAAATCAAAAACAAAATAAAATGTTTACTATTTATGAAAATGAAAACAAACAATTTAAAATGACATGGGTCCCAGACCCAGTGAACTGCTTCGATGAGAGATCCTCAGCAAAGATGAACAGTAGGATAATCGAAAATATGAATTACAAACTCTTGGTATGGTGATTCTAGTTCAAGTTCAGTCTAAGATTTCCTGTAGCTCAGTGGTCAGGCTCTGAAAAAAGTCCCAAGTCCCCATCTTCCAGACTGGACTAGACTGAGTGAAAACGGATGCAACATGGGCCTGTTATGGCTCACCTGGACCAGGTACTCACTGTCACATGGGTTTCTGGGCTGCCAAATGTGGACCCACTGCTGCCCTGGCCCAGGTTGCTGGCTCAGATGTGGTCCCCCGGATGGGCCAAGGGCTGCCCAGGCAGGCCAATGTGGGCTATAGTGGGCCTGAGCATCTGTTTCCACTGCCATTCCCAGCTAAAGATCTGGGGCTGCCATGACTGGCAGCTGTGGCTGCCTGGAACTGCCCATCATGGCTGCCCATCATGGCAGGGCACTGGCTGCTGGGGGCATGCCTAGCACAGGGCCTCCCACACATGCATTTGTTCTCTTTCCCCACTGGGGATGTATATTCGGGTAACGTACATTCTGGCAACTTACCAAGACTTTGTCAGAAAACAGGATCAGCTAACACTTCCTTTTTATCAGTTGTATATTTCAATACCCAAAAGGCTCTTAAAATCAGTAGGATCTAACTACGCTGACCCTATTGGGGATGGGGCAGAAATGAAGTCAATGGGACAAATTTTTCACTTAGGATTACAGATGGAAATCCTTCAACACAATAAATAGCTGAAGAGGTGTGACTCTGGGTTTATATAGATGCACCCAAGAGCCCCAAAACAGTTGAATGAATTTGTGCTGGTAGAATGGAAGGCAGAATATGACTTAGCTATAGTTTTACAAAGCAAGTAAACATCAGCAATTCTATGCATGGGAATGTTTTCATAGGTACATGTCTGAGCTATCCGTCCCTTCTCTCCCCTCCTTCCTCTTCCCAAGAACAAGCAGGGATGCTTGTTTTATGCATTTCACCACCTTCAGCAAAATATTAGTCTTCCCTCCCCACATGCCTTCCTCAGGCTGGGGCTTGCACAGAAGGCAAAATCACTCCAGGTGGTTGCTCAACATCTGAAGTGGGAGGTGGCAGTCCTCCCTGCAATCTATAGTGCACACTGCACAAGGCTGAGGAGGCAGGGTTCCTGGTTTCCCACTAATCAGCTGGGAAGCAGGGTGGCACCAGTGCCCCATATCAGGACAAGACCTGAGCAGGGAATTTAAGAGATCAGCAAAATGATTCAAGAGCACCCCCCCCCCCCTCAAGTGAGGTCATCCACAAAAGACAGGGGAGGGAGCATTCCTGGTTCATTTTTCTGCCCTCTTTAATTTACTGGCCTAGACATCCACCTACCATTAAAGCCTGCCTAGAGAACAAGGCTTCTTGCTTGTTTTTATTGCTCTTTGATATGACATTTTCTGACAACTAGAAATAGGGTAAAACTGCAAAGTCCAGTGTTTAAAAACAGTCACGTCAAAGAGGTCACATGTTCATTGTAGGCGCAAGTGAGCTATTAATTGCCAGGAGCAGCTAGAAATACGTGTTTTGATTTTAAAAGGCCATATACGAATGAGATGGATGTCCTTGTAAATGTTAGTGATGATGAAAACAAGGCTTGTACTCCTTTATATTACAGCTTATGTAAGCACAGTTGAGTCACTTAGGACTCTATTAAGCTGGAAAGTTAGACTTCTATTATATCCAGGCACACATGCGTGTAGTTGCATGCATGCGCATGCCCATGCACGCATTCACTCACACACACACACACACACACATCTGTAGAAAGTCATAGAACATGACTTCAAACCTTGCTGAGTGATTGCATTCAATAGGCGGGTCCCACAGGATGAGAAAAGGTAGCAATACCATGAATGTAACTTCATTCCTTCAACTACCTAGTGCAATATTGACCCTGATTCAATAGGATCAAAACCCACTTTAGCGTCAGTTGATAGAGCTGCTTCCCAACTTCATCAGTTACTACACTGAAAACTAGACCAATGTCAGAGTTATTATTATTATTATTATTAACAAACATTTATATAGCGCCAGCAGTGTACCTGGCACTTTACAAAGTAATAAAATAGACACGGTCCCTGCCCCTAGGGCTTAAAAATCTCTCAACAGGATACTGCTAAAGCAAGCTGATGCCAACTAAAGCAACTGATTTCAAAATTGAACACAGAGCTATTCAGTGACATGTTGTATAGCAAGGATAGGAAATGTTTTTCCCTTCATGGGTCACTTGATTTTAGTAAATGCCTGTGGGCTAGAAAAGGGCGGAGAGTATTTGCTGGTAGAGAGCTTGAAGGAACACACTTATGGCAAGGGAAGGAAGAGGTGGCACAAAAAGACTGTGGTCAGAGTAGAGTGAGTGGAAGGTGATAGAGCATGCTTAGAGGGGGGTGGGGTGTTGAAAACTAGGCTTATGGGTTAGGGACTGGATTCATGAATTGGAAAGGCAGTATACCAAAAAGTCACAGACCACATTTGGCTCACGGGCAAGAGGCTCCCTATTCCTGTTGCGTATCATCCCCACTGATATTTGGTGTGTTGTGTATTTGCCCTTTTAATGTGAATTATAGAACCACATGAGTGGCTCTATAGTTGAGGCGAGTCACATTCTCTGTTAAAAGCATGAACATTCTACTGCTTATAAAATTAAGATGATTTTAAAACTTTGAAATTTCATAGGGAGGATCGGGTTAGTGAGGGGTAAAAACTGCCCAAATTTCATGAAAATCAGATGGGAAACAAGAAAGGTACAGATGTCTGAAAATCAGAACCAGGTGTGTTTTTCCCCAGGTGCACATCTATTGCAAAAAACTTGCAAGTTAGTGGCTCTCCAACTTTGTCCTTTTAGGACATTATCACATGCACACAGATAATATCCCCAAAGGAAAGTTACTTAACATTAAACACTTTTTTGTTTGTTTGTTTGTGTTGTGTGTGTGTACAAAATCACCCTGGGTTAGAAATCTACCCTAATTCGTTTTACCATGGAGTAGATTTATATCGCAGCCTGGCGTAGAAATCTACACCATCACATTTCATGTTAGTTTGCACATTCAAGCAATGTAAGTGCCAAAGGACTAGGGTAGAAATCTACTGTAAGATCCATGTAATGTCGGGGGGGTTTTCAACACAGAAGATGAGGGTAAAGTTATCTGTCTGGAGATGTAGAGGTCTTAGTAAATTCAAGAGTGCATTCTAGTTCATTCGACAGTCTACATTTTAAAAATCCATTGTGTTGGATTTTATACTGTTTAGAATTTACGTTATTCAATGGAGTGTACACAAGTTTCAACTTACACAAGGCATGCACCGTGAGGTGGAGCTGTGAATAGGATGTTCTATGTTTGCATGCTGGGAGGTCCCAGGGGTAGGAACAGGGCTTGATTTCTGAGAAGAAGCTGGAGCTCAGTACTTGGGCAGGACAGGGTTGGGCTAGAAGTACAATAAGGCATTGTGGGCTAGAGAGCAGGGCACTGGACTAGCACTGTCTGTGCAAGCTGAGAGGGTTGCAGCCCAGAGCCAGAGTCACAAGCAAGGGCAGCATGTGAGGGAGAGAGACAAGGTGGGGAGAAGAAGGGGAGTGATTCAGAAAAGCATTGGTCAGAGCAAGCAGTGAATGCCTCCACCAGCAATACCTGCCACTGGTGGCTGTCCCTGCACCTCCGGTTCCGTAACAAGCTCTCTTCAGCCTCCTGCGAACCCCTCAGTAGTGGAACATGTGTAGGTCATGCACTGAGGTGCAGTGAAAGGGTGGTGGTGATGACAGGAAGTGCAGTGATGTGGCTCAAGTAGTTCTGACTGAGGATGCAGCGAGGGATCTCAAGGTGCAGTGTGGGGGTTTGTTGGTGCCGAGAGGAGTGCACAGAGGTGTACTGTGGGGGGGCTGTGCTGGTGCTGAAATGGAGGTACAGGGTATTTTCAGATGTTACGCGATCATGCTCAAACACAGTGAACCACGCTCGACCCCGCGGCGGAGCGAAAGAGCCCTGAACGTCTGTTTGGCGCGTGCCAGATGCTCACCACGCTCAATACCCACATGGGGTCAATTTCAACCACGCTTTTCAGGCTAGCCACACCAATTCCCGTGGACGTGTGGTCAATGAGATCCCCACCCATGATCAACCAAAAGTAACGTCTGGACGCCAATCACAGCCTGGGATCAAAGGAAATGATCCCCAGGCGTGGGCAATGCACGTAACGGCACTGCCAGGCAACCGGCATCAACACACTCACCGGAGGGAGATTTAAAGGGGAAAAAGCGGCTGCTGAACGTGGCAGGATGGAGCGAGGAGGGAGGAGGAGGAAGAGNCCGACCTCTAATGAACTGTGACCCCTCTCCCACCCCCTATCTCCCCCAGACACGGAAAACGGCCCGGGCGGGCGACCCCCCGGAGCACACCGGGCCAGCCCGGCTGGAGGTGCAGCTGGAAGGGTTGGAGGAGAAGGAGGAGGAGGAGGGATACGACCCAGCGTGGAGAGGAGGGAGGAAGGCATACCACCGAGGGGGCCAGTGGGGGCACAAGGAGACCAGGGACTTTATTCGGATATGGGGGACACTCGAGTACCAACTGGAGCTCACCCTCAAACAGCGCAACGAGCAGGTATACAGGGACATAGTGCGGGACATGGAGGCGGCGGGTCACACCCGGACAGTGGCACAGTGCCGGTCGAAGGCAAAAGAACTGAGGAGGGGGTACAAGGCGATCAGGGACAATAACAGGAGGTCTGGGCATGGAGCCCGGACAGCCTCGTACTACGATGCCCTTGACCGCTTCCTCCACACGAAGGGGTCCATAGTGGCCCCGCAACTGGTCGTAAGCGCGGTGGAGCAGGGCAGGGAATGTATGGAGGTACCCCTTCCCCTAGCCGCCCCCCCGGTGGACACCAGCTCCAGGGCCCCGGACCCACAGGAAGACCGGCCCGGGTGCTCCGTATCCTACAGCCCCCCCCCAGACAGTAGCCCGGAGACCGACACGGGCCAGGCCGGCCAGGCCAAGTCAGAGACAGGGACCTGAACCACACACAGCTGGGGCTCCCCGGGGGAGCACTCCCACACCGAGGGCCTGGCTTCAGAGGACTCCGCGGCAGACACTGATGGTGAGTACCCACCCCACGGGGGAGAGGCCTCGTGCCCATGGGGCCATGCTCCATGGGGGGGCTGCATGGGCCAGGGAGAGGCCCAGGTGGAGACCCGGGGCCCCCATGACAGGCAGGAGGGGGGCCCAGCCACAGGATGCCCAACAGCACCCCACAACACTGATATACCCCCCCACATTGCCCAAAGGCCAAGCACCACCCCAGGACAGCACCCAGGAGAGAAAGGAGGCAGCCACCGAGGAGCCCACCCAGCAGGCTGAGGGAGGAGGTGAGGCAGCAGGTCCTGTATGGAGGGCCCGCAAGGGTTCCCTGAAGGGCTAACCGGGCATGGCAAGGAGGGGGACATGGAACAGGTCCATGGGGGCGGAGGGGCAGGGTCACATGGGAGTGGGGCTGGGGAGCCCCTGGGCGGTATAAGCTCAGGGCCAGGGGCCCACAGCTCACTGAAGAACAACCTCCTCTACCCACAGGGCAACCCCGGTAGCCAGCAGCCCCAGGTCCCGTGCCTCCAGACGAGCGCATGAGGCAGTACCGGGCAAGGGTCCGCAGGCACAGGGAGGAGCAGGCGGAGGACATAGTCTGCCCCTCGGAGGAACAGGGCAAGAGGATGCTCGCGGCCATGGCCCGCATGGAGGCGGCCATCGAGCGGTCCCTGGAGCGGGCGGAGGAGCGTGACAGGAGGCTCCAGGCCGAGGTGCACCTGGAGCAGCGCTGGGTGCGCAGGGTCCGCAGCAGGCAGGAGGAACTGCTCAGGGGACTGAGGCAGGACATCCAGGCCATGGTGCGGGAGCACAGTTTCAAGATGGACAGGTCCCACGACATTGGGACCTCGCTGCTCCTGCACGCTGGCATGATGTGTGCCTATGTCATGGCAGGTGGCCCCCCGGGCACAGTGCCTGCCCAGGCACCCATGGCGGGCCCCTCCGTGGCCCTGCAACCTGGCATTCCCCCCCAGCCGCCCCCACGCCCCCCGGGGCCATGCATTCACCTCCCTGTGCCCGCTGCCCTCTGGAGGGTGCAGCCGCTGGGGGGGGGTCCGGAGCCTCACCCCTCCGTCCACCCTACCAGGGCCGGCCAAACAGGAGCAGGAGGTGGCCCAGGACACCTCTAGCAGCACCGAAAGTGGGGGGGAGGTGAGCTCTATGAGCTCCATGGCCCAGACTGGGCGTGCTCAGGGCCGTCCCAGGGGCCGCCGGGGACAGGGGGGAGGGGTAGGACGGGTGGGGCAGCATAGGGGGTGGTGGTGGTGGAAGGGCACAACCTGTTAGGAGGGAATGGGTGTCACTGTACACGTGGGTGGTATTAAAGGTGTGTATGGTACAGAGGCTCCTGGTCTTGTATGTGGGAGACAGGGGGTTGGGGCACATGCAGGCGTGCTGGGACTATGGAGGGTATCCCCAGGGGGTGGGCCAGAGTGGTGTCACCACCCCTTCCCAGGCGCTCACAACCGCATGGCCCTCGGCCGCCTGGAAGTGATGTGCTGAAAACAACCCCCCCCCCCGGTGTTTTTGGCACCTTGGCCTTGGAGTGGTGATTAGTTGGTATGTGAGAGCTCCTGTGTTGTGCAGCTGTGCTGGGTCCGCACCCCACGCCTCTCTCTGTTGTGCTACAATGTTGCAGTCAGCGGCCGCTTTCCCTGTCCTTGGGACCCCGGGGAGGCCTCTTGGCCACGGAAGGTGTGCGAGGCCCCAGGAGCTCCTTGCTACTGTTCCCAGGTGCCTGGACTATGGCTTCATGTCCATCCACGGGGCTACCGCTTCTCATCCCCCATAGGGCCCCCCGTATCTGGACCTACACCGAGACCATGTCCCTCTGTGACCTGTGGCATAGCCCTGCTGTGCAGCTGCTCCTGGGCTGGCCGGCAGCCGCTCGGCCGCCTTCACAAGCCTGAGCTCTGGACTCCACTACCTGGGCCACGAAGCGAGTGCCCAAGATTGCCGGCTTCATGCCGAGACCCTGGGCCTGGCCCGGTTCCCTGATGGGCGTGTGCCAGTGAATAGGTGTTCGCATGTGCCCTGGTCTGGGGCNGTGTGCAGCCTGGCAGCCTTCTCGCAGTGCCTTGCGGATGGGGGCCCTGCCTTGGCCGTGTCCTACTTTGGCAGCGTTCACAGGGCTCGTGGGTACCAGCGCACCCGTGTGGCAGTGTATCACCGGCTTCTGGGGCTGGGGCATCTTCATTGGCCCCCTGCTGCTGCCTGCTGTGTAACGGAGCCTTCCGCGGTGGAGCTGTCGGCACTGGGGCGGGTATGGTCCCGTCCGGATGTCCAGTTGGGGCTGTCTGTGCATGACCCCTTCGAGGCTTACTACCTGATCGCCCACCACATGTCCGAGCGGGGATACCACTGGGGCTTGATCCATTCGCCCCACCTGGTGCATCGAGCCGGGCACCCTGGGCCCGGGCTCCTCGCTGCCCCCAACGGCTGCCTGTGAGTCCCTGGGTCCCTCCCTGGCCCCCTCGTGTCCCGGGCCGTGTGGGCTTGGGCACCTGCCTGTGGGACGGACCCCGGTGCCTTCCACCACCCTGCCGCCCTTGCCATGCTGCCGTGAGGCCACCGTCCCTGTGTGCTGCTGCTCCGGCTGTGTCACTGGGCCCCCTCTAGGCCGCTCTTCTCCTGCCTGGGTTGCTTGTGTGCCCCGGGGGTCCGGGGCCCAAGGACTTCCCCTCCTGAACTCCTTCGCTGCTGGGGCCACCCATCCTTGGACCTGCTGTGCTGGACTGCCTCTCCTGGCTGCCGTTCATTTGCCCCTCGGTGGGATGCCTTGGCTGCATGTGCCTCCTGGGCCCTTCCCGGCTGGTTCCCTGTGACATCTGGCCACCCGCTGTGGCATTCGCCCGAGCTGCAGGGCCCCCCCTTTCTGGGACTGTGTGCTTGCTGTGGGGGGTGCCTGTGGGGACCGTTCTGCTGTGGGTTGTGCTGTACCTGGTGCCGGTGTCCTGCCCGCCCCCTGTGCCCATTCCTCCCCTCTTCCCGGTCCCACATCGCACACACACACCCCAGCGGAGCCCGGCCTGCCTTCCCATGGGTCTGGTCGCCCTTGTCCCCCCCCTCCCCTGTCTGTGCTGCCCTCCATGCCTGTGTGTGTGTGTGGGGGGGGGATTGGGCTAGCATGTGCTGTTGCTGTGGGTGCCCCCGAGTCCCCGGTGTGTGCATGTGTGTGCTTGCTGTGTGTGGGACCTGTGCGCTTGTTCTCCATCTCCCTCTCCCCCCTCCCTTCCCGTTTCCCTGGTGTGGGCATTCCCTTTGGTGCCTTTTGGCTTCATATGCCCTCAGGCGGCCATGTCCGTGTCCCGTCCCTCCCCAGGGGATTCTGGGTGTGCTTGCCATGGCTGGGGATCGGCGTAACATCTGTTGCACTGCCCCGGTCCATGATCTGGCGTTTTCATTCCCCTCCGTGGTCCAGGCCCCGTCATGTCTGTTCGGGGCTTTCTTTGGCCCCGGGGGGTGGTTGGTGTCTTCACCCCCACCGGGAATCCACTGTGGTGACCCGTCAGCCCGTAACGTCTGAAATCACCCACAGTATGGAGAGTGTGGGGAGCAGTGAGGGGGCTCAGATGGGGGGACAGTGAGGGAGTTCAGGTGGAGCTAAGGGGGAATGCAGTGAGGGGATTTGGGTGTGCAGTGTGGAGGCCTGGGTGGTGCTGAGGGGAGTGAGCAGAGGTGTGTAGTGAGGTGGGTGATGAAAGTGAAGTGCAGTATGGGGAGTGCAGGATGCAGTGAGGAGTCGGGAGGTGCAGTGAGGGAGTGGCGCTGAGGCATTTTCAGAAGGCTCAGGATAGTTTGTTGTGGGGCATGAGGGGCAGGGACTGCTGCTGATGCAGGTGTTTCAGGTGCCACCATTGGAGGCATTGGGTGCTTACTCTGATCAATGCACTCCGAATTGCTACCCTCCTCATCCACCTCCCAGAGTCATTTTGGGAGTGGGCGCCACAAGAAGAGAGACAGCTATGGGAAGTGAAGTGATCCAGAGACTTGTCAAAGTACAAGGACCAGCTAGGGAGCCTCCCTGGATTTGGAGCAGCCAGGCCACATCTTCGTGTGCCCTCTGAGGCTTTGCACGTTCTTCCCAGGCGGAGGGGTAGGGGAGGCAGGCATCCAGTCTTGGGTTCCCCATCCCCTTTCTCAGGGTTGCCATAGAGTTCCATCAGTGTGGGGACTCCTCTCCTCAGTGGTAGCTCCATGCTCCTTGCTGTCATGATATGGCAGTGCCCAGCATGTCTCGACAGTACCTGTCCTTGCAGTCCCCTTCTTACTTGCCTATGACTTATCCCCCAAAATAGGGGTGGGAATGGGCACCTGTGTTCCAAATTGCAGTGCTGGCAGTGGAGAGAGGAGGAAATTGAACAGGAAACCTATCATGGCACACAGTGCACTGATTTCCATGCTCTCCTCCCTACTGTCCCATCACCATGATCCCAAGAGACATGTGTGGCCAGTCAGGTTTTTGCCCTTTATTGCTATGGTATTATGGGGAGTGCAACATCTCTACACCTATTCTGACTAGGTGCAAATCTGCACTGCTCCTTAACCTTTCCACGATTGAAGGTGGATTCAGTACAGCGACACCCAGGAAAGTGGAGACCTTCATGGCCACCAACCATGTTTCTTCCCCGAGGGGGTTGTGATTGCACTGAACACCATGTTTGGCCCAGAACAGGGGGCATGGCAGACCCACCTTTCAAGGAGACGGGCTTGTTGCCTGATGCATAACCTTGGGTGCTGAAACTCTCTGTGCACAACTGTTGGACCACCAGTGCTCCTGGTGGCAAAGGAGCACTGGTGCATAGGCTCCTACCAAACACACCACCTGCGCATGGCTACTTGTGTCAGTGGTGGCAAGGAGCTGGATCACAGTCTAGAAGTTTTAAGTGACCATGAAAAAGATTTCGCAAAATAGAAATAAAGGCCTTTTGATCAGACCATTGCAACATCTCCTGTTGTGTCCTGTAGTGCTGTTGCATGCTAATGAGTTTGCAACTTAAATTTGTTGTGGTGGGAGGTGAGGTCTTGACCCCCTATCCTGGTTTGAGATGAAGCCCTGATTCATTTCTTGTCACCACATCAGCAAGTTTGCGCCCCCCACTTCCCAAATAAACACCCTCCACAAAAGTTTAACTGGAAAACCTAGGACTATATTATTAATACAGCAATTAGATAACACAAGTTGGTTTTCCTGTCTCTTGGCTGATGCAGTCAATGAGTGGAAGATATGTAAACAGTATTTTACCTATCTGTCCCTAGATTAGGTAAGTATGGGAGGTAAGTATGTAGGTTTGTGTAAGTGCTTGTGATTGAAATGTGTGTGTGAGAGAGTCCCCTGTCTGGAGCTTCCGTAGTACAGATAGATAACCTCTCTGTGTGTAAAGTAGAACACACTATTTTAAAGTAAAGTAGTGTGTAAAGTAGTTCAGATATATCATCTTTCTGTGGAAAGTAATAGCTGAAGTTTTGCCTAGCCACCTTTCCAACAGACCATCTCTGTTGGTAGGAGGATGGTTTAGTTTCCATTTTTATTCTAGTCACTATAAGATTTCCAACAATTGTTGCAATATTAGCCCCTGGCCACCAGCAATGGCAGCCAGCGGGTCCCTTGTCGTGCTCCCCTGAGGGAGAGACAGGGACTCGGGGAGGTTTTCGCTCCCTGCTGCTGATGCTTTATCTCGGCTCCAGATGAATCATTTTCAAGCTTTGGCACCGGAAGCCAGATCCAAACTGGACCCATTAACTCAAGGGGTGTGGAGCCTTGGATCATAGAACTGCGCACCACCGTGTAAGGCGCTTTGGCTCCCAGAACACGTTGGGCTTACCGCAGGGCTTTCCAGGAGTTTCAGAATTTCAGAGCATCCCGCGGGTGGCAGATGGAGTTCCCGGTCAATGAGCCTGAGGTACTGTGCTATGCCATGGCACTGAGAAGGAGGGGTTTAGAACCCGGGACCATTAGTGGTCAGGTGTCAGTGATAAATTTTACTAATAGGTTAATGGGTTCCCCTCTCCACATGGTGAGTTTTATATGCGGCATTTGTTAGGGAGTTGGGAGCGTGAAAGGGGCTGCCCAGTTGATACCAGATGGCCTATAATAGTAACATTGTTATCTAGAATTTGTTGATCTCTCCTTTCAGTGTGCCATGACAGGACAGAAGCACAGTTATTTTGAATCATTTTCGTGATATTCTTTTTGGGGGCATTCAGGGTCAGTGAGGTGGTGGCTAAGTCAGGGAGGGATTTTTCTGACAGAGCGTTTTCGGTCAATGATGTGGATTTAAGGATCTCTCAGGTGACTCTACGCTTGTGAAAATCGAAGACCGATCAGCGTGGTAGGGGTTTGCGCATCACATTGTATAGGTCAGCTGACCCTGACATTTGCCAAGGGATTATCTAAGAATTCACCCTCCCCTCTTGGGAACCCTTTTCAGGCACAGCAGGGGTGCACTTCTCATTTGGTACCAGTGTACTGAGGTGCTTCGGGCAACCCTGGTCCATCTGGGTTTGCCTGACAGAAGCTTCGGTCCCCACTCCTTCTGCATAGGAGCCACCACAACGGCAGCTGCTGCAGGGCTGCCTGAGCAAGGGATAAAGGCAATAGGTAGGTGGCGAGCAAGGGCTTACCGGTCTTATGTCAGGAATTATTTATATTAACAAAATATTTTCTTATTTCTTCAGGACCTCCATTGGTGGCAATGGATAAAGCGGAGGTGTGGAATGGATTGTCGGGCACAGCTTTGTGCGGTGTCCAGCACAAGTGGCACAGAGATCCTGTTGGGGGCCACAGCTCAGGCTTTATGGTCAAGCTGCCATTAAAATGGATTGGCTATGATGGAATGCATTGGGGGCAACTTCTGTCCACCTTGATGAGCCAAACCAGAACCCCTTCACCGCACATAATTCTCATTCACCTTGAGGAGAATGACATACCAGGGAAAAAGGGGCTGCAAATAGTGATAGAGATGAAACAAGATTTGTTGAAATTGCAGCAACAATTCCCTGGTGTGCGTATAGGTTGGACAAAGCTAATACCGAGAATTAAATGGGATCCAGGACAGGTAGACAGGGTGTGAAGGGAAATAAATAGGGAAATAAGTAAGTGGTGGTTAGGATTGGGAGGCATGTGTGTAGAACATGGGGGTATTAGACACACCCAGTCGGATTTGTATTTGGAGGATGGGGTGCACTTGTCACCCGCCGGCATGGATATGTACCTGATTGTAGTGAGGGATTTCCTAAGGGGTTATCAATAGGTCTGGGTGGTGGGGAGCAGGAGGGTTTGGGGACCCAACTCCCCCTTGGTGGCAGGGGTTCAGTATGCTGTTTTGATAGGCAATTTTTGAATATGTGTGAAATAGGGGTCATCTCCTTATGGGATGGGGATGCCAGGCCGGGTGTAATGCAGGGACGGCATGCACCTGGCATGATAGCCCTGGGATTGGATGGATGCTGTTGCAGTAAGGACATGTACTGTCCTACACCTCATGCACACCTGATCCTTACTCCTGCCCGCCTAGGGCATGTCCCCTTTGGCCTTTGCCAGCGTGCTGATCGAAGGGGAGATGTGGTTCGGAAGTTAGGGCTGTAACCGGAGGGTACATCCGGGATAGTGCCTTGTCAGCTCATTGGCAAGCAAGTGGCTTGTTGCATACTGGACCCAAATTGTCTAGTGCAATTTCCACCGGCCTAGATTATGTTTTCAATAAAGAATGCAGCCAGTTTATATTCAAACTACTGTCTCCGTATCTCATTCCGGGGTGCGCCAACAATGGATAATGGTTGGATTTGCAGGTAAGAAAATATGCCTTTAATATGATAATAGATAATTATGTCTTCCCTGGTGGGGTGATATTCCTGACTTCACAAATCACTGGCTCTGGAGTAGTAAAAGATTTGTGGAATGTGGCCCTAATATCTCCCAGAATCAAAACTGATTTGATGATTCTGACTCCTTTCTAAAATCAGCAAGTTCTGAAGTAGAAAGATTTGTTTTAATTTATTGCAAGGAAGTATCACAAAGAAAACCATCTCATTTATAATCCCATCATGTGCCTGTCTAATGAATCCCATTAGGAAAAAAACTCTTACTAAGCTACCTTCTGATGTACACATTAGGGCATTTTTGAAATTGGCCTGCTTGCCAGCTGCAGTCCACGGAGAACAAAATTCTTATTAAGCAAAATAGTGCATTACAGTTAGCGACAAATAAAAACAAATGGGGTTTTGATGTACATATAATTCATGTCAAAATTAGTTTTAAAAGAAAGAAAATTAATGAATTAGATTATTCAAAATATTGCTACCTGTATTCAGTTCTAAATTGTTGCAAGCATTTTGTTAGGAAATCATTTCTTTTATTTCTCCTTCATAAATCGTATTAACTTTCCAGTGGCTCCTCTTCATGATAAAATTAATCAATTTCTGATCAAAGCACTTAAATGGGGCGTAGCCAATCATGTATTTGACTGTAGCAGGGCCAGACTAATCATTAAGTGATTCTCCTGCAGCAAGGCCTTCCTCACCTTCACTTAACACTCAGGATTGGACAGTGTCTTGAGCTCACTATAAAGTATTGGGTCATCGGCAATCTTCACAGAATCAGGACCATGCAGCATCAGATGATAAAACAAGGGATGAACCATAGCACAGAGTCAGAACCTGAAATCAATCTGAGATGAGCAACCAAGCTAAGGAACAGTGCGGAGCCCAATGACAAGCCAGGAGGCCAGTACCAGAAATCAGTCCAAGAAGGCTGAAGCAAGAGGTGAAGGCAGAGAAGCAGAGAAAGACTGGGAGAGAAGCAGAACTGGATGTAGGCCCAGAAATTGGCAGGCCACAAAGACCAAGGAAGTTGTTCCACTCAGCTTCCTGTTCTTGCTAGGTAGTCATTAATACGGGTAGGTGACCAATTAGGAAAGCTGAGGTGGGGGGCATGGCTGCTATGGAAATGCCTGCTGGCCCGGGTCAAGGCTCACATTTTGTGACACTGCAGCTTCTGTGTAGGCCCAGCTCAGATGATGAGGCAGCAGGGCTTCATGTGACAGCATTAGTACCACTGACTGCCCAGTCCTGTCCTAGGGTTACTGCCTACACTCCTGTAGGTGGCAAACCTATGACAGGGCTGGGAAGTCAGGGTCAAAGCCACAAAAAGTGGCAACTAGGGCTGAAACTTGATTCTGGGATTTTCACGTTTCTCAACATGAATTGGGGTTCTCAGCTCCTCCTTGCAAACAAGAATGAGCCAAGAAAAATGAGAACCTTGCCCTCCCCCAAACTTGTTTTAAAATAAATCCCCTTTTACTCACCCGTCTGCCTCTCTCCAAGTCTGGGACTTCTCTCCGCTCTCTCCATTTCTCTGCGGGGGCAGGTGAGGAGATGAGTTCACTGAGGGACAGCCTCACAGTGATTTTTTTTTAAAAAAAACAACCTTGCGCATTCGCAAAATGACCGGCAGGACTGTTCTGCCCATCATATGCAGGCCTTCTCCAAAGTGGCTACAGCAGCATCGGTGCCATTTTTGAAAAAGGCAGAGTGCGCATGCACAAATAGCACCACATGTACGCAGAATGGCTGCCCTTTTCGAAAACAGCGCTGACGTTGCCAGCATCATTTTGGAAAAGTGCTGCGTATGTGCAGAATAGCCCCAGTTTTTGCACGCTGTCTTGAGATTTCATACCGTGGTTGAGATCTCGGTGAGATATCGCTTGAGATATCTCATGAAAATCAAGAATAATTCTGGTTTCAGTCTTAGTGGCAACCCTACCCTGTTCTGGTTCTGTTATTCCCAGTTCTTCCCTCCAGATGCTCTGTGGGTTTCCTTGGTGGGGCCCAGCAAAGTATGACTTAACGTGGAGCTTCTGCAGCCTTTACTCTAGACCTGGACTAAGGGATTTTAGATTTTCACCATATAAGGAATAGAAATGCAAGTGTGGAAATATATTTATATATATAAGTAACTTTTGGGAACTGAAGAAGGTAATTAAGCTCAGAGAGTAAGCAAAAATTAAGTCATAGAGCACCCTCAATCTCCAGGATTAGCTGACATTTCAGTGAAGTGAAGGAAAAATGAGAAAATTGTTTATTTATACACTACTAAATAAACCTGTGTAAACTTATTTACACCTGTGCCCATCCTGAACATTGCAAAATTTATTAATTTTGTAATGAGTCTGGCTGCCAAAATTATGAGATTAGGATAAAAATAATGAGGTATTATTTATTTATTTATTTATTTAAATATAATGTATTGTTGGGGGGGGATTATCTGTCAATTCATGACTCTAAGGCCGCTTTTAGATGAGCGGCGTGCGATTGCGCATAATTAGAAACGGCTGCATGTATTAATTACATGAGACAGAAGCGGGATATTATGCGCATATTATGGCGGTTGCTAGGGCTGTAGCGGAATATCGCAGCGGTAGCTATTTCCGGCGGAAACAGTGTTTCCGCAATTAGTGGAACGGCATGGCAGAGGCTTTCATTCCGCGGTTTCATTCCGCGGTTCCGCGGTTCCGCTTATTTAATTCCGCAACTTAGTGGAATC
>QEPC01008922.1:64366-77528 GCA_003113815.1 Sphenodon punctatus
CCTGCTGTTCAGGAACAGTGACTAGCTCAGAAGGTGTTGGGAAGGGGGGAGGCAGATAATTAGTTTTGTTTCTTGCAAGCCTCTCCACCCCTGGTGCCTGGAAGTCTGCTCCTCAGTGACTGACACCTCCCTGTCATGTTTGACCTTCCAGTGCACCTTTTTTTGCCACCTGAACTCATCCGAACGTGATCTGAACTGACCGAAGTGTTCGGCCATTTCGCCATTTGGTGTTCGGTATGTTCGCGTTCAGGTTCATGTTCGTGTTTGGTCGTCTGAACAGGCTGAGTTCGGGCCGAACTCTGAACTGCTGAACCGCATTCGCCCATCTCTAGTGCTCCTCTGGCACCACACACATCCTCACTATGGGGAGTGTGGCACACTGCCTGACTCAGGTGAGCAGTGGGCTGGATTGGGAAGAGCAGTGTCCAGAGAAACAGCAGTGCAGCCACACCAGGCAGATGAGTCAACTGGGGAGCACTCAGGGGTGAGAGCTTTCAGAAACCCAATGCGTTTGGGGTGAAATACCCTTTTTCATAGGTCAAATCAGTGGTAATATTCGATCATAATAACTGTGGATCTTGTCCAATCATATATCAAAAATGAGGATGAAAATATTCCTTCACTGGATATAAGTCCTTCAGAGGGAAAATGAAGAGCTCTCAACTCACTGTTTCTGAGCAGAGTAGAACTGCCCATGATGGAATATTTTCATATATATTCTAAAGTAAAATCTACCATATATATACTAAATGAGGTTCCTGTATTTGCCTACCATCATACCTACCCATATTTGCCCTCCAAATCTGTCTACTTATGTTATTATTAATTATTATTATTAGCAAGCATTTATATAGCACCAGCAATGTACCTGGTGCTTTACAAAGTAATTGAATAGACATGGTGCCTGCCCTAGGGCTTACAATCTGAGAGATGGGGGGGACGAAGGAAAGGGAACAGAGGGAGAGACAAGGAGTGTAACATTCACGAAGATGCGAGGTCCCAGATGCACGTGCAGAAAGGAGACAGAAAGAAAATGGTGATGTTATGGAGGGAGAAGTGACAGGATTTGGCAACAGTGTCAATGTAGGGTTTAAAAGAAAGGGGTGAGTCAAAGGGCGTTTATAGATGAGACCAAAAAGGCGGCTGATCCTTTGATCAACCGCCTTTCTTGGTGCTTGTCTACTCACTGCGGCTGCTTTTTAATCCGTGTCGGAGGGGGCAGGTGATCCTGCCCCCTCCAACGCGGATTCCCGAAGTGCCGGCTTTACGCCGCACTTCCGGGTTCCGTGGGTGAGTGCGCATGCACGGAAGGGCGCGTATGTGCACTCGGACTCTGCGCCGTGTCTGAACAGCAGACACGGAATGCAGAGAAGGTGGGGTGGGGGAAGCCGGCATTTAGTGATCCCGCTTGTCAGCGGGATCGTCTATAAATGCCCAAAGATGAAGCCTAATCTACGGGTTTGGGGGACGGGAAGGATGGTGACCCCATTGATAAGGATTGACAGGGAGGAGGGAGAGGAAGGATGGTGGAGCGGGAAATAAGGAGTTCAGTTTTAGCCATGTTGAGTTTGAGTTGACATTGAGACATCCAGGTAGAGATATCAGAGAGACAGTTGGTGAGGTTTGAACAGATGGAAAGAGAGAGAGGGAGTAGAGAGACAGAGTTGAGTGTTATCAGCGTAGAGGTGACATTGGAAGCCATGGGAGGCAATGAGTTTGTCTAGGGACAGGGTGTAGATAGAGAAGAGGAGAAGGCCAAGGACAGAGCCTTAGGGAACACCAACCGAGAGGGGAAAGGAGGAGGAAGTTGAGTTGGCAAGGGACACATTGAAGGAGTGGTCAGAGAGGTAGGAGGAGAACTAGTTGAGGACAGAGCCACGGAAGCCAAGGAAGTGAAGTGAGTCCAGTAAGAGTGAGTGTTCAACAGTATCGAAGGCAGCAGAGAGGTCAAGGAGGACAAGAATGGAGTAATGAAGTAGTAGTCAAGGAGGACAAGAATGGAGTAGTGAAAATGTGTGAAACATCCCCCAAAGTCAGTGTAGCTTCCTACCTCAGACACAATCTATTTATTTAGATTTAAACCCTGCCTTTTCCCAAGAATTCGAGGCACGATGCACCTTCAGTGCCAAGACAAACTTTGAAAAGTTCTATAACAGTTCCAAACATCATTGATAAAAAAAGGCAGAAATGATATTAAAAAGCCAATATTAACATAATCTTCCATACTTTTATTTCCATAACACTACAACTCTTATAGGATTAACCTTGCCAGGAAGCATTGCTGTTCCATAAAAGAAAAAATAAGATGTTTGCATCAATGATTTCAGTTAATACTAGGGTTGAAATGAGCAGTTAAGTTTTTACTTGCATGTAATTTCACCATTTCTGGAACTATAAACCAGTTTCTCAACCATTTCCCAATATGGATGTGATCTCTCCATTCTTGCAATAACGCACGATATCTTCCCATTTTACCAACTTTCCATTCCATAAATGTGTACCATTCATTTACCACTTACCACATTGCCAAGGATAACATTTTACTTCCGGGTTTCTGTCTGTTTCCATATTTCAGAGCCAATCACTGTGCAAATAGCCCACCCCTTAACTCTCTCCCTCGCCTGCCCAAGCACTGTTTTAAAGAACAGTGCCTCCATTAAGAATTATTGTAGTATGTTGTTTCCTTTGCTTTGACCAATCTGAAAATCAATTGTAGGAACCTGTATACCAGTCAACAAGTGACAAGGAAGCACAAGGAAAATTGAGTGCAGAGAAGATAGGAGAAACACAATATTTCTCTTGTATTATTGACGTGACATGTATTATTGGCGTGACATGAAACCAACATACATGTTCATAAATGAGTACTCAACATTATATGCCCATGTGTGGTGTCCTAGAACTCAAGATTGAGAGAGAAATGTAAAATATTATGAAATATTGAATGGAAACTTTGTATGAAAGATATGAAATGATAATACGTTGTGAGTTTGTAACTGAAGGGAAATTAAAAAGGACTGTAAGCCCAAAAAGCAGGCAGTCACTCTGTCTGAGAGGGACAGACAGAATCCACAAAACTCATTAACAGTCCAAGGGGATGTCAGGGCCAAAGACATTGTGGATGTGCCAAAAGACATCACATCTAGGAAAAGCCTGTAAGGACAGGAAAAGTATTTAAGAGACACATCAACTGGCAATTCAGACTCATACACATCTCATTCATAATCCAAATGATCAAAACAAAAATGTTGATAATGATGACACCTCACAACACATGCTTTTTAGGCCCTATTCCATGGTATATTTATTGATTTATTTATTTTAAAAATGTATACCCTGCCCCTCCTGCCACAGGCAGTCCAGGGCGGCTAACAAATCAATCAATAAAAATACAATATAAAATATATAAAAACATTAAATAGCAAAGACAAACAATAAAAATGGGGAGGAAAAAACCCTTAACACCCACCACCCTTACCCTTCTCCCTTGCCAGAACAGCCAGGTCTTACAGTTCCTACAGAAACCCGGGAGTTCTGGGGCCAGACGGGCCCCCACTGGGAGGGAGTTCAAAAGGTGCAGCGCAGCCACCGAGAACACCCTGTCCTGCATGGCCCCCGGGGAAACCTGAGGGACATCCAACAGGGCACTCCCAGATGACCGCAGGGGCCAATCAAGAACCCAGGAAGTGAGGCGGTCTCGCAAATAGGCAGGGCTCAGACCATGTAAGGCTTTATAGGTCAAAACCAACACTTTGAATTGGGCCTGGAAGACTATTGGCAGCCAGTGCAGAGATCAGAGCACTGGTGTAATGTGCTCTCGGTGGCCCAGCTCCACCAGGAGCCGGGCTGCCGCATTCTGCACCAGCTGCAGCTTCCGGGCCATCACCATAGGTAGCCCCAAGTAGAGCACGTTACAGTAGTCTAACTATTGTAGTCTAACCCACCCTCATCCATGTCTTCATCACCTTGAGGCTGGACTACTGTAATGTGCTCTACGTGTGGCTTCCCTTGATGCTGGCTTGGAGGTTGCAGCTTGTGCAGAATGTGGCAGCTCATCTCCTGATGAGGACGAGTCGGTGAGAGCATATTACTCCTGTGCTCTGCGTGCTGCACTGGCTGTCTATAACGTACAGAGCCAGATTCAAGGTATTGGCTTTGGCCTATAAAGCCCTGTACAGTCTTGGCCCCAGATACCTCAGGGTGCTCCACGCCCCAGGGTGGCCCCTTCGGTCCACCGGGCACATCTTCTTGGAGGTCCCCCCCCCGTAAGAAGGGGGGCCACAATGGAGAGGGCGTTCTTGGTGGCCGGGCTGCGATTATGGAACTCCCTCCAGAGGAAGCCCATCTGGCCCCAAGTCTGTTGGCTTTCTGATGAGCCTGTAAGATGTGGCTGTTCTCCCAGGCCTTCGGAGTGGGTGGGTTAATCGTGGGGGAGGGATGGTGGGGTTTTTGTGTTCTTTTTAGATGTTTTTAAGTTGTGTTGATGTTTTGAATTGTTTTTATTGGTGTTGTAAGCCACCCTGAGATGCCATGGGCATGAGGGGGTGGCAAATAAATGTAATAAAAAATAATAAATAAAAAAATAAATAACCAAGAGGTGATAAAAGCATGAATGATCGTGGCCAGATCTGGAACTGAAACCAGCGGCCAAAGCCGCCACACCAGATGTAACTGACGAAAGGCACTCCTTGCCACAGCCTCCACCTGGAGATCCAGGCGGAGCTGCACATCGAGGAGCACCCCAAGGTTCCACATCTGGGAAGTCAGTGGAGGGCAAGCCCCCTCAACCAAGGGGTTCGGCATCTCCATCAGCTTACCCATTAACATCACCTCCGTCTTGTCAGGATTCAGTCGCAGTCGATTAGCCCTCATCCAGTCCCCCACAGCTGCCAGACACTGAGTAAGCATCGAGACAGTCGGGCCTGGGTCGGTTGAAAATGATAGGTACAGTTGGGTGTCATATGCATACTGATGACATGTCACCCCGTACCCACTGCCTCACCGAGCGGCTGCATGTACACGTTGAACAGGAGAGGGGACAGAACAGAACCCTGTGGGACCCCACACAAGAGGTCTCAGTGAGATGAAAAATGATCACCGAGCACTACCTGCTGAGTTCTTCCTGTCAGGAATGAGCAGAACCATTCAAGAACGATCCCGCCCACCCCCACACTGTCCCACAGGTGTGTCACCAACATCTCGTGGTCAATGGTATCAAATGCAGTCGACAGATCTAATAGGACCAAAAGTGTCGACCGACCCTAATCCTTTTCATGGCACAGATCATCGACCAAAGCCACCAATGCTGTCTCAGTGTCATGTCCTGGACGAAAGCCAGACTGCAAAGGATCCAGATAGCCGATGAAGTCAAGATGCCCTTGGAGCTGCTGAGCCACTACCCATTCAATAACCTTCCCTAAAAAGGGAAGGTTAGAGACAGGCTGATAGCTGGCAGGGGAATCAATGTCAAGTGATGGTATCTTGAGCAAAGGCCGTACCACCGCCTCCTTGAGGCAGGCCGGCACTCTGCCCTCCCGCAGGGAGGTGTTGACCACCCCAGTCAGCAATGGCCCCATTGTCTCCCAGCAGGTCTTAGTCAGCCAGGATGGGCATGGATCTAATTCACAAGAGGTGGCTCAAACAGTCCCCAGCACCCCCACCACATCAGCGGGTGTCACCGACTGAAACTGATCCCATAAAATTGGACAAGGCGGGTGGTTTGATGGTTCTTCTCCTTTACCTTTACCACAGAGACAGTCACATTAATTAATCCTGTGTGTCCACAAGGTGGTAGAAGTGAGTAATTAATGACACACTATGCAATGGTCATAGTTTTAAGAGTGATTACTTTCCTATTTATCTAGGAAATGGAGAAATTTCCTTGTCCTACCTTCTTAGTTTATATTTGAGCGGTTTTGTAAAAATACCCAATTTACTTATAAATCTCTCAGTCTATCTGCATTTCATTTATATTCTCTAGTCATGATTTGTTGCAAGGAGCTCTTAATTTAATTAAACCCTGTTTCCGCAGCACTCATTAATGTTGACTTTTGGTAATTCAGTTTGCCTGGTAACAGGGCATCTCAGTGGCTCAAATCCATGGAACAAATCTAGCTATTTTCCTTGCTAGCTGCCTAGAAAAGAAAGCAAATCCTAGAGAATGGAGACTGGGGCAGAAAGTTTCAATGGCAATGACTCATCCTGTACTGTACACATTAGCATAATCCATGATGTTGCAAACTGTCATAATAAAATAGCAAATGAAGAGCACTTTTTGTTGCTTCCTCCACTTAGCTTGGATTTTTAATGAGCACCTGAATTTCAACAATCCTGTGGGAGGACATCTTTCGTTTGATATATTCATGCATTCACACTTAGGAGCTTTAAAATTATTTCCTACCAGCATCTAGGAGACATTTCTGCACTTGGTTATCATATATTTACTATCTCTTTAGGTGTTGTTTTTTTTAGTGTACATAAAGAGAAATGAAGAAGTGCATAAGAGCTTAGGACCCAATTAGATGAAAACAAGCAGACGTGGAGAGCATTAATACGGAGGCTGCAGGCTTCGTTTTCAGTTCACACCGATCTTACAGAGGTGTAACTCTCTTGATTTCAACAGTTACTCCTGATTTACACAAGTAAAAATGGAATGAGAATCCATATGTTTATTTGTTCAGTCTGATCTTCATTAAGCAGGAAAAGATTGATTTAAGAAAACAAATAATTGCACTGATAGACTGAAAACAAAATCATTTCTCATAACACAACAAAGCAGTTAGCAGAGTCTTGCCAGTGAAGCTTTGAAAGGTCCTTCCTCCTGGATATTTACCACAATGGGCATTTTTACACACACGTTAAAGTTCCGGATGTTTCAATCTTCTGGGTTTACAAGTCCACAAGTAAGTTCTGAATGCATTTTTCACACCCACACTGCCCTGACGCAGATCCTGGATGCATTTTTCACACAAACACTGCCCTGAGGCAGCCTAAAGTAGTCTCAGCTGTAAACGTGACAGGCTGCCATGGAAACCAAGTGACCACAGCTGCCTGGAGCAAAATCGTTTACCAGGAGAACCTTTTACACACAAAAGTTCTGGGAGAAGTTTCACGCAGAAGTTCAAAGATCCGCATGTTTAAGATCTGGATGAGTGATTTAGACACAGAGAAAGTTCCGGATGTTACAGCAAACATCCAGGAGAAATGTGTGTGTAAAAACACCCAATGAGTTCTCTGGATAGTTAAGAGAAGTTATTGTTTTACAAATGCGCCATTTTTTGTAATTTCCCTCAGCAATCAGGTGGCTAAGATATGCCCCCTTTGGCCATTTCTGGTATCACTGGTTGGGTGGGACTGGGGTGGAAAGATCTTGGAGGTTATTTCATTTTTGCTCTTGCTGTCATCCTATCATTATATGACGAAGTTACATGTTGTTGCCACTCAATACCTTTTTCTTTACGCTATAGATTTTGTTCAAAGAAGACAACGGGTGTTAACTGTTTCATAAAGTGTGCTGTGCAATAAGGAAGAGGCAGAAATTAGCTAACAAAGGTAACTGCTTTATTTAGGTAACCAAGGCCCTGAAGCTGCATTCAGCTCATGCACTCTCTCTCACACAAGCTGTGGTGTGTTCCCTCTAAACAGTTCCCCCATGCAACTCCAGTCCCAACCCGCAGGTTTCTGCAGGTTGTTACTTCTTTCCCTTTAACAGAGAAAGAAAAGAAAAGGAAAGAAAGGCAAAGGCAAAAATGTGCTTAGTTTCTACTGTGAGTCAGTATTTACTTGTCGAGACCAGAGGTTGCAAGCACAGCCCACCGTGGAAGCATGACCTTTACCGCCAGCCATCTGTGGCATCTGAGCCCTTTTAAGTTTCATAGTCTATTAAATATGTGGGTCGTCGCACCTACCACCCACTTCTCGTCTAAGTTATAGCTCCAGGTGCAGGACTTGTTTCTGCCCTGCCACAGCTCTCATTTAGTGTGCTTAAATCTTGGAGACCATTTTCACTGGAAGTATTCCTAATAATTTCAGATGGCTCTCCTTCCTCTGGCCAACTGAGTGTTGAGGCATGATCCAAATCCTCCTGGTATGGATCTCTTTGCTCTGTGTCAGATGGCGCCCTTCTGCTGCTCCGCAGTTGCCTACAATTTCATCTTAAGCTCTGCCCTGCATCTGTAACTACCTCATATGAACTTGGTCCTGCTTCCGCTTGTACTGTCGGCTTTTGCCTCTCCTTTGTGTGACTGTAGGGTGGTTGGACCCAAACCTTCTCCCCTGTTCAAAGGGGCCAGAGATACCTAGCTCCTCTGTAATAGTATGTTGCCTGTCTGGATTGGCGTTCTTGAATTTGTCCCTTTGTAACATCTACCCTACTGGGCCACAGAAGGTTCTCTCTCATACAAAGCAGTGTCCTAGTTCTTCTGCCCATCACTTTCTGTGCTGGGCTGCTATTGAGTCCCTGGGAGGAGGTATCACGATGGTTCAACAGTCAGGTAAGGATCTTGGCCTGTCTTCCTAGCCTTTAGAATCAGTCAAAAGTCTGCCATTAGCATCTTGACTGCGGAATCTGCCTTCCAATTGCTTTGTGGGTACCCGGGGGATGAAGGCTTGTGCTCGAATTCTCATTTCTTACTAAAATGTTTGAATTCTTCTGCTGTATTTGTGGCCTATTGTCTGAGCACACAATGTTGGGTGTGTCATGCCTCGCAAAGTGTGCTTTCTGTTTCCTGATTATGGTTTTTGCTTGCATATCCTTCAAGTAGTCTACTTCCCAGAAATTGGAGTAGTAGTCTATTGTGATCAAGTAATTCCTGTCATTAAAGGTGAACAGGCCAGTACCAAGCTTTTTCCAAAGGTGTTCTGGGGTATCATGTGGCTGTAGCATCTCCTTTTGTTGTCTGTCTCCATATTCCTTACACACCTCACGCTGCTCCATGTATGATCTCATCTGAGAGTTCATACCTGTTAAACAGATGCACTCCCGGGCTTGTCTCAGGCCTGTCTAAATTCCCAGGTGTGAAGCATGTCATTTTTCCATGATATCATGTCTTAAGTCTGCTGGGATTACAGCTGTCTCCTTTAAACAAGATCCCATCTTACATGCATAGTTCATCTCTCACCTGCTAATATGGCATGACTTCCTTAGGTACTTGATCCTTTTGTGGTCTAGCCAACCTTGGCATATGGTTCGCATCACTGCTTGTAGACTCTTGTCTCATTCTGTGCTTTCTTGTATCACCTGGAGACTCCTCTTGGAGATAGGGAGGTATCGTAGCAGGTTAATAGACTCTATCTTCTGTTCTACAGAGCCACATGGACTATAATCTGGAAGATATGCCCGGCTGAGCGTGTCTGCAATTAACAGTGACTTTCCTGGACAATATTTTGGGTGCATTCCAGAGCGGGTTCCTCATTATACTTTCTAATGGTTTGTGGTCTGATTGTACCTCCACCTTTTGTTCAAAGGTGAACTGGTGGAATTGCTCTGTTCCAAACAGCACCGCAAGGAGTTCCTTTTCAATCTGCTCATATCCTCGCTCCATATCTGGCAGAGTTCTTCTAGGAAAGTCTATGGGCTGCTGGTTTTGCATTAGTACTACTCCTAGTCCTCCTTTTGAGGTATCACATTGGAGTCATAGCTGTTCTGTTGTGCTGTAGTACTTCAAGACTGGTGCCTCACTAACCAGTTTCTTCACTCTCTCAAATGCCTGTTCCTGAGCTTCTGACCAGTCCCACACTGCATCATTGTGAGTTAGCAGTCGTAAGGGTTCATAAGCTTTCAATAGGTGTGCACAGAATTTGGCTAGATAGGTGGCCAATCCTATAAACTGTTGAACACCCTTCACATTCTTTTGGTCTGGGCATTTCCAAAATTGTTCTCACTTTTTCAGGGTTTGGCCGGAGCCCTTCTGAAGTGAAAAGGTGTTCCACACAGGGAACTGTGGTCCTCCTCAGCTTTAGTTTTCCCCTATTCAATTTCATGTTTTTGTCTCATTGTAGTATCTTGATCCTGGCTAGCTTCTCCCTCGCTATCACCTTCTTGTAAAATCAGGATGTCATCTATTCTGCTACAATTTTGATACCCAAAAGTCCCTCTAGTGCCTGATTCAGTTTGCGCTGGAACACCTCCAGAATGGGACTGGTTCCCATTGGCATTCTTATCCAGCGGTATCTGCCAAAGGGTGTTGAAAATGTTGTGAGATGACATGAGGGCTCATCTATTCCAACTTGCCAAAATCCATTTTTTATGTCACACACGGTGAACATCAGGTAGGATGTCTTCAATAGTGGGCGATGGTAGTGACTCCTCTTTAAGACCTTGTTAAGTGGCTTTGGATCTATCCTCTTTAAGATCCTGTTAAGTGGCTTTGGCAGTTGGTTTGACTACTATCAGGCTGCTGATTCACTCAGTGCTGACTTCCACTGGTGCAATAATGCCTCTTTTTGTCAGGCTCACTAGTTCCTTCTTCAGAGATTTGGTAAGAGGGATCCTGTGTTTGGGCAATCAAACAAGTTGTACCTGGTGGTATATTTCCAATTTTAGTTGTCCTTCCAGATGTCCATCTCCTTAAAACACATCTTTATATTCTGTTAAGATATCATACTGTGGCCATGGCAGTTTCTCTCTCTCCATTCAGTCTTATATGGAGAATAATTTGATTTTGAACAGAGATCAGCTCCATGACTTGCACTGCTCTGCTGCCCAACAGTGGATGGTAGTCTTCCACTTCAACCACTATGAATTCAAGGCGATAGTGTTTTTTATTCTGTAGATTTTTCATGGACAGCTTGCACTTGACCACTGGCTTCAAAGTTGTTTTGTTGTACATCGCCAGCACCTGATTGCATTCCTCCAATGCGGTATCACTGCTTAACAGTTATGTGGGGATGACATTGCAGCTAGCCCCACAATCTAGTTAGAATCTAACTCATCCAGTAGCATAGATGCATATATGGCAGTTGGGTGCATGATAGTTTTCTTTCGCAGCACATTTACGCTTAGTGTGCTTGGATCTGCTAATGTAACTGAAAGGATCTCCTCCTCAGAAATGTCTACATCTTCCCTCACTGCATGTACTCTTGCAGTCCTTCTCCTGGGATAGGAGCTGGGACAAAAAGTGGTTTTATTTCCCACATCCTTGGCACCTTTGCCCATAGGCTGGACATTTCACTTTCTGTCTTTCATGTTGCTTCCCACAGTATGTGCACTGAATATTGGGAACTGCATTGTCAGCTAGTCCAAGTTCATTATGCTTTCTGAGTTCTTTAAGGTAGACTTTCTGTGGCAGTTGCAGTGATCACTTTTATTCTTTCTTTGGATAATTCATCTGCCCTTGCTAGTTGGAGGGACTTCCCTAGAGTCAGCTCTGTTTCTCGCAGCAATCTCTCTCACAGCTTAGGATCACAAGTACAACAGATAATTCTGGGTATTTTCAGATGTTACAAGACCACAGTCAACCACAGTGAATCTGCACATGGTGAAAGTGATACCGTAACGTCTGATGGGGCGAACGGAAGTTACACCCCAGATGTTGATCACAGTCAATCACGGCAGGGAATCACATTCACCACGCGATCGGCGCCAGCCCCACGGGTTCAGCCAATCACGTGGTGAATGTGATTCCCTGTCGTGATGAATTGAGCCGTCTCGTCTGGACAGCAGCCACCCCCCGGAATACCCTCTGTCTCTAATAAGAGAATCTTTTAAGTCCCAAAATTTACATGTGGATGCCACAGTCCTCAGCTCTATGACATAGGGAATCTATTCCTTCCTCTAACCCATCGTTGCAGGTGAAGAAATGGTATCTCTCCACAGTTTCATTCTTTTGGGGGTCACAGTACTCATCAAAGACCTTTATCAGCTGCTCAAGGGTATTGGGCTCTTGTGGAAAGAGTGTAGCACTCACTTCTCTGCCTTTTCCCCCAATAAGGTAGTAAAAGAGCTTTATCTTGAATTTCTCATCCTTATCTGCCATGGTCAGTTCTGTGTATAAAGTCATTTCCTGCTTCCATTGTTTCCATACCTGTGCCAGGTTTTGGGAGTGGAAATCCAGCTTTGCATGGGGTCTGAGGCTCTCTATGCTGTCTGCTCTCTCTTCTGTGTTGATTCTGCTTTGGATCAAACTCTCCTTCTTGTGGGTCTCAGTTGAATAATTGTTGCCACCATGTTTCATGCACAGTGTACTGTGCAATAAGGAAGACGCACAGATTAGCCAACAAAGCTAACAGCTTTATTTAGTAGGGATGTGTGAACGCAGTTTGGATGTTCGGAGTTCAAACTGAACTCGGTCCGTTTGGACAACTGAACCGAACGACCAAACTGAACCCGAACCGACCAAACCGAACTTGATCCAAACTCAGAAACGACTGAACAGTTCGGATGAGTTCGGATGAGTTCGGGCAGGAAAAACATGACTAGAAGCAGGGCCGGCCCCAGGGTTTGTGAGGCCATGTGCTAAGTCTTGGTGCGGGGCCTAATTTGCATAATTAGGCCCCACCTAATTATGCAAATGTATAGATTTACATAAAACTTACTCCCTCTGGACAGGAAGGATTCACATTCTCCACCCCTCCAAGCAACCATGGAGAAGCATGGCCTCCCAATGCTTCCCCTCTTCCCCAGCTGAGTGTCTACCACCACTCCCCAGGAGTGGTACCACTGCAGGGGCAGTCAAGCAGGTAGTAAGGCAGGCACAGAGAGACTGACTCCATCCACTGCCTTACTGGAGGAGGCAGTGAGCTTAGCCAGTCTGGCCTCCAGGGCCTGTTTCTTCTTGCTGCTGGTGCTGCCTGTGCCTTGTGCACACATGCGGTGCGACCAGTCCAGAGGTGCTGCTATCACATGCACAAGACACCCAAAATGCAGCTAGCTTATTAAGTGCATTATGCCATGAAAAGAGACATATAACCAGTTCAGTTGTGCCCCCATAATCAGTTCATGCTGCCCCCACCCCATAACTAGTTCATTTCTGCCCGCGCCCCCATATAATCTATTCATGCTGCCCCCACCCATAACCACTTAATTTGTGCCCATGGGGCAGCGTGAATTGATTATATGGGGGTGCAAATGAACTGGTTATGGGGTGCGGGTTTAAAGACAGTATTCCTGTTAGCAATAACTTCATTAAGAAGAGTTAGTGAAATAGCAGCCATAATAATCTCA
>QEPC01008922.1:79065-91852 GCA_003113815.1 Sphenodon punctatus
CTATATTTATTTATTTATTTATTTAATGCATTTGTACCCCGCCCCTCCTGAACACAGCTCGGGGTGACTTCCAACAATATAAAACAATAATATAAACAATTACAAACAGTTTAAAAATACACCATTAAATATCATATAAAAACAGGGCCCAGGATACATAAAACAATAAATAGGATAGGGCAGATAAAAAGACTCACTATACCCTCCCCCCCCTCCCCAAAGGCCTGGGTGAACAGCAAGGCCTTGCACCTTTCCCAAAATATCAAGAGGCTTGGTGCCAGGTGAGCCTCCTCTGGCAGGGAGTTCCAAAGCCACTGCCCGGCCACCGAGAATGCCCTCTCCATTGTGGCCCCCCACTTAACATGGGGGACCTCCAAGAAGGCACCCCAGCAGACCAAAGGAGTCACTCCAGGGTGCGGAGGGTGAGGCGTTCTCTGAGGTATGAGGGGCCAAGACTGTGAAGGGTTTTGTAAATCAATACCAACATCTTTAACCTGGCTCAGCACGCTATTGACAACCAGTGCAGAGCTCGGAGCACAGGTGTTATGTGCTCCCGACGACCCGTCCCCGAAAGGAGGCGGGCCGCCACATTCTGCACTAGCTTCAGCCTCTGAACCAGGCACAAGGGAAGCCCCACGTAGAGTGTGTTGCAGTAGTCCAGCCTTGAGGTGACGAAGGCATGGATGAGGGAGGCCAGGTCTGGTCCAGAGATGAATGGACGCAGCTTCCACCCCAGATACAACTGACGAAAGGCAGCCTTTGCGACTGCCTCCACCTGACGCTCTAAGCGGAGCCCTGCATCCAGCACCACCCCCAGACTCTGGACCTGTTGAGCTATGGGAGGGGGAAGCACCCCAATAAGGGGGGCAGACACCTCCCTCGCTCTCCCCACTACCATCACCTCCGTCTTATCGGGGTTAAGCTTCAGTCTGCTCTGCCACATCCATTCCGCCACGGCCTCCAAACACTGGGATAGCCCCGAGATAGCAGGGTTTGGGTCCGTTGAAAAAGAGAGGTATGCTGAGTATCATCAGCATATTGGTGACAACGCACCCCATACCCTCTCACGACCTCCCCCAGGGGCTGCATATAAACATTAAACAATAATGGAGACAGAATGGAACCCTGCGGAATGCAGGGATATATTCCATCCCTGATTGCTTTCCCCTGTTTTTGATTTATTTAGAGTAGGATTAGATTGATTTAGGTTTCATTTCAATTTTGTACCCCTCCCTGTGTTGTTTTTTGTGAGCTGTCTGTGTTCCCCCCCTCATCCATAGATAGATAGATAGATAGATAGATAGATAGATGTAGGAGTTAGCTTAGTTATAGAGATAGATAGAGATTGTGTTAGTTTGTAGTAGTTCTTCAGCTTTAATATTTTAGAGTGTGCTTGTAGGACTAGGTCTTTGTAGATATAATATTCCATTTAGTTCCATAGGCTTTAGAATAGTTAATATCAGTTAGATTTAGAGTAGATATATATATTAGATTAAAAATTTGAATATATATATATATATATATATAATCTTTGTGTGCATTCTTTGGGTTGGAAGACATGGAGAAGGGAAGTAGGAGAGGCCTGTCTGCTGCCCGTAAGGGGGGCAATGGGGCACGTGGCAGAGGTGGTAGGGGCCGTGCCAGTGGAGTGGCAGCATGCATCAGCAGCCAGAGCCAATCACCATGCCCCAAACTCCACAGTCCTAATTTTTGGAGACATGATGTTCCTCCAGGGCCACCAATGTCCCCCATTATTGATGTGATCCCCAGAAGCCCAGGGCTGGTGGATTCCACCCCGGCTGCTAGAGGCAGGGCCCGATCCCTGGGCAATGGCAGCAGGGAGAGGAGCAGTAGAAGCAGCAGGAGCAGCAGCAGTGGCGGCGGCAGCAGCAGCAGCAGCAGATATAGGAGGCACAGGGAGAGTGGCGGCAGCATGGTGGGCAGTTCAGCCTCAAAGTCCCAGTACTCCCCTTCGCAGGACATCACTGTGATTAGGGACAGTGATTGTGAGGCAGACATTAGTCCTGCAGAAGAGATGTCTAGTGCTGAGGTGATGGCTGTCCCTCCCAGAACTGTGTTGCCACCACTGTATGCCCTTCCCAGCAGCGCTGGCAGCGGAGTGTCACCTGGAGTGGACCAGAAGGCAGGAGGGGGCAAAAAATCCTCAGTATGGGCTCATTTTAAGTTGGTGCGAGTGCAGGATTCCAGGGAGGTGCAGTGTAGTTTGTGCCAGAAGGTGGTGAAGCGTGGGCAGGTGCTCACCAACCTTGGCACAATTGCCATGGCGAGGCACCTGAAGGGATGCCACAGCACTGTGCTGCTAAGTGGACAGGTAGGGGCAGTGGATGCCAGCGGGTTCCCAACTTCAGCGGCTAGTCGTCTGCCTCCATCAGAGAGCAAGCGTCCTGCTCTAATAGCTGCCTCTAGCAGCAGGAGTGCCAGTATTGCTGCTAGAGGGGAGCAGCAGCAGCAGCAGCATCAATGCACAATGGAGGAGCTGGGGTGGGGGCATCTCCCAAGTCCATCGGCAGCTGCAGGATGTGGAGGGCGACATGGCTTTCAATTGAAAGCCACGCACTTATTGAGGGTGATGATTGCGCTCAATGGGTAGCCCTTCTCGGTGGTCGGGGACATCAGGTTCAAGCGCCTGACTGGGTTCCTCGCCCCCCAGTTTAAGCTGTCCTCGCGCACCACCCTGAGTCATAAGGTGGTGCTAGCCCTATACTGGGATGGGGGTGCCACCGTCCACTTTACCACAGACCTGTGGTCCACCAGGAACGCCCAGTACGTCTACCTGGCAGTGATGGCGCACTGGTGGCAGGACCCGGAGGCAGCGTTTGGCAGTGACAGGAAGGGTCCTGAAGCAGGGTATAGGTGAGTCCTGCTTCAGGCAGAAGTTATGAATGGCCCCCACACTGCTAGGAACATCGAGGTAGCCCTGACCGCCATGGTGAGGGAGTGGGTCATGCCGGCGTGCCCTTCACCAAGGGGTGCGTGGTGATGGACAACGCGGCCAACATACTTAGGGCAGTCCATGAGGAGGAGTTTACCAGCATCCGTTGCGCCACACACACCAGTCATCTTGTGGTCAGGGATGCTCTGGGCTTGGGGGAGAAGGGGATTGGGGCAGGCACCGTTAGCTCCCTGATTGAGTGGGGAAGGAAGCTGGCTGGTTTCTTTAACCAGAACGTGAAGAGTAGTGACCTCCTCCAGGCAAAGCAGGCAGAGCAAGGCTCCCCAGTGCACCAGCTGGTCTAGGATGTGCCCACCAGGTGGAATTCCATGTTTCTGATGCTCGAGCGGTTTCTTGAGCAGAAAGTCGCCTTGCATCAGGTTCAACTGGTGATGGACAATGGGACACCTCCAGGGTACGATGGGGCAGAATGTGAGATACTGTCTTCGTGCTCAGACCGTTCCTGCCTGTGATGGAGACCATGAGCTCATCCATGGCCACCATCAGCCAAGTGAAGAGTCTCCTCAGGAGGCTAAAGGAGAGTCTCCAGGGGTGGGATTGTGGCTCTGATGGCAGACAGCTGGCCCATGAGGCGGTTGACCTGGTGTGGCAGCTGAAGGCAGGGCTGCAGGCACATTTCTATGAGCTCCTGGGGTGGGCGGAATATGTGCTGGCAACCATGCTGCACCCCAGGGTCAAGGGCAGCGTGGCACACCAGACACAGCTCTATGACCACTGGAAGGGTGACCTGTTGGAGAGGGTCCGGCAGGCAGAGTGGGCTATGGAGAGTGCATGGCAGCAGCAGCAGCAGGACACCCCTGGGGATGGTGGGAGTGGGAGCAGTCACCCCTTTCAGTTGGCGGGGTCTAGCCCTGCCCCCAGCCCTAGTTGTAGCAGCAGGAGGAGCAGCAGCAGCACTCCTACTGCCAGCAGCAGCAGCAGCTCCTCCTATGTGCAGGCAAGTCTGGGGAACATGGGGCCGTGCACAATAGGGCTGAGGGCAGCATGGCTGAGGGCAGTGGTGAAGGTGGTGCCAAAGGACATTTATGCGAGAGAGTATGACAGCGCCTCAGCAGCAGTGGAGAGCTACCTAGAGGAGGAGCCATGCATCAATCAGAGCAGCGATCCCTTGGCCTACTGGGCCGGCAAGACCAACACATGGCCAGCCCTGTACAAAGTGGCCAAGAGTCTGTTGTCCTGTCCACTAACCAGTGTCCCCAGTGAGTGGGTGTTCTCCATAGCAGGGGACATTTGCTCTCCGCACCGCCTGAGACTGGGGGCCAAGTGGTGGAGCACTTGCTGTTCATCAAGGTGAACCTTCCACTGCTGGGATTTCCCAAGCTGCCCCGGACACGGATTGATGGTGGAGTGGCAAACGCCATCCTGTGCCAGGGGCAGTCTTGGAACGGGGCTCCTCCTCAATCTGGGCTAGGGCTACTGCTGCTGTGCTGAGGTGCTGTCCCTCCCTCCCAATGCCTGATGCCCATCCTGCCCCCCCATACTAGATGGCCTCAACTGGCTTATCTGACTGACCTCATGATGCAGTGTGGCATTGGGAAACTGTAAGCCTGCCAACCGACCTCTGTCTAGACAATCTCGGCCCGCCTATCTGACTGGCTCTCTCTCTCGCATGCTGCACAATCTTCACCAGCCTATCTGAGTGCCCTGCCAAGGTCCCAGCCTGCCTTCCCTACTGTCTCTCTCATGCCACGCTGCCTGTCTGCCCACCCACCCAGGTTGCAAATCTTGAACCCTGCCTCAGTCTGCCTGCCTCTCATGCTACACTGCCTGCCCATCCACCTGCCCACCCAGGTGGTCTAGATTAAAGCCTGCCTCAGTCTGCCTGCCTCTCATGCCATGCTGCCTGCCTGCATACCCAGGTTGCAAAGCTTGAACTCTGCCTCAGTCTGCCTGCCTCTCATGCTATGCTGTCTGCCCATCCGCCCGCCCACCCAGGTGGTCTAGATCAAAGCCTGCCTCAATCTACCTGCCTCTCATGCCATGCTGCCTGCCCGCCTGCCCAAGTTTCAAAGCTTGAACTCTGCCTCAGTCTGCCTGCCTCTCATGCCATGCTGCCTTCCCACCCACCTGTCTGCTCGCCCAGGTGATCTACATCAAAGCCTGCCTCAGTCTACCTGCCTCTCATTCAATGCTGCCTGCCCGCCAGCCCACCCAGGTGGTCTACATCAAAGTCTGCCTCAGTCTGCCTGCCTCTCAAGCCACACTGTCTGCCTGCCCACCCACCCGTCCAGGTGGTCTACATCAAAACCTGCCTCAGTCTTCCTGCCTCTCATGCCACACTGCCCGCCCACCTGCCTACCCACCCAGGTGGTCTACATCAAAGCCTGCCTCAGTCTCCCTGTCTCTCATGCCATGCTGCCTGTCCACCCACCCACCCAGGTGGTCTACATCAAAGCCTGCCTCAGTCTTCATACCTTCTGCTCATGCCACACTGCCTGTCTGCCCACCCTGGCAACCCTGAGGCTGCTTTTAAATGAGACAAGAAACGCGGCTGATCCTTTGATCAGCCGCGTTTCTTTGCGCTTGTTTAAATGGAAAACTCATATTTACGCCGGCTCTTCCCCACGTCAGACCGGGCAGGTGATCCTGCCCCATCCAACGCGGATCGCCGCTGTGCCGGCTTCACGGCACACTTCCGGGTTTTTTCCTGAGTGCGCATGCGCAGAAGGGCGCACATGTGCACTGAGTCTCTACGCCGGGTCTGATGCTCTTCTGAGCATCAGACCCGGCGTAGAGAGTAAGGCGGGTGCCAGATCCCGCCTCTGAACGATCCCGCTTCTCAGTGGGATCGTCTAAAAGCGCCCCGCGTGATGTCTCCCACTGGCCTGGTAATCCCACCTCTGCTGTCTGCTGGTCCGTGGGTGCTCTGCCTATACTGTCTGTGCCAAGGGTTCTGCTGCCAGGCAATCCAATGTCTGCTGCTGCTGCCAATGCTGCCTATGCTGTCTGAGCCACGGGTTCTCTGCCGGGCAATCCAATGTCTGATGCTGCCAATGCCACCTATGCTGTCTGTGCCACAGGTTCTGCCGCCGGGAAATCCAAGGTTTGCTGCTGCTGCCAATGCCGCCTATGCTGTCTGTGCCATGGGTTCTCTGCCCCGGAAATCCAATATCTGCTGCTGCTGCCAATGCCTCCTCTGCTGTCTGTGCCATGGGTTCTCTGCCAGGCAATCCAATGTCTGCTGCTGCTGCCAATGCCACCTATGCTGTCTGTGCCATGGGCCTTGAAGACAGAACAGGGCTTGCCTATCTGTTAGGACCAACTGACACATGTTCAATGGCTGTTCACATGGAACCCTTCTCCACTTCAGCCTTCAAAGTTCTCCAGCCACTCCAGGGTTCTGGGGTCCGTCATTCCACTCACAGGGCACTGTCATTCCACCATATCAAGAAACAGCCACTCCAACCCCAGGACCCACCATCAGGGTTCTGGGGCCTACATTCCAGGCAGAGTGGGCTGTCATTCCACTTCATCCATAAGCTGCCACTCTAGCCTCAGGACCTACCATCAGGGTTCTGGGGCCCATCATTCCACTCACAGCCATCATTCAACTGCATCAAGAAACAGTCCCTTCAGCCCCAGGATCCACCATCAGGGTTCTGGGGCCTACATTCCAGGCAGGGAGGGCTGTCATTCCACTTCATCCAGAAGCTGCCACTCTAGCCCCAGGACTCACCGTCAGGGTTCTGGGGTCTGTCATTCCTCGAACAGGGTGCTGTCATTCCACTGCATCAAGTAACAGCCACTTCAGCCCTTTCATTAACTTTCAGCAACTTTCATTAACAATCATTAGTCGACTCCAACAGACTATCAAAGCAACTTTTTATTATGGATTAGAACTCGTATCACTCAATTTTGTCAACTGTCCTGGATCCTGATTTAAAATCATCCCAAAAGATGCTGAACGATGTAAATGAAATAAAGTGCCCATATTTTCAATATTCGCTGAATTATTAAGCAGCTCTGTCTAGACCCTTAACCACTAAGGGAGTTGACTCAAGAGCGAGCTGGAATTATTATTATTATTATTATTAACAAACATTTATATAGCGCCAGCAGTGTACCTGGCACTTTACAAAGTAATAAAATAGACACGGTCCCTGCCCCTAGGGCTTACAATCTGAGAGACAGGAGCTGGGGGAGAGACTTAGGAAGGGGAACAGAGGGAGAGACAAGGGGTCTAACATTCATGAAGATGCGAGGTCTCAAGTGCACGTACTTGGCTTGGTTACGATGAGAATGACAGCAGGCAGGTCCATGTTGCAAGGATAAGGGTAAACCGATCGTAGGTATAGGAATAGTGGCTCAGCAGGATAAAGAGTCAGACAGAGCAGAGCGAAAGAGGTGAGTTTTAAGGAGAGATTTGAAGGTATGAAGGGAGGGGGCAAGGCGGATGTGGACAGGGAGGGAGTTCCAGGCATGGGGGGCAGCAAGTGAGAAGGGACGAAGGCGCTTAGGGGAGCAGGGAAGGCGTGGAAGGGTGAGAGAAGGGACAGAGGAGGAGCGAAGTGCACGGGCTGGAGTATGGAGGGCGATAAGTGCAGAGAGGTAGGGGGGAGCAAGGTTGTGAAGAGCTTTATAGGTGAAGACTAGGAGCTTGTGCAGGATTCGTTCAGGAAGGGGAAGCCAGTGAAGCGAAGAGAGGAGGGGCTGCACATGGTCGAAGCGACTGGCGAGGTAGATGACCCTGGCAGCAGAGTTTTGGACAGAGATGAGGGGAGAAAGGTGAGACCGGGGAAGGCCAGTGAGAAGGAGGTTACAGTAATCGAGGCGAGAGATGACCAGAGCATGAACAAGAGTTTTGGCAGACGAGACAGAGAGAAAAGGGCGAATCTTAGCAATGTTATGGAGGGAGAAGCGACAGGATTTAGCAACAGAGTCAATGTAGGGTTTAAAAGAAAGGGGTGAGTCAAAGATGAAGCCTAGGCTACGGGCTTGGGGGACAGGCAGGATGGTGACTCCATCAATAGTTATTGACAGTGAGGAAGGAGAGGAAGGATGAGGGGGGAAGATAAGGAGTTCAGTTTTAGCCATGTTGAGTTTGAGTTGACGTTGAGACATCCAGGTAGAGATGTCAGAGAGACAGTTGATGAGACGAGCTTGAACAGAGGGAGAGAGAGAGGGAGTAGAGAGATAGAGTTGAGTGTCATCAGCATAGAGGTGGTATTGGAAGCCATGGGAGGCAATGAGTTTGCCTAAGGATGAGGTATAGATCGAGAAGAGGAGAGGGCCAAGAACAGAGCCTTGAGGAACACCAACTGAGAGGGGGAAGGAGGAGGAGGCGGAGTTGGAGAGAGACACATTAAAGGAGCGGTCAGAGAGGTAGGAGGAGAACCAGTTATGGACAGAGCCACAAAAGCCAAGGGAGTGAAGGGAATCCAGCAAGAGTGAGTGGTCAACAGTATCGAAGGCAGCAGAGAGATCAAGGAGGACAAGAATGGAATAGAGACGTTTAGATTTAGCCACCAGAAGATCGTTGGTGATCTTAGCGAGAGCAGTTTCAGTAGAATGAAGGGGGCGGAAGCCAGATTGGAGGGGGTCAAGGGAGGAGTTGGAGGATAGGAAGTCAAGGCAGCGGGAGTAGACAACACGTTCAAGCAGCTTGGAAGCAAAAGGAAGGAGTGAGACAGGACGATAGCTAGAAGGGTCAGAGGGGTCAAGAGTGGACTTTTTGAGAATAGGAGAGACTGTGGCATGTTTGAAGGCAGAAGGGAAAGAGCCAGTAGAGAGGGAGAGGTTGATGATGTGCAGGAAGGAAGGGGCGACAGTGGGAGTAATGGAGGTGAGGAGGCGGGAAGGAATGGGATCAAGGGGGCAAGTGGAAGGGTTGGAGGAGGAGAGCAGAGAGGAGATTTCCTTAAGGGAGGCAGGGGAGAAGGAGGACATGAGAGAAGGAGGGGGAGGAGGGAGAGGGGTGGGAGTGGGAAGAGAGGAGTGGGAAGCGATGTCGAGGCGGATCTTGTCTATCTTGGAGGTGAAGAAGGAGGCAAGATCCTGAGCAGAAAGGGAAGAAGGAGGGGGAGGACAGGGAGGCTTGAGGAGGGAGTCAAAGGTAGAGAACAGGCGGCGAGGGTCCCGAGAACAGGACTCAATGCGGGAGGCATAGTAGTGTTGTCTAGCAAGGGAGATAGCAGAAGTAAGGGTGGAGAGACAGAATTTGAAGTGAAGGAAGTCAGCGTGAGAATGGGATTTGCGCCAGAGTCGTTCAGCAGCACGAGTGCAAGAACGGAGGTGGCGGATACTAGGGGTGAGCCAAGGACGGGGGTTGTGGGAGAAGGCAGGGCGGGAAGAGAGAGGGGCATGGGAGTCAAGTGTGGAGGAGAGAGAGGCGTTGAGAGCAGAGACAGCGGAGTCAGGGGAGGAGGAAGAGAAGACTGTAGGAAGAAGGGGAGAGAAGGGAATAAAAGTTTTAGATTCCAAGAGATGCACACATCTTATTTTGGAAGATTTTCTCAAAGAGAACCAAATGAAACGATAAGACAGGGATTTTGAAAGAGAAATTAACCTGAATGAATGGGTTTCACTTTCTATATGGGAAAGAGGACACAAATCACCAATTTGTGCAGCTCATGAAGAACGGATTTACAAAGTATCATACAGATGATAGTGGGCCCCGGACAAAAGCCATCACATTTATGCAAAAAATGAGGCACCCTATGGGAAGGGCTAAAATGGAAGAGAAGCATGTCTGTATCTACACATGTGGTGGTCATGTCCAGAAGTTTGTCATTTTGAGGCGAGAATTGCCAGAGACAATTCACTGTATCAGAGTGTACCATAGGTTCTCAAGCCTCTAAAGATCTCCTGACATGTCTAGTTAATGCTGCAGCAAAAGGTAAAGTAATTATAATAATTTAATTCCTTTTATGATTACCAACCAGACTACATGGAGCAAGCTACTGGAAAAGGGTGAACTCTCCTCCTGAGGAGCACGACTGTAACAAAGCATAGAATGTTCTTGTCATGGAAAAGCGGTCTCACCAAATATGCACCGATGAGAAGCACCAAGAAAGAACACTTATCTGGATATTTGGGGCTTTTTTCTATTGTATTCAGAGATGTGGGGCTCCTCCCCCTCCCTCAAAAAAACCCAGAGTCTCTGGTCAGGTCTTTTAAATACTGAAAGCCAGCAACAATTTACTATCATTTTGCTAATGTATATGCTGGGTAACACAAAGATTGTTAAACTAGATAGCCTGACTAAGTAATAGGCAGCGTTTGCAATGCATACTATAGTTGAGGTATTGCTGTTATGTGCCTCAAAAAAGAGCCTTTTCCCCTTGTTCTTTTTAAGAAAACTGATATGGGTACATATTTAGCATTATTAAACTATAGGACAACTCCATGAGCCGTGGGGTGCTCCATCTCTGGTTAATTCAGAGGAAAGTCAAGAGCAAACTACCAACCTACATGAAAGCTAAAAAAACTGAAACACAACAAAGGAAAAAAATGGTGTATACCCCCCCCCCCCAATAAGTTAGCATATAAGACGGTCTAGAAATGTGGAAATTAAATGACAAGATGCAGCTGTATAATCGCCTGTTAGGTAGGATTTCTGCCCTTGCTAATGCTGCCTAAAATTGCCATGGTAGCTGCCCCTTCCCCCCTGAAGCAAGCAGGCTTCAGGAGACTCCATCTCCCCTCTCCTCCCCTTTTTGAGGCATTAATATCCCAGCAGAGAAAAGTGATTTCTCTCAGCAATGAGGGAAATGGCTTGCTCTTTGCAAAAAGGAGCCAAGACTTCTTGCTCCCATCAGTCTCCTGCAAAAAATCACTTGAAGGAGAGCTGCAGATTCACTCCAAACTGGCTGAGATCACAGAGATCTCTCTGAAGCCCAGGAGTGTAGCACATTCCTGCCTGCAATTAAAGATCCCCCCTTAATCTTATTTTTGCATCCACCCCTGAGCCTGCAATGGCCATAAAATCTTCCTAATCCAAGAAAGTTTCCTAATCAACAGCCTAGCTAGGTGGAAAGGGCCCCAGCCTGAACAACCCAGCCTGAACAACCCAGCCCTTGGAGCCAATCCTCTTCCTGAAGTTAAGGATTTTCAATGGGCCAGCAAGAGGTCTTCAGATGCCCCCGGAACCGTGACGCTCTTCAAGGCGTGGGCTCCTCTCTCGGGGCAAACCCAATTCAAGGGCTCCCTGCCCTTCACAAAGAAAAGAGAACTCTCCCGCTCCCCCACCCATGCCAGCCAGCCTGGGGCAATCCACAGGAATGGCCCGGCTCACGTCTCTTAGGACCGACTGACGCATGTTCAGCAACTGCTGTTCACATGGAACCCTTCTTCACTTCGTCCTTCAAAGTTCTCATTTGATTATGATTGATTATTTCCTACTACCACCAAGATCACTGCTGCTCTGACATGGCCTAGTGGCCTCTGCCGGTTCCCCACCCATGCCAGCCAAGCCAGTCTGCAATGCTGACAAAGAGGGCAAAGAGATTTCCCACTCAAGCATTCAGCAGGGGCGGCTGGTGGGTCTGGAGACTGGAAGGACAGTGGGCGGGTTAAACCTGCTGCCGGTGGCAAAGCCACTGGTGGGCCTGTGAAAAAAGGGGCAGAGCCTAGACTAGGGGCTGAGTCAGGGCAACGGTAGGTGAAGCCAGGGCATAACCCAGCAGCAAGGAGTTCCAAGGGTTATCGTTGGATGGACATTACATTACTTAATGCTGGGAACGCTGCTATATGAAACACTGCTACCGGGGAATAGAGAACCCTCTTACTGGCTCTTGTTTTTTAAACATTTTGCCCCTTTGGAGGCTGCATTGCCTCAAAATCAGGCACGTCCAGACCAGCATGCCTAGTAGCTACACCAACAAAATGCCCACCCAAGCACACAGGCTCTTGATTTTTAAACATTTGGCCCCTTTGGAGGCTGCATTGCCTTGAAACCAGGCCCCTCCAGACCAGCATGCCTAGTAGCTACACCCAGGGCTGGCCTTACAAATTGCAAGGCCCTGGGCAAAGACAGAATGCAGGACCCCACAAGCCCTGCCCACGCTCCACAAGGCCTTCCCACACCAGACAAGCAAATGCAAAGATTTCCCCCTATGCCATGGCAACCCATCAGTGCAATGAAATTAATATGCAATAAGAGAGCACAGAACACAGATATTGGTTAAAAAGACAACAACTCTTTATGTAAAACACAGGCAAGTGTCTTAATTTAGCAAGCAATTGAACCTCCATTTAGACACTCGCTGCCAAATTCTGGGTACTACAAACCCAAATTCTAGTGCTGAACGCCAGTTTAACTGTTTTACTGTGTAACCGTCCCCATCTAGTGTATCCTCACAACAACCCTGTGAGGTAGGTTATTATTGTTTAAACCTTACAGATGGAGAGAGAGAGAAGATTAGTGTCAAAAACCAATCTATTATGTTCCTTACTTCCTTTCTTTCCCTGTAGTTGCACAGTGCAGCTCACCCAAACCTTACTTTCTAAGGCAGGCTCCCCAATGACAACTCCAGACACTGACTTCCCCCTAGAGCTGCACTACTCTCTCCTACCTGTTGCTGTTGCTTTGCCCACCAGATACTGCTGCTGGTGTCTCAAGCTCTCTCTCTCTCTCTCGGAAAGAAGGCCCTGTGGAACTGATACGGATATTGTAACAAAAACAAATACAAGCAAATGACAATCATTTGCTTATTCGTCCATATGTATGTATTAATGTACAAAAATGAAGGAGGGGATGTATGTATGTATGTAAATGAAGGAGGGGATGTATGTATGTATGTAAATGAAGGGGGGGATATATGTATGTATGTAAATGAAGGAGGGGATGTATGTATGTATGTAAATGAAGGGGGG